>CM040425.1:93565937-94165937 GCA_022702705.1 Papilionanthe hookeriana x Papilionanthe teres
AGAATATTGGGAGTTTCTTAGCTTACTAAACTCTTTAATATTATTTTAAAAACTAAAAAGATGTCCGAGGATTGGATTAAGAGTATTTTAATCCTCATTTATAAGAATAAAGGGGATGCACAAGAGTGTGCAAATTATAAAAAAATTAAGTTGATGTCATATTTTAAAATTATGGGAGATGATAATTGAACATAGGTTAATACATATTACAATATTTCTCATAATCAATTTGGATTTATGTCGAGCAGGTCTACTATGTAAGGTATACATTTATTGAGAGGTTTGATGGACAAGTTCAGAGAGAATAAGAAGGATTTACATATGATTTTTATTGATTTAGAAAAAGCTTACAATAAGGTTCCAAGAGATATCCTTTGGAGAGTTCTAGAGAAGAAAGGTGTTGATATGATTTATATTCAAGTCATTAAAGATATGTATACTAGAGTCGTTACTTGTGTTCAAATAGAATGAGAATTGACCAAATATTACCTATTTTAGTTGGATTACATCAGGGATCGGCTTTAAGCCCATATCTTTTTGCTTTAGTTATGGATACTCTTACTAAACATTTACAAGAGGATTTACCTTGGTATAGGCTTTTTGCTGATAATATCCTTCTCGTGGATAAGACTAGAGAAAAAGCTTAGAAAAAACTTGAATTATGGAAGTCAAAATAGGAGTCTAAAGGCCTTCGTTTAAGTAGATCTAAAACTGAATACATGGAATTTTAGTAGTACTAGCTCTAGTGAGAGAGTCGTAAGTATGGGTGATCAAATTATTAAAAGGTGTGATCGCTTTAGATATCTCGGGTCTATTGTTCGAAGTGATGGTGATATAGATGGGGATATTATTAGTAGAATTCAAGTTGGTTGGTTGAACCTAAGAAATGCTTCGGGCCTATTGTGTGATAGAAAAATACCGCTTGGACTAAAAGGAAATTTTATAAGATGGTGGTGAGACCGGCAACGCTCTATGGCACTGATTGTTGGCCTTCAAAAGATAAGCATAAAACTAAGTTAAGTGTTGCCAAGGTGAGAATGCTTAGGTGGATAAGTGGCTTTACACTTAGAGAAAAAATGCGAAATAAATATATCCGTGATAGGGTTGGTGTAGCTCCAGTGGTGGACAAAATTATAGAGAGTCGTCTTAGATGGTTTGGTCACATTAGACGTCAACCATCTAATGATCCAATTAGGAAAGTAGATGTTTTTTATTCGACTTCTGTTAATAAAGGCAGAGAAAGACCTAGAAAGACTTTGTATAAGAAATGATCTTAATTTATTAGAATTAGATGAAAATATGACAGTCAATAGGACGCAATGGAGAAAAATGATTCATGTAGCCTGAAGATTTGTGAGAAAAAGGTTCGTTTGTTGTTGTTGTTAGCAGGATAATCTCAAAATGTAGTAAACAGAAACTTTTATGCGTAACTAGTGAGCAGTTATACCTTCAAGAGAAAACAAAACTAATTCTCTATTAAATGAGAAGAACATTGTGAGAACAGATCTCAATAGAAAGAAAAAATAATGGAATGCATTCTCAGAGAAAAAGCATCAGAAAAGAACTTCATACCGAGGCCTCCCTTCCTTTGGATAAGTTGGATCTAGTTGCTTTCTTCCCAAAAAGCAAAGTCTTGATCCATTTCCCCGGAGATTTTCCCATTTAAGAACAGGTAGTTAATGAATATGAATTTTGTTTGTACTCTGGAACCTGAAACAATCCAGATCCATTGCATAAAATCCAAGTAGTAAATATTATATGATAACTAATTTTCTTTCCTTTTGTGTATGATATTATGTATCATACTACGTAGCCACTAATACCTCTTTTTTTTCCTTTGATTACATTTTTGTACTTCATGCAAAAAAAAAAAAAGTAAAAAACTTCTCATACACATACAAATTAAGCATAAATTTTCCAAATGCTTCATAGCTAACAACTTTCTTCAGAACTGGGTGCTAGCACCATAACAAAGATTTTTATTTTTATTTTATTTTTAAGAACAGGAATCCAAGTTTTTATCATCACAAATAGTAATACAAATTCCATGGGAAACTTAAAATTTTCAAAAATCTAATTTAACGGTATTTCAAGTAAAGAAACACTGTTCAACATAACAAAACTTCATTATCAACTCAATCGGCCTTCTCTAAAGCAAGATCCATACATACGACTTTGAATCCGCCACGAAATCCAACTATATCGATGCCAGCTGAAGCAGAACAGATCAGCCGTAAATGCTAGAATTGAAATACAAAATAAGCGATATAGAGCTCCCAGATCTGAAGCTTACCAGTGAGATCCACCAAGGATTAGTTCTTCCGCATCACCCTGTCCAAAATTAGGTGCAAAAAACCTGATAGAAGCCCTCAGCCGAACGAGATAATGGTGGATGAAATGTAGCTCCGGGATCTGCAGTAAAAAAGGGCTGATGCCAGGCACCCTTACGGGAGAGCAGAGGAAGAGTGAGAGTGGGACTGAAATGGGAGAGGGCACTGTAGCAATAAAGGAAAGGAAGGGTTGGCCCACCCCAACTAAAGTTAATGCCATACTTAAATGAAACTCTTTTCCCACGTATAACAAATTAATTTTTTAAAATCGACATAATGGTCATTTCAAATTGGAACGGCGACGATAACGAATTTATTTTTTTAAAATCATATAATTAGGGTTTTGGAGTTTTATATGTAAATAAGAGTTTATTAGATAATTGTATTTTCGTTATATATATAAATTTCTGTGTACATAATTATGTATTGATTTATGTGTACATAATTATGAATTTATTTTTTAAAAAATAGAGGGAGTAATTGATTGAAATTTTTTGCCATTTAAGTTGGAAAAAAATAATGTTTTTCTTTTTGTTTGAATAAATAATATATATATATATATATATATATATATATATATATTATTTTTATTACTAATAAATATTAATATGAATTTTTTTATAATTTGTCAAATTTTTAAAAGTAAAAAATCATAATAAATAATAAGAATGATACGATAGAAAACATAAATATGACAAAAATAAAGTCTAAAATATCGCAAGGATCAATAAAAAAATATATGACATATTACTCTCATATGATGTGTAAATATGTCATGTTATTGCCTACAACATTGTCTAAATGATATAGCACTACTAACTTGAGTCTAGTAATCTACACCATGTTGTGTTATATCTCTTAAATAATGTTACTACTTACTACTCTATATGCTCACGAACATCTTCTTTTTATGTTACGTTGAACGATTGGACATGATCTGGCATAATAAACAACTTCTACAATATTGAACTAATTAATAATAAGCATCCAAAACTGTTACTCTTCAAAATGTAATGTAGCAATAGGCATCCAAAACTACATCTAATATGATGATCTTGAATAGCCACTATTTGGTGTCACCCAAGAAGGTTCTAATACAAAAAATACTAAGGCATAAACAGTGACTTTATTGGGATGTCTTCATGTGGTCATCTCTATTACAAATCATACATGATTAGTTCTAATTAGTCGGAGAGGGTAGAATTGTGTACATGGAAGATCCAAGTGAAACCTACTTGGATGATCTGAGATCCACTTTGGTCTGTGGTGGAGTTCGTTGATCCATAGTTATAGTCTTCCTCTGTGTTATATCTTAGAAATAATCTAACCACCGCATTCCACTACAAAGCTCTTCGAGCTTATCGATCTCTACCTACTTCAAACTACCTTATGACAACAAAAAATGTTGCTGCAATGAATTCTTTAACACTGCAATGAACTAGAGTTATAAATTTGGATTAAATTCAAATTGGTAAGTTATTAAAGGTATAGTAAGCAAATTTGTAAGTAAAACGATTTATGATATACCATGACTCACTCGACGATCGCGATTGATCCAACTGCAATGCTTAGACATGATTCATTCAAGCCGTTTATTGGTTATCATCTCCTATAGCACAATTCACTTCAAATGGGCTAGACATAAGTCACCCTCCTACTGCAGCGTCAATGATAGATCTCATAAATCACATCAGCCAATTGTAAAAAGTATAAATAATAAGTCAATCAGATAGGCCATTGTATAGCCATTTCTTCCATGCTCCTTAAATTTCTCTTACAATTCATAGAAAGATTCATTATTTTCATTCATAAATTTGGTAATTATAGAAGTTGGAAAGTATTTGGCTAAAGTGTTTTAGACTTGAGTCATTACAAGTGGTAATAGATCCCGAAGGAAGTGAATTTAGCCATATTTTGTCTTATTTTTCAAAAAAATGAAAAAGAAAAAGAAAACGACATCAGCTTAACATCGCAAGAGTAAAAAATTTATAATGTGCAATTTTGGGTCTTCTATACGAGAAAATTTTGCGTCCGGTGTCCGGACGCAGCTCTGCGTCCGGACAACGGGAATACATCTCATATACCACCCATGTACCACCCATGTAACTCCTCTGCAAGTTGGGTGTACATGGGGGGTACATGGGGTGTGCTCTCACAGACACCGGACGCAGCTCTGCGTCCGGTGTCCGGACGCAAATTTTTTCCCTTCTATACGTGAACCCCCACTAAGAATTTCAGACCATTAGGATAATGTGGTTCAATCTACCTCATCTACGAATAGATTGGCAAAGTCCCTGGGCGTTTAAGGTGTGGCATTCTCTATATGTGAATTTGAATCATCTTTTCCATGTAATTTTTCGTGTTTTAGATATTTCTAATTTTTTTATAGTTTTTTTCAATATTTAAAATACCGGACAAAGTCGACTGGTTTGACCGTGAACCGGTCATTCAACTGGTTCGAACCAAGCTTAAAATCATTTCTGCATAGAACCGAGATTGAGCAAGTCGGAATGGGGCTAAACTGGAGAACCAGTGAACCGATCCAGTTTTTAAAAAACTGATTGGTTCAAATATTATTCAATTTTAACCTTTTTCATTTTATTCGAATGACAAAAAATATATATATATATTTAAACTAAAAAGAGAAAAAACATCATGTATACAATTTTTTATTTAGGATATTATTCAATATATTCAAATGTATTATCTTCAATTAAAATATTATTTGTTAAATGCATGAAAAAATCAAATTAATAAAACATTATTCTATTATTTAAAAAATATTAAATAATTTAAATATTTATTACGTCATCTGAACTTTTGCTTATTATGGTTCAATATTTGTTATGGTTTTCACAAAATTGATTTTTTTTTTTAATTTTTGGGTCACCCATATAGTAACCTCATACCAAATTGATAATTTAATATAATTTAAGATTTTTTTTCCTACTTTTTGGCCCTGCACTAATAAAATTCACACAAATTGATAATTTAAGATAACAAAATAATAACAATAAATAAAATATAAAATAAATAAATAATAATATTATTATAATAGTGTTGTGGTGCTATCAATGTAGCACTGTTACGATGCTTGATGATTGGTGTTACAATGTTATTCAATAAAATAAGATAGGTACAAGTAATTGCAAAATTGACAACTTTGACTATAATACAAGTTACACAAAACTTAGAATAGTAAAAATGAAAAAGAAATTAATAGTATAAGTACACAGCATAAAAGCCAATATTTTTAATCTAATTTTGACTTGGGGTCTGTTTGGGGCAGCTGCAGCTTATTAATAATCTGCTGATAAGTTAGGTGAGGTGGCTATTATAAATTTTTTTTTTTTTTTTTGGAACAGTTAGACTGCAGCCAGAAATATGTCATCGTACCTAGACAGGTGCAGTGTGAAAAAACTGTTTTTTGTGTTTTGAAAACGCATAAGCTACCAAAACGCAGTTTACCCAAATAGGTCAGGTGCGTTTTCAAACATCACAGCACAGAATAAGCTGCCCAAACGGACCCTTAATTATAAATATGACAATTGATTCCCTAGCAACAATGTAAAAAATTTGATCCAAATGTAGTGATTATGCACCATTCATGCAAAATGTACATATTATTCAAGTAATAAAGTGATTGAAGTTTTCTCCCCACTATGAATGAGATCAAAATATCTAATCAAGTCCGTTACTGTATATAATTCAAATTGATATTTATCTAGTCAGCATGAAATCTTTTGATAAGGATTTCTTGACAAATAAAATTAAAATAAAACTGTGACGCCTTAATGATGGCTCCCTGGCGCTCGAAGCTGGTACCATAACGGCAAGCTCTTGAGGCCTTGGTACAGTTTGAGACTTTTAATGCTACGACACAGCCTATCTAGCTTTACAACTGTATTATTATTTTAGATTCATCATCTTTAAATTTTTGTCCTATTAATTTCTTACAAAAACATGAAATAAAATAACATAAATGCACAAAAACATATACATTTATATAAAATTAAGCATAAAATGTATTTTTCTTAAAATTTATTAGTGTTTTCCTCTTTTTAGATTTGCTCAAATGTGATCCTTTATATTTCCCATTGCAAATGAGCTCTTTATAAAATCCTTTCCATCATCCCAAGGTAACAAAAGTGAAAATAAGAAAGAGCAAAAGAGGTGAAAATTAAGAGAAATATAATGAACATGAAGAAAATTTTGGGGGATATCCATAAGATGGTCTTCATATGGTAAATAAAAGATGAAAAGCCAAGGGGAAATAGACTACCTTGCTCCTTTTAAACCCTAGAGAAGACTTATGAATACTTCTCACATATAATCAGTGAATTAATTTTATTTTTATTTTTGGTACATGCTCAATCCCAAGGGAATATATTCTAATTGGTTAATTATATCTTAAGGGACATTCAAGGATACATGTAATTTAACAAATCTTGTTAGTGTTTTAAAATCTTAAAAAATAGGATATCAAGGATGAGGTCATCATTTCAATAAAGGTCACCTTATGCATCAAAGTCAGACTAGGCCATAGGAAGAAAGGAGAATCATTATATCCCAATAGACGACGACCTATCAATAAACATGGACGTACACAATAACATCAATAAAGTTTATCAAAAGGAATGAATTTGACCTAAAAGGTGTTTATCAAAGGATAATTATGAAAATTTTTATCGAACATGGCTCAGTCAAGATTCTATGGATCTATCTCCTTGAGTCATCGAACTATAAGTTCATTTTGTCATAGAGATAGTTAACCTTACATAGCATGAAATTTCATGTCGGTAACCCATGAGTTACATTATTTAGGGTAATATCGTGAATGCAAAAAGAATGGAAGAAACAAATTTAAAATCCTAAGACTCTATCCAAGTTATAGAAGTGTTGACCTCATGTTTGTTGAGGTATAATTTTTTTAGAATAGCATAGGGTCTAGTCATATGACTTTCTTGGTGACTATCTTAGAAAACTAGTGATGGAATTCTCTCACCTTAGAAATTCAAAACACTTTTTTACTTCACTTGGAGTTTCAAATGCTTAAATTCTAATCTCTAAGCACTAGGAGGATGAAACTAAGCATAAGGAAGCTTAAGGGGAATCCCCTATACGATGGACAATCCTTAGGACTCACCCTGGGTGGTCTGGTCTGGGTCAGGCTCACACACACTCACACCTAGACTACATTTACACTCACCACCCCAAACCCTAAACCAAATCCTCTCAAACTTGATCCCCTACTCTTTGGAAACTCATGTGGGTGGCTCCCCAGGCTCTTAGCCTTCGGCTAGGCTTTGGCTAAAACCAACACATGGAGAACCTAAAAGGGGAATTCCCTAGGTCCATGAATCAAATAGGTGGGTACCACAATTGCCATCCTCAATTATTCTCAATTTTACAAAAAAATCTCAAATTTGACCCTTTGACCCCTAAACTTCACCAGATTACCAATTGCCCCTACAACCCTAAGTTTGACCAAAATTCTCAATAACCCAAATTCCCAAATTCTCTCCAAAAAATCATTTTAAAATGTTCCCCACTACCCAAATTGACAAACCCACTAAAAATATGTTAAGATTTGCATGCCTATTTTATATTGATTTTGATGATATTGCACTCTAAAGAAGGATATTTGTTGCAGATATAATGATTTATGGACATTAGAGCAAAAAAATGCAAAAAGAACGAATTTGGAGCAAAAATGACCAAAAATATGAAAATTTGATCTAGGACGCCGACGACGGATTTTTCTCGAGAGTTTAGAAAATATATTACAAGGAAGGTCACCGTCGACGAGATCGAGGTCGCCTACAGCGGACCTTATGAAAGAGAGACCAATGCTAAGTATTCTAGAAGGCCGCTGACGGCGAGCTCAAGGCTGTCGATGGCGAGCTCGAGGCCGCCGACGTCAAGAAAGTCAGTTCTCTCACAAGGTGCATTAATGCAGACTATTATCGAAAGGATTCTTAGAAAACTCTTGGAAACTCTTCAACTACTTTAAAAGAAACAATTTGGGGCCGAAATTGGTGTCCACTAGTGTCCACCAAAGGTCTATAGTGTGTCCACTAAAGTGTTAGTTAGTGTCTTGTATTCCTTAAAGTTTTAGATAGTGAGTTCAGTTAGTGATATTTGTGAGGAATTCTTCGAGAGATTGTAAGAGTGGAAGGGAAGTGAGAGATTTCTTCCTCCTTGCAGTTTCAAAGGAGAATTCTGCATGCTGTAAAGAAAGAAAAAATTCAGAGGAACTTCAAGGAGTTTGCTTGTGGAGGAATTTAAGATAAGTTGTATTTACTTATTTTAGTTTGTAGAACTTTGCTTTTATATATGAAATCTAAGTTTTATCGTATATTCTCTATGAAATATAAATAGTTTCTCTATCTTTCTCCTTGTTTTGAGATTTTTGTGAAATAGTAATTTGAATTAGTGTGCCAAGAAAATTTTAAAGAAGTTGTGATAATCTTTTCACTGAAATCTTAATTTACTTTAAATATGGCCAATTGATTAGTTAAAATATGTTGAGTTTAACAACTAAAGTGAAGATCACATCCAAGATTCAAGGAGATCACAAATCCTTGAAAGTATTGTGCAAATAAATAGAGAAATATTATTCATCAGGCGTAGAATTGAAGATTTTAGAGTAACAGACTAAAATTCTCAATTTGGTCCGGGTGCTGAAGTGTAGATGTTAGCCCTCAAGCGAGGGGAACATAGAAGCTTCGAAGTGAGAGTTAGTATCCTCCCAGCCTAGCCACAGATTCAGTAACCAAACATAGGATTAGTCAATGTTCTTTATGCCTGGACCAAAGAGTAAAGAATAGGTATGACCCTATTTGACACAAGAGTAAAGGATTCTTGCTTATATATTTGAACTTCACTTTATTAGTAGAATTAGTTAACTGTTAGTAGAACTAGTTTATTAAAACTTCATCTTATATACGATTGCATATTAGTGACAGATAGGCAATTTCGATCTACAAGTTGTGATTCTGAATCGGTTTCTATAATTCTAGTTCATAGCCTCTAAAATATTCCCTGTGGGATCGATATCCAGGACTCCACTAGAGCCTTGTATTACTTGAGCGATACGTATACTTATGTTGATAAGAGTAACTCTGCGATTATTGAATATTTTATACACTTTATATCATCTTCTTGCAATATTAAAATTATGCTAATGTACTGCTTATTTTTAGGGTTGTGTTGTATTTTGAAAAGGGGTCGCCTACAGAAATTGTCGGTGAATTTTTAATTTAATTTAAATAATAATTTGAAAAGTAGTATTTGATTTTAAAAATAATTTTTTAAATTTGAAGATTTTAAGATATGAAATCAAACCGATCTCACATCCCAAATAGTTTATATAAACGAGCACCATACCAAAAACCGTGTATCTATCCCGAAGAATAGTGCACACTCGCTCGACGATGGGGCTCGATTAAATAAACTAGAAGATTTGTGACATCCGTTTGGTCCGCGAACCAATTTTATAAGCCGACAAGTTCCTCTCGCTTAATATGAAAGCATTAAACGATGTTTATATTACTCAGGTTCTTTAAAATTCCCTATAAGGGCAAGCCCCTATAGTTAATTACATCTTAGGTGACGGGATTCACCTAAGAAAACTCTCGATAATAATCAATAATCTGCTCTCAAGAATTTCAAAGTTTAAGTTTTCGAGGATTGACTTTTGGAATTTCAATAGGGAATGAATCAAATTTGGAAGATTTTATTTTGGGAATTCAAAGGAAGAAAGGTAGGAGAAATTACAGATTCAAAGCGAACTTCGGTAATTTCCCGACTATCCTATTGTTTGGATTGAATTTAGGAAAGTCCTGATATTTATTTAATGTTTTGATCTTGCCAATTTTAATTAATTAGGACTTATATTCGTATGACATGATCATACAAATAGCCTCGAAGATGTGAGGGTTATGTCGTATCGGACGACTACCTCGGAATCCTAAGACCGGTTAGGGCTTAATTTGCAATGCAAATGCCTAACAAAAGGTTGAGGATTTATGTTGCACTATGCAAACTACCTCGAAGTCCTATGGCTTTGTTGTTTAATTCTAGGAATGTTTAGCTGATGTAGAGTTGTTTTGCTGACGAAGATGGCCGTGCTGCCCACCGTGCTCCAAGCTCCTTATTGTTGCAGAGAGAAGTCTTAATTTCCAAGTGTTTTTTTTATGTTTTATTTAAAACAAATCTTAAAGTTGATTATAACAACACCGGTTAAGATCCCACGGTTCCATCCTTCCGGCATCGTTATTTTTATCGGATTCACTTAGTCCAGATGAATTTGCTAAACTCAACCGAATGAGTTCCACACTTTTATTTAGACCGTGGAAATCCCGTTAGCAACACGTAGGTTACATCATCCGAGGTATTCCCGATCATCCAACGTAACGTTTTAATTTAGTTGTAATTGCAGTTTTGTGTTCTATTTGTGATTAAATTTTGAGTTGTTTTATATTTTGAAATGTTGTGGCGGTGAATTTTATCTTGCAATGACTTTTAACTTAGTTTTAGTTTCAGTTTTAGGGGCTACCCTGGAGGTGTGGGTTTTCATGCAACAGTTGTTTATCATGCAAGAAAAGCAAATGCGATGCGATTAAATAAATTGCAATAAGGTAAATTGCAATAAAATAAAAGCGTACTTGGAGGGTCTTCCTGTCATCCCAAGCTGCACTTAAAACACAATTAGAATATTTAAGCAAGTTCCTAAGTAAAGCTAAGGGAAGGGTTATGGTTTTCTACCAAATTCCTAATCCTATAGCTAGTCATTTCCTATGACGTCTAGGTTCTTGTGTTTTGGTTTGAGGACGATTTTCTTCATCAAAGAACAATTAAGTTCAATTGTTCTTATAAGTATCCTATCATATTGAGAAAGTGCTTAAGAAGAATCGAAACATCTTTTCAATATCTATAGGATTGTTTTAAGTCCAAATGAATTTAATCACACAAATGAATTAATCGTCAGGAATTCAAGTTTTGTTGTTATCTTACTCGATGAACTAGGACATTTGAATATCCTATAGGTGAAGTAACATTTCATTTAACGTTCTATTTAGGAGTTATGACAACCAAAGCTTTCAAAGGCAAATTGGTGTTCAAATGATTTAATTTAAGTTAATGGGTTTAAATTTGGAATAGTGTTCAAGTTACTTCATTTTGAATTTTTTTAAATTCTTTATGTCTTAGGTGATGTTATTTAATTCAATTTAATTTAACTTTAATGTAATTTAATTTGGTTTAGTTTTAATTTTAATTTTATTTTAATTTTTAATTTTAATTTTAATTTTAATTTTAATTTAATTTTATTTTAATTTGATTTTTTTATTTATTTTTTTTATTTTAATTTAATTTAATTTAATATGTTCTAATTTAATTTAATTTAATTTAATTTAATTTAATTTAACCATTATTTTGATTTAATTTTATTTAAATAATTTAATTTAACTTTAATTAAATTTAATTCAATTTAATTTAATTTATTCAATTTAATTTAATTTTATTGATTTAAATTAATTTAATTTGTTTGATTTAATTTAATCTTTAATTTAATTTTAATTTTAATTTTAATTTAATTGAAAATTTAAAGAAAAGTTTAATAATTTAACTTTTAACTTAATTTTGATGATTAAGTCCATTAATATTTTAAAATTTAAATTTGAATTATCATTTTAATTGGAAATTAAATATTATTGAGATGATTAATTTAGGGATTCTTAAATTAAAGAACAAATCTCTTCCTAATAGTATCCCTATTTAATAATTCCAACTTTATTATTCTTCCAAATTTAATCAATTATTTAATTAAAGTTTGTTTTAATTATTTTTAAATTGTTTAATAGGTTTCTACCCCTTAATTATTTAAATTTCAATCATCCAAATTAGATTAAGATTAAATATTTTACTCTTTAATTTTATTAAGCCTAAAGTTTAAATTAAGGGTTAAAATTTTTAATTACCATTTTTTTGCCCCTCAAGCTTAATAATTTCATAACTCACTAAATTGAGCTTAAATGAACTTGAAATTTTTATGTAACTTCACTCATATGCCAATAAAGACATGAGAGGAGAAAATGTGATTTTTCTGTATTTAATTTATTTATGTAATTATTTTTAGTGGAAAATAGGAATTGCCAAGGAAAATTTAATAATATGACCAAGGGAAAGTTTCTGTCTTTAAGAAAATTATGGGACATTCCTAATGACCAGAGGACCACTTGGACCAATTTTGGTGATTTTTTGAATTATATTATTTTTATTATAATTATTTTAAGTTTTGGAGTATTAATTAATTTAAAAATAAAATAAAGGTTGAAAAATTATTTTTATATTTTTCAAAAATCTCCCTGATATCAAGGAAATCAGAGAATTAATTTTTACAATTTTCTGATTTTTCTTTGATTTATTAGAATTATTTTAGTGAAAATGCTAAAAAAATACATTTTTTAATTTTAAAATTACCTTAGGGCTTTAAAATTTAATATCTCATTAAATAGACCTAAGAAAAATATTGGGTTTGTTCCTAAGTGATTAAAATTCAAAATGTGACATTTTGGTGAATTTTATTATTTTTGTGATTTTTATTATTTTTTAATTATTAAAATATTAAAATAATACCAAAAAATCAACTTTTTAGAAAATTAAAATTTTAATTTTCTTAAATTCCCTGATATCGGAGAGGCTCCAAAACCAATTTGGTGAATTTTTGAAAAGCATTTTGAAAGTTATGAATTTTTAAAGTTCGAATTGACTAAATTGGCTTAATCAACCCATTTAGTAGGACTAACCAAGTCCAATTGACCTCAAATTTTTATTGTGAGCTCCTCTGATCCTAAAGGTCAGTGGAGGATTGATTTCAAGTTAATTTGATGTATGGTTAACTCTAATTAATTAGGGATCTATTTTTGGTGTTTAAGTCAATTAGGGTTATTTTAAATGAATGAACTCAAAACCTATTTTTCCTAGGGTCATCTGGTCATAAGAGACATCACCAAATTTTCCTAGAATTTATTTCACAACATGCTAATTATTGGAATTAAAATAGTCAAAACAGCAACATGAATTTGAAAAATCAATAACTTCTCATAGGGATGGCCTCTGACTTTGGAAAATTCAGGGAATGTTCCCAAATTCAGAGGCTTCAAAAGCCCTATGGTCTCATGTCATGGTGAATTTCCTATATGCATGGAGAATTAAAATAATGCAGAAGGGAAATAAATCATTAAAAATAAAATACTTGATGAAATTAAATGATTTCTTTTCAACATTATTCTCCTCTGTTCACTGAGCAAGATGGTATTTTTATTTTATTTTTCTGATTTTTCTACACAAAGTTATGGATTTTTGAAGTTTAGGGAATTAAATAAATCAGAAAATACCCTAATTTCTATTTATCCACGCGGCGCCGCGTCAACCTTGGCAGCTCCGAACGCGGCGCCGCCATCCGACTCAGCGCTCCAGGGGCCCACTGTGTCGTTCCGTCTCCTGATCCGGCGCGATCCTGGTCGTCCGTCCGCGCGTGTATTAAATGAACGGCATCCGTTCATCGTCCCCAAGCCTCCTAGCCCGAGAACCGTCCGTCTTCTAGGCCTAAGATCTCACTCGATACTTGACCAAATTGAACGTTCTTATGCTCTATGGATTCGTCTCGAGAAGACGAACACATCCATACGGTTTATGTGGCATGAAATCGACTCAATAAAAATGGAGAATGTTCAGAAGCTCGGGAAGAAGAGTGAGGCCATACCTTTGCTCAGAGAAGTGTGGCTTCGATCTGAGGGTTGTGTCACCTTCGATTGGATCCCAGCAAGCTCCAGATGAAGTCTCCTGGTCTGGTGAATTGCCTAGCTATGAAAATGACCACAGCCGATCACAAAGCTTGGAGGTCGGAACAACCGGGTGGCTCTGGAGATGGGGCTTTCGGTGGGAAACTTCTCCTCTTGGTCCGGTGAAGGTGTAGGACCAGTCGATTTGAGGATTGGCTCACTGTGGCAAAGTGTCCTGGTTTTGGGTGAAATTTCGGTTGAGAAATCGGATTACGTTGGTGGGGATTAGAGGCGAATTGACACTCGGGGATCAACTCGCTCTAAGTATGGAGTAGGGTTTGGAACAATTTTGGCGAGTTTCGTGCAAGGTTTGTGCAACTCTCCTCTCATGGCCGTGAGGGGGTCGGGTTTAAATAGAGGTGGTTGGAGAGCCTCACGGGGATGCCCAAGGGTTGGGATCGCGCGCTCGGGCATGGGAAGAATAGCCATTGTGGCCATTGGGCATGGGGCAGCTCAGCAAGGTGGAATTCCAAAGTTGGCTCACATGTGAGCTCTCGGGTGTGGTGTTTTCCGGCGACTTGGTGGCTGGCCGGCCATGCACTGGTCACCATCTTGTTCAGGTGGGTCAGGGTTGGGGTTTAGTGTAGGCAATTGGCAAATGTCATGTGTAAAAGGTTTGGATTAGAATGGAATGAGAGAGGGCTCAT
The DNA here is from genome assembly GCA_022702705.1 of Papilionanthe hookeriana x Papilionanthe teres. Classification (NCBI taxonomy): domain Eukaryota; kingdom Viridiplantae; phylum Streptophyta; class Magnoliopsida; order Asparagales; family Orchidaceae; genus Papilionanthe; species Papilionanthe hookeriana x Papilionanthe teres. The sequence continues at coordinate 93,580,764 of CM040425.1, forward strand.
TTTGGCTCAAATTGGTCAACCCATCCATTTGGGCTAGGTGCACCACCCAAGGCTTGGTTTAGGCTGAATAGAAAGTGATTTAGGTCAGCTTAATCGATGGGGAATGGTCACCATCCAAGTACAATTAAGCTTAAGCAAGGTTTAGTGGAATCATGGGAGTGGTTAATCACCTTTAGGAATTAAGGAAAGAGTCTCCTCCTTTTGCCCAAAATGGCATGGTGACATGTAAAGAGGCTCTCATGGCTTCCATGTGGCTCATGCATGGCTTCATGGCTCATCTTTGGCTTGGGAAAAGTTAAGTCAATTTCATGGAAAAATGGATTTAAGAAAAATTTTGGTATTTTGATGGGAATTTGTATGGGGCTTAATTTGTAATGGCTTCATGATGAATTTTCAAACTTAGGGATTGATTTTAATCAAGGGTATGATGAGAAGAATTTGTCATATGGGCTTTAGCATGAAATTTGGGCTTTTAGGAAGGTTTCATGTAAGTGGGCTTTTGGTTTAAAAATAGATTTATGGATGAGAATTTTGTAGAAGTTTGGGCCAAATAATTGTTGGGTTTAGCTCATGGATGTGTCATGAGTGATTTGAAGCAAATTAGGAGTGATTTGGGTTTGAATTGGGTTGAATTTGGGCTTCTTTGGTGAATGGGCCAATATAGGTCAAATTGGGCTAACTTGGGCCAATGTTGGGCTAGGGTTGAAATTGATGTAAAATGAATGTTGGGAAATGTTTATGGGAGTGTTTCAAAGAGGTTTTGGCTTCGGTTGGGCTTTGATTTTGGGGTTTGGGCTTATTTGGATTAGGTTTGGGTTTAGGTCAAAATTGGGCTTTTTGGTTTTGGGTTGAATTTAAGTGGGGTTTGGGTCTAAATGTTGGGCAAATCATGTTAGTATCATGTTTGTAGGGATTTTAAGGAAGGTTTAGAAAAGATTTGGGGTTAATTGGAGTTGAATTGGGTGAGTTTGTGTTAGGTTTGGGTCATGGGTCCAAATTGGGCTTTAAGGCCAAAAGTGAAATTGGATCCAAATGTCAATCAAATTGGACTTGAATTTTAGAATTGAATTGGACCAGAATTTGGGTCAATTGGGTAGGCTTGGTTTGACATTGAGTTCACTTTGGGTTAAAATGGGTCAAATTGGGGGTTTTGATAAAAGTGGGGTAAATTGACAAAATTAGCCCATAGTGTAGTTTAAAAAAATGAAATTGGGAATATTTGAGATTTTCTAGAATTTTATGGGAATTGTCTGAATTTTTGGATTTTTGGGTCAAGAGGGGTATTTTGGGTATTTGGAGGGTATTGGGAGGTATTTTTGAAATTTTTGGTATTTTTGGCTATGAATGATCAATTTGAGTAATGTGGGAATGTTTGGGAATAATTTTGAGGAATTTTGGGTAATTTAGGTGATTTTGCAAATTTTGGGCGGTTTGAGGGTTTTGGGTAGAGTTAGGCGGGTGTAGGGTCCCGGGGGTCAAAAATCGAAAATTTGGAAAATTGAAAATTTGGAAAATTGAAGATTGGGTAAATGTAAGTGGAATGAAATCATTTTGGTTAAGCTATGAAGCCATATCAAGCCCACATGAGCCATGAAGGGACTCATTTGAGGCATTCACTATGTTGTTCCCAACCCTCTTAGCCAAGGGCTTAGGGGTTAAGCACCATCCATGTGAATCACCTACATGAGTCAGGAGGTCAATTTGGGTATGGGTGTGGTTTTGTGGAGGTGTGTGCAAGTGTAGTGTATGAGTGTAGTGTGTGTGTAAGTCAGCCCTTCACTGCACTGGGCCACCTGTAGGCGCTCCAAGGCCAAAGAGTCCTATAGGAACCCATCCTTTAAACTTCCACAATCGATTTCAACCTCTAGGTGATTAGGGGTCTATAGTCAAGTTTGTGGAGTTCGCGTGGAGTTAAGAAGTGGTTTGAATTTTTAAGTGGTGGGTCCCAATTCTAATCCTCTAAGATAGTCAAAGGAAAAGCCTAAGGCTAGATCCTAAGTACTAAAGAGAAGAAGAGAATACCTCATAAAAAATGAGGTCAACAGCTAAGTGCACGGAGTGGTTCATTGACCAAAACATCTCAAATTTCCCAAAATTCCCAAATAGTCATAAAATTAGCCAAAATTACCAAAAACACCTCTCCAAATCAAAAAAATCCCAAATTTTCCAAAATCATCCCAAATGTTCTTAAAATCAATTTGAACCACTTAATTGAGCCCGATTTGACCAAATTGACCCATTTTGACCAAAATCCCCAAATTGCCCAAAAAGGCCCTAAATATAAAATCACCCTCAATGTCCACCAAATTGACCCCAATCTCCCCCAATTCCAATTCTAAACCAAAATTCATCATGAACAGTCTTAATTTAAACAATATCCAAGTCCAATTGAACTAATTTTTAAGCCCAAATTTAACCCAAATAAAAAACCCCCAATTTTGACCATGTACCCAAAATCCCCCAAATTGAACCCACTAGCCAAGTCGATTTCCCCAAAATTGAATTCTATACTCTTCATAACATTCATACACACCCAATTAATCCACAAATTGACCCACATTTGAGCCAAAACCTCACCCAAATCCAACCTATGTCAAAATCACTAATTTTACCTTAAATTAGCCACATACCCAAATTCCACCAAATTGAACCTCCTAATCAAAAAATTTTCACCCAATTCATGCTCAAAACTCTTCACAACACTCTTCTAGACCAAATTAAACAATTAATTGAACCATAGCCAAGCTCTAGCCTAATCCAAACCCAAGTTAGCCTAAATTGACCAAATGTTCAAATTTCACCAAAATAACTTTCCAAATCAATTCAAAATCACTCCAATCCTTTTCTAAACTCTTCATGATAATCATACACACTAATTTGCTCAATCAATTGAACCCAAGCCAAGCTCAAACCTAACCTAACGCAACTTGAACCCAAATGACTCAAATTGAACCACGACCCAAATGTCATCCAAGCCTAGCCAAATTGACCAACCCAAGCCTCTCATAGCCATCAAGTGGACCCTAGGAACCACCCTAGATCCACTTAGCCCAAACTAGTTGGGTCATGGACCAAGGGTCCCCTAAATCAGGGGATCTCTTCTTATTTTTAGCTAAACTAAAGAAGATCCTTACCCTCAACCATCAAGCCTTGATGTTAATCACCATTAAGTCCCACTGAGCTCCCTGACCACCCTAGCCACCAGCTCCACCTTGCCCGGTCGTCCTAGTTGCCGAAGAACCCCAAAACCAAGAGCCACCTCACATAAATCCAAACCCATTACACCCATCCAATGTGTCCAACTTTGATTGGTCATTGGCGTTGTTCATCACTCCACTTAAGCGTCACCCTGCACCTGAATTGAAGTAATGAGCTTCATCCATTGGCCATGGTTATAAATTGAGCTCCTTACAGCCAAAAAGGGACAATGCACTGAACCTTGGTGAAGCCCTGCCAAAATTCTCCCCGAGCTTCTATGAACACCTCTAAGTGCAATCCCACTGTTCTTCAGCCCTAACTCCCACTGTCCAGAGCCAATTTCTCATTGAATTTTCAGTTGAAACCACGACACAATTCACCAAGCTCTAAATTACATAAAACTTCAATTTGATTTGCCCCACACCATCACAAGACCAAACGAAGAAGATCCCCCACATAAGCCCCATCATAGAGCCTCTACAACCCAGAATTCCCTCAAACCCGAAATTTTCCCATGATCAAGTTCTGGTGCAGACCTAACAAGAGCTTAAATTGGTGCTTGCAGGAGCTTCGTGAGGTCACAACGAACATGTAGAACCAATCTGATTGAAGCCTCACCTCTCAGATAAATGTATTGAGCTCTCACGTTAGGCCAAGCCTATTTTGATTCTCCATTCACGTACACTGTATTTCATGTCGTATAAGTCATGTAGATAGGTTTGTCTAGGACAGATAAGTTTATAAAAACAAACCTGAGATGATTTGGTTGAGTTTAACTCGAGAACTTAGGGTTAGAGATGGAATATTCTCGAGATGAACTAGTTGGGGAAGAAGATCGTGCACCTTGGTGTTGACCTCATTTTTGATGTGGTCTTCTCTTCTCTCTTTAGTACTTAGGATCTAGCCTTAGGATTTTCCTTTGAATATCTTAGAGGACTAGAGATGGAATCTACCCCTTTAGAAACTCAACCACTTCTTAACTCCCTGCAAACTCCACAAACTTGATTGTAGGCCCCTAATCACCTGGAGGGTTGAAATCAAATGTGGAAGTTTAAGGATGAGTTCCTATACGACTCTTTCGCCTTGGGACCGCCCCTGGTGGCTCGATCCGGTGAGGGCTGACTTACACACACACTACACTTATACACTACACTTTCACACATCTCATAAAACCACACCCATACCTAACTTGACCTCCTGACTCATGAAGGTGATTCACATGGATGGTCCTTAACCCCTAAGCCCTCGCGTAGAGGGTTAGGAACAACATAATGAATACACAAAATGAGTCCTCTCATGGCTCATATGGGCTTAATATGGCTTCATGGCTCAACCTAAACGATTCCATGTCACTTAAATTTGATTAATCTTCATTTTTTCAAAATTTCAGTTTTTGGCCCACGGACCCTGACCCTCCTAACTAACCAAAAGCCCTGAATAGCTCAAAATCTCCAAAATTCCTAAATCACCCAAAATTCCTCAAAATTGATCTTAAACATTTCCATACCACTCAAATTGATCATTTACAGCAAAAAATACCAAAAATTCCAAAAATACCTCCCAATACCCTCCAAATACCCAAAATACCCCTCTTAACCCAAAATCCCAAAAATTCAGAAAATTACCAGAAAATTTCAGAAAATCCCAAATATTTCCAATTTCATTTTGTTCAACTACATCATGGGCCAATTTTGTCAATTTACCCTATTTTTGTCAAAACCCCCAATTTAACCCATTTTAAACCCAAGTGAACCCAATGTCAAACCAAACCTACCCACTTGACCCCAATTTTGGTCCAATTCAATTCTAAACTTCAATTCAACATCCCAAATGTCAATATGGACCAAATTCAAGCCCAATTTTATTGACATTTGAATCCAATTTCACTTTTGACCTTAAAGACCAATTTTGACCCATGACCCAAACTCACCCAATTCAACTCCAATTAACCCCAAATCTTTTCTAAATCCTCCTTAGCATCCCCACAAGCAAAACACTAACATGATTTGCCCAAAATTTGGACCCAAATCCCACTCAAATTCAACCCAAAGCTAAAAGGCCCAATTTCGACCTAAACCCAAACCTAACCCAAATGAGCCCAAACCCCAAAATCAAAGCCCAACCAAAGTCAAAACCTCTTTGAAACACTCCCATAAACATTTCTCAACATTGATTTTACATCAATTTCAACCCTAGCCCAACATTGGCCCAACTTGGCCCACTTGGACCTATATTGGCCCATTCACCAAAAGAGCCCAAATTCAACCCAATTCAAACCCAAATCACCCCCAATTTGCTTCAAGTCACTCATGACACATCCATGAGCTAAACCCAACAATTATTTAGCCCAAGCCTTTACCAAAATTTCATCCCAAAATCCATTTTAAAATTCAAAAGCCCATTCCCTTAAACCATCTTAAAAGCCCATCTAAAATCATTTCAAAAAGCCCAAAATCCACCCTAAAGCCCACATGACATCTCCATTTGCCATCCACTTAATTAAAGCCATTACCTAAGTCCTAAATTCATCATCAAATAATTCCAAATCAAGCCTCATGCCAAATCACCCCTAAATACCAAAATTTTCCTTAAATCCATTTCCATGAAATCGACTTCACTTTTCCCAAGCCAAAGGTGAGCCATGAAGCCATGCATGAGCCACATGGGAGCCATGAGAGCCATGGAATCTACTTTCCACCTCACCATACCCAAGATGGCAAGAGGAGGAGGCCCTTTCCATATTCTCTTAAGAGTGATTAACCACTTCCATGACTCCACTAAACCATGCTTAGACTTAATCGTACTTGGATTGTGACTTGACCCCACTAATCAAGCCGATCCAAGTGACTTTCCCTTCAGCCCAAATTGACCTTGGAGGGTGAACCTAACCCAAAACCAAGGGTTGACCCATTTAGACCCAAAACTAGCCCTTTCCCATTCCATTTTGATTCAAACCCTTTACACATGTCCATGGCCAATTGACTGCACAAACCTCCAGCCCTGACCCACCTGGACCTGAGGGTGACCCATGCCTGCCGGCCAGCCGCCTGGGTCGCCGGAAAACACCATGGCCGAGAGCTCACATGTGAGCCCAACTTGGAATTCTCACCTGCCGAGCCGCCCCATCCTCGCTGGCCATTGGAGCTGTTCTTCTCTTGCAAGAGCAGCCGATCCCAAGCCCTAACTCTCCCGGGAGGCCCTCCACCCTCTCCTATTTAAACACCACCCCTCTCGGCCATGAGAGGTGCTGAAACAAACCTTAAGGAAACTCGCCAAAATTGTTCCGGACTCCTCCCCATACACGAGCACTTAATCCCCACCGAGATCCCCCGCCATTTCTTCTCTGCGAGCTCGATTTCGTAGTCGAAATCTAGGCCCAAAACCAGGACACTTCTCCACGGTGAGCCAATCCCCAAATTGATTGGTTCTACACCTTCACCGGACCAAGGGAAGGTGTCCACCAAGCAAAAGCCCCATCTCCAGGCCACCCAGCTTGCTCCAGCCTCCAAGCTTTGTGATAGGGCTTGGTCGAAATCCCACCTAGACAATTCACTGCGACCAGGAGACTTCATCCGGAGCTTCGTCGGGATCCAATCGAAGGTGCAACAACCCTAAGATCGAAGCCACACTTCTCCGAGCAAAGGTATGAGCTAATTCTTCATCCCGGGCTTCGGAGATTCTCCATTTCAAATGCTTTAATTTCAATGCATGATCACCGTATGGATGTGTTCGTCTCTTCGAGACGAATCCATAGAGCATAAGAACATGAAAATCCATCGAGTATCGAGTGAGATATTAGGGATTTAGTGTGGATGACTCTCGGGTGAGGACACTTGGGGACGATGAACGGATGACATCCATTCAATACACGCGCGGACGGACGGCCAGGATCGCGTCGGATCAGGAGACGGTACGAGAACCGCGGGGCCCGGGCTGCTGACTCAGATGGCAGCGTCGAATGGGAGCGACGCGTGTGCGTTCGGAGCTGCCGAGGTTGACGCGGCGCCTCGTGGATAAATAGAAAATTAGGGATTTTTCCGATTTATTTAATTCCCTAAACTTCAAAAATTCATAACTTTGTGTAGAAAAATCAGAAAAATAAAATAAAAATACCCTCTTGCTCGGTGAACGAGAGGAGAATAATGTGGAAAAGAAATTATTTAATTTCATCAAGTATTTTATTTTTAATAATTTATTTACTCTCTGCATATTTTTAATTCTCCATGCATGTATACAATTCACTATGACATGAGACCATAGGGCTTTTGAAGCCTCCGAATTTGGGAACATTCCCCGAATTTTCCAAAGTCGAGGCCATCCCTATGAAGAGTTATTGATTTTTCAAATTCATGTTACTCGTTTTAAGTATTTTAATTCCAATAAATAGCATGTTGTGAAACAAATTCTAGGAAAATTTGGTGATGTTCCTTACGACTGAGAGGACCCTAGGAAAAATAGGTTTTGAGTTAGTTCATTTAAAACAACCTAATTGGCTTAAACACCTAAAATGGATCTCTAATTAATTAGAGCTAACCATACATCAAATTGACTTGAAATTAATTCTCCACTGACCTTTAGGATCAGAGGAACCCACCATAAAATTTTGAGGTCAATTGGACTTGGTTAGCCCTACTAAATGGGTTGATTAAGCTACTTAGTCACTTTGAACTTTAAAAATTCATAACTTTCAAAATACCTTTCAAAAATTCACCAAATTGGTTTTGGAGCCTCTCTGATATCAGGGAAATTTAAGAAAATTAAAATTTTAATTTTCTAAAAAAGTTGATTTTTAATATTATGTTAATATTTTTAATAATTAAAAAATAATAAAAATCACAAAAATAATAAAATTCACCAAAATGTCATATTTTGAATTTTAATCACTTGGGAACAAACCCCATATTTTTCTTAGGTCTATTTAGTGAGATATTAAATTTTAAAGCTCTAGGGTAATTTTAAAATTAAAAAAAATGTATTTTCTAACATTTTCACTAAAATAATTATAATAAATCATAGAAAAATCAGAAAATTGTAAAATTTGATTCTCTGATTTTCTTGATATCAGAGAGATTTTTGAAAAATATAAAATTCATTTTTCAACATTTATTTTATTTTTAAATTAATTAATATTCCAAAACTTAAAAAAATTATAATAAAAATAATATAATTCAAAAATCACCAAAATTGGTCCAAGTGGTTCACTGGTCATTAGAAATGTCTCCTAATTTTCTTAAGGACAGAAACTCTCCCTTGGTTATGTTATTAAATTTTCCTTGGAAATCTCTATTTTCTACCAAAAATAATTATATAAATAAATTAAATACAGAAAAATCACATTTTCTCCTCTCATGTCTTTATTGACATATGAGTGAAGTCACATAAAAATTTCAAGTTCATTTGAGTTCAATTTAGTGAGTTATGAAATTATTAAGCTTAAAGGGTAAAGTTGTAATTAAAATTTTAATCCTTAATTAAAGCTTTAGGTTTAATAAAAAAATTAACAAGTAAAATATTTTATCCTAATCTGATTTGGATGATTGAAATTTAAATAATTAAAGGGTAGAAACCCATTAGGCAATTCAAAATAATTAAACCTTAATTAAATAATTGATTAAATTTTGAAGAATAATAAAATTGGAATTATTAAAATAGGGATATTATTAGGAAGAGATTTATTCTTTAATTTAAAAATCCCTAAATTAATTATCTCATTAATATTCAATTCTTAATTAAAATGATAACTCAAATTCAAAATATTAAAAGACTTAATCACTAAAATAAAATTAAATTATTAAACTCTTTTAAAAATTTCAATTAAAATTAAAAAATAAAATTAAATTAAAAATTAAATTAAATTAAGTAAATTAATTTGGATTAAATTAAATTAAAATTAAAAGTTGAATTAAATTAAAGATTAAATTAAATTAAATTAAATAAACAAATTAAATTAAATTAAATGAATTAAATTAAATTAAATTAAATTAATAAAACCAAATTAAATTAAGTTAAACCAAATTAAAAATTAAATTAAATGAATTAAAATTAAATTAAATTAAATTAAATTAAATTAAATCAAATTAAATTAAAATTAAATCAAATCAAATTAATTTAATGTAACATCAAATCAAACTAAATTGAATTAAATTAAATTAAATTAAAACTCAATTAAATTAAATTAAATTAAATTAAGTTGAATTAAATATAACATCACCAAAGACATAAAGAATTCAAAATAAATCTAAAATAAATTGAACACTATTCCAAATTTAAACCCATTAATGGAAATTAAACTAAATCACAAACCATTTGAACACCAATTTACCCTCAAAAGCTTTAGTTATCATAACTCCTAAACAGAATATTAAATGAAATGTTACTTCACCTATAGGATATTCAAATGTCCTAGTTCACTGAGCAAGATAACAAAACTTGAGATTCTTGGACGATTAATTCATTTGTGTAATTGAATTCATTTGGACTTAAAACAATTCTAGCAATATTGAAAAGATGTTTAAGATTCTTCTTAAACACTTTCTCAATATGATAGGATGTTTATAAGAACAATTGAATTTAATTGTTCTTCGATGAAGAAAATTGTCTTCGAAACCAAAACACAAGGAACTCAGACGTCATAGGAAATGACTAGGCTATAGGATTAGGAATTTGGTAGAAAACCATAACCCTTCCCTTAGCTTTACCTAGGAACTTGCTTAAATATTCTAATTGTGTTTTAAGTGCGGCTTGGGATGACGGGAAGACTCTCCGGGTACGCTTTTATTTTATTACAATTTACTTTCTTGCAATTTACATTATTGCGATTTCATTAATCGCATCGCACTTACTTTTCTTGCATGATAAACAATTGTTGCATGAGAACCCACACCTTTAGGATAGTCCCTAAAACTGAAACCAAAACTAAGTTAAAAGTCATTGCAAGATAAAATTCACCGCCACAACATTTCAAAATATAAAACAACTCAAAATTTAATCACAAACAGAACACAAAACTACAATTACAATTAAATTAAAACGTCTCGTTGGATGATCGAGAATACCTCGGATGATGTAACATACGTGTTACTAACGGGATTTCCCACGGTCTAAATGAAAGTGTGGAACTCATTCAGTTGAGTTTAGCAAATTCATTTGGACTAAGTGAATCCGATAAAAATAATGATGCCGGAAGGATGGAACCATGAGATCTTAACCGGTGTCGTTATAATCAACTTTAAGATTTGTTTTAATTAAAGTATTGAAAACACTCGGAAATTAAGATTTTCTCTAAACCAAAACACTTTTCTCATCCCACGATTTATGACTTCTAAAATTGAACCTCTGCAACGACAAGGAGCTCGGAGCATGGTGGGCGAGCACGGCCATCGTCATCAGCAAAACTCGAGTCTACTCAACGAAAACTTTCCTAGAATTAAATAACAAAGCCATAGGACTTCGAGGTAGTTTGCACTAGTGTAACATAAATCCTCAACTCTTCGTTAGGCACTTGCATTGCAAATTAAGCCCTAACCGGTCTTAGGATTCCGAGGTAGTCGTCCGTACGACAATAAACCCTCGCATCTTCGAGATTTATTTGTTTGATTTTATCATACAAATATAAGCCCTAATTAATTAAAATTGGCGAGATCAAAACATTTAAATAAATATTAGGACTTTCCTAAACTCAAGCCAAACAATAGGATAGTCGGGAAATTACCGAAGTTCGCTTCGAATCCGTGATTTCTCCTACTTTTCTTCCTTTGGATTCCCAAAACAAAATGTTCCAAATTTGATCCATTCCCTATTGAAATTCCAAAATTCAATCCCTTGAAAACTTAAACTTTAAAATCCTTGAGAGCGAAATTATTGATTATTATCGAGAGTTTTCTTAGGTGATTCCCATCACTTAAGATGTAATTAACTATAGGGGCTTGCCCTTATAGGGAATTTTAAAAGAACCCGAGTAATATAAACCGCTGTTTAATGCTTTCATATTAAGCGGGGAATTTGTCGGCTTATAAAATTGGTTCGCAGACCAAACGGATGTCACTAAATCTTCTAGTTTATTTAATCGAGCCCCACCGTCAAGCAGTGTGTCTATCCTTAGGGATAGATATACGGTTTGTGGTGCAGTGCTCGTTTATATAAACTATTTGGGATGTGAGATCGGTTTAATCTCATATCTTAAAACCATCAAATTTAAAATTATTTTCAAAATCAAATACTACTTTTCAAAATTATTTATTTAAATTAAATTAAAAATTCGCCGACAACTTCTGTTAGGCGACCCCCTTTTCAAAATAAAACACAACCTAAAAATATGCCGACACTTGGATCACGCGTGTATTCATTAGATGGCTCTAATTGATCGAACGGAGGAGCGGTGTATAAAGTACGAGAAGCATGGCTACCGAGTCAGATGACGGCGTCGAATGGCTGAGCGACACGCAGAATTCGGAGCTGCCTATGATTGCGTGGCGCCGCGGTGGATAAATAGAACAATAGAATTTAATGAATTTATTTAAATAAGTCCACTTTGAAAATCCATAACTTCGGGTAAAAAAATCACAAAAATAAAATAAAAATACCATCATGCTCAGTAAACAGAGGAGAATAATGTGAAATAAAAATAAAAAAATATTTGTTATATATTTTATTTTCAATAAATTAAATACTCTCCGTGATATTTTAAATATGTTTAGCTAAATGTAATTCACCATGGGAAGAGGTTTGGAGGGCCTATTGGCTCTGTGGTTAGGCATCTTCCTTAATTTTTCCAAAGTCACGGGCATCTCTAGTTAGAGATGCCTAATTTCTAAGTTAATCCCCTCTGTTTTAGTATAAAAATTATAATAATTAAAATATTGATTAGAAAAATACAAAACTTATTTTGGTAGGTTCACTGTGATAGAAGACCCTAGAAAAATATAAATTTGATTTAACTCATTAAAAATGACCCTAATTGTAATTAAGCAATGAAAGAAAAATAAAATGGCTAAAATATAAATGAAAAAGTACAAGAATGATTATCACTATAAATAATGATTAAGGGAACTCCCCATAAAAAATTGAAGTCAATTGGAACTAATTTAATCAATAAAATGGATTTTCTAAATAAAATGACAATTTTTAGGTTAAAAATAATTAAAAATTCATAAAAATTACAAAAATATTAAAGCACACTAAAATGTCACATTTGGTCTCCTGACCACTCGGGATCAATTAAAATAATTTTTCTAATTTTTTAAGTGAAGATATTAATTTTTAAAGGCTTAAAATAACTTTTAAAGGTTAAAAATGAATTTCCCTACTTTTACACTAAAATAATTCTAATAATTAAAATATAAATCACATAAATATGAAACTTGTTTCTCTGATTTTCTTGGAATCAAAGAGATTTAATAAAAATGCAAAACTTAATTTTCCACTTAAATATTTTTTTATTTAATTAATACCCAAAACCAATAAATAATTCTAATAATTAAAATAAAATTCAAAAAATTATGAAAATTGGTTCAGGTGGTCCTATGATCTAGGTGAACCTCTAATAATTTTGTTAATGACAAATTCTTTACTTTGGCTAAGTTATTGAATTAACATTGAAAATCCCTATTTTGCATTAAAATAATTATAAAAATTGAATTTAAATAAAACAAAATCACATTTTCTCCTATGATGTTTTAATTGGCTCATAAGTGGGGTAACATAAAAATTCCAAAGTCATTTGAGATAAATTTAGTGAATTATGAAGTGACAGGCCTTATAGGGGCAAAATTATAATTTAGAAATTTAAACCTTAATTAATATTTAGGCCTAATCAAGGGTAAATGGGCAATTGATAATTATAAATTGACATGTCTAGAATATTGAAATTCAAGAGAGTCAATGGTAGAAACCAATCTCACACTTCTCCACATTAAGGATAAAATTGAATTTCTTGAATCAAGGAAATTTGGAAGATAAATAAAATTAAATGATTCTGAAGTAAGGGGTCTATTTTCAGAAGATAATAACTCATGATTTAGAACCTTAAATAATGGTTTCATGACAATTCAATGTTTTGATAAGAATCAAATACATCACATAATTTAACATTTCCTAAAATTATATATTTACCCATTATGTCTTAAAGGTATAGTAGTGAATTAGGCTTGATCAAGATTTAACTTAATGAGGTTTAAAAAATGAAATGTGATTAACATTAAACACATTGGAACACTACAAGCCCAACTCTAAACTTAATTGAATAAATTTCTTAATTAAATCAATTTGCCCTCTAAGGGTCTTCACCCACATAATTTATAAAAAAAATATCAAGTGATGGTTATCTCATTCATTGGGATAACTAAAACATCAAGATTCATTGAGCATAAGAGTATAATATGTATGAATATTTAACAACATAATAAGTTCAAATGAACTCGAGACAATTCAAAATGTTATGAAATATCTAGGGTATTGTCCCGGATCCCTTCATAATCTTTTGGATATCTTGGAGGGCAACTGAACTTATTATGCTTTGCTAAGGAAAGACAACATTCAAATAAACAAATAGGAACCCACCAAGTTATGACATAGGATTTTAAGATATATTTAAAACCTATTTTTTGTTTTATAGCATACAATTATAAATTCCTTGCCAAATTATATATTTGTTGTAAAAATGTAACCTTTCAACTGGAATGCGAGAAGAGGACTAATACACTTTTACAGTTTACTTTACCGCATTTTCCTGCTTATAAAACTTACGTGTTAAAACTAAAACTTTTAGGATAACCATAAAACCAAACCAAACAAAACAAAAATCAAATTCACCGCCACAACAAAACAAAATATAAGACAGATCAAAATTTAATCTCAAATAAAAATAAAACCACAATTACAACTAAATTAAAAGCCTCTTTGAATGATCGAAAATACCTCGGATGAGACAACATATGGTTGCTAACGAGATTTTTCGCAGTCTGAATGAAAGTACTGAATTCATTTAGTTGAATTTGGTAAATTTATTTAGACTAAGTGAATCCATAGAAAATAGTGGTGTCAGAACGTGGGAACCATGGGATCCTAACCGGTGTCGCTATAATAAACTTAAATTCTCCCGTAATAAGATATTAAGACACCTCAATTTAAATATTTCTAAAACAAGACACATCTCTCATCTCTTCAATTTGACATTTGTAAAACTTAATATATTGTAACAAGGAGCTTGTAGCATACACAGTGGGCAGCACGGCCATCTTCAATTCATTTCTTAGAAATAAACGAACAAGTCACTGGACTTTGAGATAGTTTACGTAGTGTAACATAAACTCTCACTTTATCTCTTTAGCCTTTGCACTTTGTGCAATACAAGCCCTAAACTCGTCTTAGGTTCCAAAGTTATCATCCATTATGACATAAATCCTCATATCTTCCAGGTTATTCACATGGTCGATATCAAGTGAATGTATGCCCTAAATAATAAAATTGGTAGGATCAAACATTAAACAAATATCTCAAATTGAAGCTAAACAATATAATAGTTTGAGAAAGCACCAAGATTATTCTTGGAGCTGTGTTTTACCCTAGTTTATCTTCCTTTGGATTCCTATAATAACTATTCCAAACTTGAGCCACTCACCTATTGGATTTTCTATTACCACATCATTTTGAAAAATCCTACCTTTTGGAAGTCATGAAAATAATATTTTCTGACATAAATTGAGAGTTTTTTTAGATGACTTCGGTTATCTAAGATGTAATTAATTATATGTGCTTGCCCTTATAGGAAACTTTAAAGATCTCAGATTAATAGAAACCCTATCTAGTTGCTTCATATTAGATAGAAGAATTTGTGGGTCAACATAAATGGTTCGCAGTCCAAATGGATGTCATGAATACTTTAGTTTATTTGATCAAGTCTCACCACCAAACAATGTATATGTTCTTCGGGAAAGACACATGGCTTATGGTGCAGTGATTGATTATTTAGACTATTGCATGTATGAAATCAATTTGATTTCATATTTTTAAAAATTAAAAATGATATTTTCCAATATATATATGTATATATATATATGTATATATGTATATATATATATATATATGTATATATGTATATATATATATATGTATATATATATATATATATATATATATATATATGATATATATATATATATATATATATATATATATATATATATATATATATATATGTATATATATATATATATGTATGTATATATATATATATATGTATGTATGTATGTATATAATTAAATCTTAATTCTAAACATTCCGACGGTCGGCATATTTTTAGGTTGTGTGTTTTATTTTGAAAGGAGGTCGCCTAACGTAAGTTGTCGGCGAATTTTTAATTTAATTTAAATAAATAATTTTGAAAAGTAGTATTTGATTTTGAAAATAATTTTAAATTTGAAGGTTTTAAGATATAAGATTAAACCGATCTCACATCCCAAATAGTTTATATAAACGAGCACCGCACCACTAAACCGTGTATCTATCCCTAAGGATAGACACACCGCTCGACGGTGGGGCTCGATTAAATAAACTAGAAGATTTGTGACATCCGTTTGGTCCGCGAACTAATTTTATAAGCCGACAAATTCCCTCGCTTAATATGAAAGCATTAAACGAGATTTATATTACTCAGGTTCTTTTAAAATTCCCTATAAGGGCGAGCCCCTATAGTTAATTACATCTTAAGTGATGGGAATCACCTAAGAAAACTCTCGATAATAATCAATAATTCTGCTATCAAGGATTTCAAAGTTTAAGTTTTCAAGGGATTGAATTTTGGAATTTCAATAGGGAATGGATCAAATTTGAAACATTTTGTTTTGGAAATCCAAAGGAAGAAAAGTAGGAGAAATCACAGATTCGAAGCGAACTTCGGTAATTTCCCGACTATCCTATTGTTTGGCTTGAGTTTAGCAAAGTCCTAATATTTATTTAAATGTTTTGATCTTGCCAATTTTAATTAATTAGGGCTTATATTTGTATGATAAAATCAAACAAATAGCCTCGAAGATGTGAGGGTTTATTGTCGTACGGACGACTACCTCGGAATCCTAAGACCGGTTAGGGCTTAATTTGCAATGCAAGTGCTCTAACGAAGAGTTGAGGATTTATGTTGCACTGAGGCAAACTACCTCGAAGTCCTATGGCTTTGTTATTTAATTCTAGGAAAGTTTTGTTGAAGTAGACTCGGGTTTCTGCGATGACGATGGTCGTCTTGCCCACCATGCTCCGAGCTCCTTGTTGTTGCAGAGGTTCAATTTTAGAAGTCATAAATCGGGGGATGAGAAAAGTGTTTTGGTTTAGAGAAAATCTTAATTTCCAAGTGTTTTCAATACTTTAATTAAAACAAATCTTAAAGTTGATTATAACGACACCGGTTAAGATCCCACGGTTCCATCCTTCCAAGCATCATTATTTTTATCGGATTCACTTAGTCCAGATGAATTTGTTAAACTCAACTGAATGAGTTCCACACTTTCATTTAGACCGTGGGAAATCCCGTTAGCAACACGTAGGTTACATCATCCGAGGTATTCCCGATCATCCAACAGGACGTTTTAATTTAATTATAATTGTAGTTTTGTGTTATGTTTGTGATTAAATTTTGAGTTGTTTTATATTTTGAAATGTTGTGGCGGTGAATTTTATCTTGCAATGACTTTTTACTTAGTTTTGGTTTCGGTTTTAGGGACTATCCTAAAGGTGTGGGTTTTCATGCGACGATTGTTTATCATGTACGAAAAGTAAGTGCGATGTGTTTAATGAAATTGCAATAATGTAAATTGCAAGAAAGTAAATTGCAATAAAATAAAAGCGTACACGGAGGGTCTTCCCGTCATCCCAAGTCGCACTTAAAACACAATTAGAATATTTAAGCAAGTTCTTAGGTAAAGCTAAGGTAAGGGTTATGGTTTTCTACCAAATTCCTAATCCTACAACTAGTCATTTCCTATGACGTCTAGGTCTTTGTGTTTTGGTTTGAGGACGATTTTCTTCATCAAAGAACAATTGGGTTCAATTGTTCTTATAAATATCCCATCATATTGAGGAAGTGCTTAAGAAGAATCTTAAACATCTTTTCAATATTTTTAGGATTGTTTTAAGTCCAAATGAATTCAATTACACAAATGAATTAATCGTCCGAGGTTTAGTTAAGTTTTGTTATTATCTTATCTCGGTGAACTAGGATATTTGAATGTCCTATAAGTGAAGTAACATTTCATTTAATATCCTGTTTAGGAGTTATGATAACTAAAGCTTTCGAGGGTAAATCGGTATTCAAATGATTTGTGATTTAGTTTAATTTCAATTAATTTGGAATAGTGTTCAAGTTATTTTAGATTTATTTTGAATTCTTTATGTCTTTGGTGATGTTATATTTAATTCAACTTAATTTAATTTAATTTAATTTAATTGAGTTTTTAATTTATTTAATTCAATTTAATTCAATTTAGTTTGATTTGATGTTAAATTAAATTAATTTGATTTGATTTAATTTTAATTTAATTTGATTTAATTTCCTTTAATTTAATTTAATTTAATTTAATTTAATTTAATTTAATTTAATTTAATTTAATTTAATTTAATTTATTCATTTAATTTAATTTATTCATTTAATTTAATTTAATTTGTTTATTTAATTTAATTTAATTTAATCTTTAATTTAATTCAACTTTTAATTTTATTTTAATTTAATTTAATTTAATTCAATTTAATTTACTTAATTTAATTTAATTTTTAATTTAATTTTATTTTTAATTTTAATTGAAATTTTAAAAGAGTTTAATAATTTAATTTTAGTTTAATGATTAAGTCTTTTAATATTTTGAATTTTGAGTTATCATTTTAATTAAGAATATTAATGAGATGATTAATTTAGGGATTTTTAAATTAAATAATAAATCTCTTCCTAATAATATCCTTATTTTAATAATTCCAATTTTATTATTCTTCCAAATTTAATCAATTATTTAATTAAGGTTTAATTATTTTAAAATTGTTTAATGGATTTCTACCCTTTAATTATTTAAATTTCAATCATCCATATCAGATTAGGATCAAATATTTTACTTGTTAATTTTTTATTAAACCTAAAGTTTTAATTAAGGATTAAAAATTTTAATTACCACTTTACCCTTTAAGCTTAATAATTTCATAACTCACTAAATTGAACTCAAATGAACTTGAAATTTTTATGTGACTTCACTCATATGTCAATAAAGACATGAGAGGAAAAAATGTGATTTTTATATATTTAATTTATTTATATAATTATTTTTGGTAGAAAATAGAGATTTCCAAGGAAAATTTAATAACATGACCAAGGGAAAGTTTCTGTCCTTAAGAAAATTAGGGGACATTCCTAATGACCAGAGGACCACTTGGACTAATTTTGGTGATTTTTTGAATTATATTATTTTTATTATAATTATTTTAAGTTTAGGAGTGTTAATTAATTTAAAAATAAAATAAATGTTGAAAAATGAATTTTATATTTTTCAAAAATCTCTCTGATATCAAGGAAATCAGAGAATCAAATTTTGTAATTTTCTGATTTTTTTATGATTTATTATAATTATTTTAGTGAAAATGCTAGAAAATACATTTTTTTAATTTTAAAATTTCCCTAGAGCTTTAAAATTTAATATCTCACTAAATAGACCTAAGAAAAATATGGGGTTTATTCCTAAGTGATTAAAATTCAAAATGTGACATTTTGGTGAATTTTATTATTTTTGTGATTTTTATTATTTTTTAATTATTAAAAATATTAAAATAATATTAAAAATCAACTTTTTTAGAAAATTGAAATTTTAATTTTCTTAAATTCCCCTAATATCAGAGAGGCTCCAAAACCAATTTGGTGAATTTTTGAAAGATATTTTGAAAGTTATGAATTTTTAAAGTTTAAAATGGCTAAATGGCTTAATCAACCCAATTAGTAGGGCTAACCAAGTCCAATTGACCTCAAATTTTCATGGTGGGTTCTTCTGATCCTAAAGGTCAGTGGAGAATTGATTTCAGGTCAATTTGATGTATAGTTAGCTCTAATTAATTAGAGATCCATTTTGGGTGTTTAAGCCAATTAGGGTTGTTTTAAATGAACTAACTCAAAACCTATTTTTCCTAGGGTCCTCTGGTCCTAAGGAACATTACCAAATTTTCTTAGAATTTATTTCACAACATGATAATTATTGGAATTAAAATACCACAAACAGTGACATAAACTTGGAAAATACATAACTCTTTATAGAGATGGCCTATGATCTTGAAAAATTCAGGGAATGTTCCCAAGATCAAAGGCTTCAAAAGCCATATGGTCTCATGCTATGATGAGTTGTATACATGCATGGAGAATTGAATGATTGAAAACACTATTTAATTAATTAAAAATAAAATATGCATCAAATAAATATAAAATCACTTTCACATTATTCTCCTCATTTCAGTGAGCAAGAGGGTATTTTTATTTTATTTTTTTGAGTTTTCTATGAAAAGTTATGAGTTTTTGAAGTTTAGGTTCAAAAATAAATCAAAAAAATGCATTTCCCGCTCAAATGACACGTGTCGCGCTGCTACTGGCTGGCTTGGTTGCCTGTTCACGGATAAAGCTGCCGTCCAACTCCATCAGCGCCGTCCGTGGGATACATGCCTGATCGGACGGCTGCTTGCTCCTCTTTCTTTGTTCTATTCACTCAAAACCGTCCAACTTCAAACCTTGATATCTCCCTCGATTCTCAACGAAATTTAATGAATTTTTTTTAAAATGATCGTCTAATTGAGTAGCACACATCTATACGGTGATGATATACTTAAAACATGTGAATAAGTACATAAAATTAAAACATGCTCGGTTGGAGGAGAAAAAAATTGATACCTTTGTCCAAGAGGTGAGGCCTCAATTGGAAATGATTTGATTGAACTTAGAAATGCTTGGAGAAGCTTTGGGAACAATTTGGCATAGTCTCCCCAAGGTAAATCTTGCATCTCCTCCCCTTGGTCATGGAGGTGGGGTTTAAATAAGGAAGGTTATGGTGGAGCTTGGGTGGCCATGAGGGTTGGCTTGGTTCATTCACCAAGGTTTTTTTTTTTGCTGAGAAAAACTCACATGATTGAGCTTGATCTTGGTGCAATCAATTGGGTTATGCCATGTTTAAAGTCAAGGATTTAAATGGCATGGGTGTAAGGAGCATTTTTTGTCCAATTTGGGTCAATTCATGGTTTTGGCTTGGTTCACTCACCAAGGCTTGATTTGGGCTGATGTGAGATCATTTGGGTCAGCCTCATATGTCTGGTGAAGTCCCCATCCAAGGTGAGGTGGCCAATTTTGGTTAAAGTGTATCATGAATGGGGTTAAAAAGGTTTAGTGAATGCTTAGGAAAGGCTCCCCTCTTCTTGCCATAAGTGGCATGGTGAGGTGGAAAGGGCTCCCCATAGCTTGCATATGGCTTATTCATGGCTCCATGACTTCATTTGGCTTGCTCATGGCTTGGGAAAAGGTTGGCTCACTTGCATGGAAAAGAGTTATTTGGAATTTTGAAAACTTTGGATTCCATTGATGGGATTTGTCATGATGCTACAAATGGGTTGATTTCATGATGGTTTAAGACTTTGTTCAAATAGGATTATCAAAGTAATGATGAAGAAAAGGTTTCATGTGGGCTTGGTAATGGACTTTGGGCTTTTAAAATTTGGTAAATGTGGGCTTTTAAAATGGTTTAAGGGAATGGGCTTTTGAATTTTAAAATTGATTTTAGGATGAAATTTTGGTAAAGGCTTGGGCCAAATAATTGTTGGGTTTAGCTCATAGATGTGTCATGAGTGACTTGGAGCAAATTGGGAGTGATTTGGGTTTGAATTGGGTTGAATTTGGGCTTCTTTGGTGAATGGGCCAATATAGGTCGAATTGGGCTAACTTGGGCCAATGTTGGGCTAGGGTTGAAATTGATGTAAAATTAATGTTGGGAAATGTTTATGGGAGTGTTTCAAAGAGGTTTTGACTTTGGTTGGGCTTTGATTTTGGGGTTTGGGTTCATTTGAGTTAGGTTTGGGTTTAGGTCAAAGATGGGCCTTTTAGCTTTGGGTTGAATTTGAGTGGGGTTTGGGTCTAAATTTTGGGCAAATCATGTTAGTGTTTTGCTTTTGGGGATGCTAAGGAAGATTTAGAAAAGATTTGGGGTTAATTGGAGTTGAATTGGGTGAGTTTGGGTTAGGTTTGGGTCATGGGTCCAAATTGGGCTTTAAGGCCAAAAGTGAAATTGGATCCAAATGTCAATCAAATTAGACTTGGATTTGGTCTAGATTGGTGTTGGGAATGTTTATTTGAAGTTTAGAATTGAATTGGACCAGAATTTGGGTCAATTGGATAGGTTTGGTTTGACATTGGGTTCACTTTGGGTTAAAATGGGTCGAATGGGGGTTTTGACAAAAGTAGGGTAAATTGACAAAATTGGCCCATGGTGTAGTTGGACAAAATGAAATTGGGAATATTTGGGATTTTCTGGAATTTCCTGGGAATTTTCTGAATTTTTGGATTTTTGGGTCGAGGGGGTATTTTGGGTATTTGGAGGGTATTGGGAGGTATTTTTGGAATTCTTGGTATTTTTGGGTATGGATGATCAATTTGAGTGATGTGGAAATGTTTGGGATTGATTTTGAGGAATTTTGGGTAATTTAGGTGATTTTGAAAAATTTGGGTAATTTCGAGGCTTTGGGTAGGTTAGGCGAGTGTAGGGTCCGGGGGTCAAAAATTGAAAATTTGGAAAATTGAAGATTGGGTGAATTTGAGTGGAATGAAATTATTTTGGTTGAGCCATGAAGCCATATCAAGCCCACATGAGCCATGAAGAGACTCATTTGAGCGCATTCATCTATGTTGTTCTAACCTCTTACGCAGAGGCTTAGGGGTTAAGGACCATCAATGTGAATCACCTACATGAGTCGGGAGGTCAAGTTAGGTATGGGTGTGGTTTTAGGAGGTGTGTGAAAGTGTAGTGTATAAGTGTAGTGTGTGTGTAAGTCAGCCCCTTCACTGGACCGAGCCACCTGAGGCAGATCTGCAGGCCAAAGAGTCCATAGGAACTCATCCTTTAAACTTCCACATTTGATTTCAACCCTCTAGGTGATTAGGGGTCTACAGTCAAGTTTGTGAAGTTTGCGGGGAGTTAAGAAGTGGTTTGAAATTCTAGATGGTGGATCCCGATTCTAGTCCTCTAAGATAGTCAAAGGAAAAGCCTAAGGCTAGATCCTAAGTACTAAAAAGAAGAAGAGAAGATCTCATCAAAAATGAGGTCAACACCGACGACCGACAAGAAAATGTAAAGTGGGTTTTACACTTACAAAATAAATGATAAGATGCCCATTTGAAAGGAAGAAAAAGGTAGTTAAAATATAATAATCAAGACTCACATGTACTAGTAATTCAATCTAGGTCAAGAGCATCATTAAGTGCTCTTAGCATTCTAAATAATCATCTAGTAGATATCAATCATGTTGCCAATCAAGTAATGTATGCAAGAATCTGAGACATACAAATGATCAAATATTATTTGTAATTATTATGAAAACTCTATTAGTTATATATGCAACATGCTATAACATGAATATAATCTAGCCATAATTTAGTGATAAAGAAAATTCTCCCAAATAAGGATCTATGGATTCACAATTATAATAAAAAGACTAATTATTTAGATACTTACTATTTTAATTTTGCAAATCTGGCTATAAATATTTAGCGAGTTGAGCCAAGATTATATTTTAAATGATTGGTAAAATTATTAGATTTTAACCTGAAAAAATTGTTTTTGTTCTCGGAGCCTATTCGTGTGCGTGATCCCAAAAAAATTATAATAATAAAGAAAGAGCAAGAACTCAAATAAATGTGTGTGCATATAAAACTAAACTGAGTGACAAGAAAAAAAAGTGGCCGAGTGAAACTAGGTTGGAAAAATACCTCAAAAAATAGAAATAAGGTTAGGATCCACATATACAATCTAATCCAAAAGCTATGCAATAATAGATATTTTGGACTTAAGATACATACCAAGAGCAATTAAATCTTGGTCATTCCATCTAATGAAATTATGCTTGTACCTTATTTTTAGTAAATACATATGTTGGACTCTAAGAATAAGTAAGGAAATCAAATTTTACAAGCTTGATAGCCTACATAACAAAGGTCAATAAGCATGTAAATAAAAGCATACTGGCATGAAATGAGTTATGTTCGATGTGGGAATTATATAACAAGCAGCTACAAAAAAATAGTATCATAATATTTAATTTAAAGCTTTCCCCTTGATGAAAATAACTCTTTATAGAAGACTGAATATAATATTAATCTAGTGCACGTTCTCAAACATAATAAATATATAAAAAAAACAAACAAAAATTACGTGTCTAAGCACAAACAAACATATAATGATAGTAGCATGCACAAAAAGCAAACTACATTCTAACCAAAACTAAACAAATGTATATATTTGTGTCTTATCATAACACCTAACTGAGCGAGTTAGTGTTGACAAGGGCAAACCCATATGTTTAGAATAAATAATTTTATATAGATTGAGGATTGGGTTGTGTCTATATGGAAACTAATCCTTTATCTTTTTATTTTATTGGGGTGTATTTGTTGAAACCGTCCACAACTATTCTATTTTATTTATTATTTTATTATGTGTTTTATTAATGCATTATGTGCTAATTTTATTAACTTTTTTCTTTTTAATTGTGTTTGTGTGGGGAACAATGAGCACAAGTATATTCTTAGGAGCAAATCAATTTTTTTTTCAAAATTTAAATTTTTTTGTAAAATTTAAAAATTTGTAAGCCCGTCTAAAAAAAAGTTGGAAGATATGTACTTATCACAAGAAAATTCATTGACAAGAAAATTCATTGACCAACATTGAAATAGAGGGGGTTAGTCACCTTGACCTAATGGGCGGTACCCTTTCATTAGAAAATAAATATATGAAATGACAATAATGCATTTATTAAAGAATGGAATAGGCCCAAAAATGATTTGAAAGGATCAGTAAGAAATTATCAATACTGCTAAACATAACTTGGATGAATTCCATAGATTTGTCATTTTGATTCATTAAACCCCGGGTCTATTTAGCCACGTAGATAAATCCAACATAGTCTAGAGTTTCTTATGATCAACCCATGAGTTGTATTATCTAAAGATATTCTATAAACTCTAAGCCAAATAGAAGAGACCATCCTAGAATTCTAATACTCTATGTAGATGAAATGAGGTATAATATGGGGTATACTCTCATTATTGAAATAGTAAGATGTTCATAAATAAATATAAGATGGAAATTTCTTATTCACGATGATCAAAGCTACAAAATATGGATTTACAATTCTATTTATGTCAACACCACCACTAACAACCGAAGTGTTCTAGAAAAGTGCCTATGCATGTATAAATCATGTGGATAATCATGTGGGAAAAATATGAATAATTTCTAAGAGACATGTAGTTGATGAAAAATTATCTATCTGTAATATCAAGACTCTATTAATTATGCTAAGATTAGGCCGTGATATGGATATGATTTAGCCCTAGCTCATTACTAGACAACATTCTCTATCACAACAAACATAAGAAACCCAAAGGTATATGAAGTTTTCAAAATCACAACAGGATTCCTAGTTTTAATTATTGATTCTTTAATTTTATAAATCCAATCATAAGTAATGCATAAAGAGAAGTTTTTCATATCATGGATATTTAATTGGTTGATCCTAAAATTTATCTGAAATAGTTGGAAATTTATTTATTTTTAGTAGAAAAGTTTTTTTGTCCTTGGAACATACTCGTATAGTGTGAAACAATACAAAATAATAATAACATAAGAAAATACATCACACATTATAAGAAATTATGAATACTAGAATGAATGAATTCCAAATAGGTTGGGTGATGTTGGGTTTGCAACGTATCACAGAAAAATGAAATGGTAGTCATGTTTTATATATATAACCCAGTCTAGGACTAAAAAATAATAAGGATTATAGAATTAAGGTGCATGATACAATATATTTCACTCTGAGTTCTCTCTAATGCATGATTATACTCCTCCTCTCTAAGAAACCTATGCTTGCAGCTCATTTCCATTGTAGACTCAATTGTAAAACTCTATTCAATCATAATACTTAAGTATGTGCGCTCAAGCATGGCTAAGAGCAAGCTTATGTAATTTTGGGAAGGTCACCAATACGACCCACCCCCTAAGGATCTAAGTGAACTAAGACTCTTCACCTTAATATATCAACTTAAAAATTAAATTTAAAATCAAAATATATTGATGGTTATATTAGAGAAAACAAATTTTCATTTATAAGGTTGACCTTATATATGGTTTAACTATACAAGGTTCTTTACTTTTAAATAAATTTTAAAATGTAATCAACATATTTAATGAGAGAAATTTGGTTTTATTTAAAATGAATAGCCTTACATTTGTCATATTCTCCATGCTGATGCATCCTGACATATATCCAAAGCACAATCATATAGTATGATTATAATGCAATATTTTTGCATGGCACAGATAACAATGCTCACTAAAGTATTATAACCAAAGGGATAATCTCACCCATGAAATGCCCTCGTCATTGAGATACCAAATTCCATATGGTTATATGTAAATAACGGGCTAGGTGCAAATGGTGTTAGGTGTGAGCAACATGCTAGGTATGGATGATAAGCTAGGTACAAGTGACTATACTATATGAAGTAACTATACTAGGTATACATGAAAGGCTAGGTGGGAATAACCTTACTAGGAGAAATGTTTATAATATAAATTAAGTTTATTAGGTACAATTGATTACACTAAGTGTGAGTAATCATGTTGAATATAAATAATATACCAGGTGCAAATGACGTGCGAAGATGGTAATAAAAGGGTATGATGCATGTAAGGAATTAACTAAAGGGACTAACCCTTGAATGCATGAATCCACTTAACATGGACTATAATTAATTCTAGGTATATGAGTGGTATGCTAAATGTATGCGTGAACCAAAGAAAACTGGACTTTAAACATGTAAAATTCGCATTATAATGTCATAATTATATGATCATTACATACAAGTGGGCATACATAATTTAAGTTTTAAAACTATATCTCCAATGCATAAAATTCAATAAAGTGTAATATATAATAATAATAATAGTAATAATAATAATAATAATAATAATAATAATAATAATAATAATAATAATAATAATAATAATAATAATAATAAGAACAACAACAACGACAAAAGAAAGGAGCATATAAAATTTCATAATAAGAAATACATGGTCATGGCATGGAACACATTAGTATTAAAACCATGCCTTCAATGCATTAGATTCCATAAAATGGATTGTATATTTCTTTCACATAAAAATCATATTAAAATATAAAAAAATAAATTTTAAGATTGGGTCTTAAGCACATGATATTCATAAAAAACAATGCATGCTCATTATATAAACATATTACACCATGTTCTTGAGATTAATTTGAAGGAGCTTAATATGTCAAGTTCATGAAAGAACATACAAAAAATATAATGCATGTGGGATAATGCTAACACATTAAGCATCCATCTTGATACACAAACAAATAAAAAAGAACTTCACCACATGATATGCATATAGGGAAGTGCACACATATTATGAAATAATTGATTTGTTCTCACACTAGCATACTTTCATGAAAATATAGTATATATAGTTAAGCGATGAAAATTCCTAAATGTTTATCTTACAATGGGTTAGAAATAAAATATGCAAATGCTACATTTTACATGATATAAAATGACATGTATGTGTGTATATATACAAATCTACAAGTAACATAAAACCATAACAACTTATGCAAACAAGATATCTTAGCCCATGAACTTAACACTAACTTACATAATGACAAAGCTCTACATATTGGTCCTATGCAAAATCACATGTTTTGTACACAAAGGGATGAAGCACAAGTAACCATTATATCCATTAATGAGTGGCTACAAACTCAACATAAACTTAATTTGGCAACTTCAAGCTTATGAAGATTTCTAATGAATAAGGGGAAAATTTGCTTAAAGTGAATTTCAAGTGATTAGAGAACATAGCTTCAAATTCATGCTACCAAAACCCTAACCAAATAAGGATAAGGGAGAATTATGGCTTGGAATCACTCAAAAGAATAATGGCAAAAAAATATACTTCTTACCGAAGAAGATTCCTTAATATCAGTCTACATTAGAACTCTAACATCAGCTTGGGGCACTAGAAATGAAGATAAGGACGAGGAAATCTCATAACTGTGGGATTGTAGTCAATTTTTTGTTTATTTAATCTCTTTCATGCACAAATTAGAAGATTTAATGGTTGATAACTCCTCTTCAAGCTTCTCTCCATGCTCCAGAAAAATTTCACTTGAACTTTAAAAAGAGTGACAAAAAGAGGAAGGAATCATCTTTAGAAGTCATCTCTCACACTCTTTACAAGTTCAGGAGGTGACTCTCCCTTAAGCTAGAATGAGATGAGGAAGAAAAAGAGAAATGAGAAGGGAAAGGTGGTATTTTCTCCAAATTTTTATTCACATCATGCCCCTTCAAAATTTTTTTACTCCAATTAGCTCCCAAGGATGGCCATAAAATCTTATATCTTTCCTCTAAAATATTTTAAAGCTAATTTTCAAATCCCACATTTTCATCTCATTGGCTGGTGAATAAGTTTAAGGCAAAATGAGAGCTATTATTGGGCATTTTTCCTCTAGTTCATGCCCACATTTTGGCTTAGAAGGTGGGGAAATGGGATAAAATACTTGTTAAATTATATAGTAGTGCAATGGTGTTACCCTAGTTATATAAAGTGTAAGGAAACTAAGAGCAGGATGACACAAATCTTGCTTAGACCAAAACATCAGTCAATTTAATGCAGCGGTGGTGTAGTAGTGCCAGGCAGGGTTCCATAAGCACCCCCACTGTGTTTTATTATTGTTTCAAATCCTTTAGCCAAATAGAGTATTTGATGTACGTTTTAAACCATGTAGAGCAATGAGGACATGGAAATTGGCGAAGAATGTGCAACAATTCATTACAATGTGTTTCAAATTGATTGCATAAAAATTATGCTAGCGTGCATTATAAATAACCCAAAGTATAAATCAAGTTGTTTAACTCTTTTGGATATGTTATCCTTTCCCCCATTCTCTTTCATAGAAATCCTTTCAAATTATAAGAGGAGTAAGTTCCATTTATGTACCATTTACTCAACAGAGTCATAAGACTTTTGAGTCGATTTTCCTTTTTGTCAATTAAGTTTGTAAAATCTCTTTTGTTAACACAATTCATTAATAAATAATAAGAGATTGTTGATTGTTGTGTCGACTACCTCCATAGTTAAATATATTTAAGATCTAACCAAAACATCTATAACTTTATTAGGTTTTATTTACCGATTTCAAAATTTTCTTACATATCCCCAAAACTTATTTGAGCCAATTCATTCCTTTTTTTATATAATTTGATTTTATTTTGTAGATCTTCACTATTAAGAGGTGTTTACCCATTGAGATATAGTTATTCAACATATATTATTTGGCCTATTTTAGTTTTAAGCATGAGGTTTTCCCTATTATATGGTAATATTTTCCTTTGAAAATTCGACTAAAAGATTTTGGAATGCAAATATAGTTTTTCCAATTGATGTTTTTTTTTGTGTGTATCTTTTAAGATGTTATTAACCAATACAACACATTTGTTTGGGATTGCTCATGTACCCAAACTAAAAATAATTGTTTTATTATTTAGTGTTGCAAGTCTTTTCTATGGTTTTTTTGTTTTTTGGTTGAGTTCAATTGTATTTTTTTACTTAGATTTCCAACTTTTTGACATGAAAATTAGGGGTCTCACTTAGAGTATGCAGATTGGGCTCGAGTCCGAAAGGAATATGTTTAATTTGAACCTGCTCGAATATTATATGAGTTAAAAATCTCAACCTAAAACTGACTCGCTCTATACACGAGTAACCTGAACTTGACTAGTTTAACCTATTTAATATAAAATGCAACAATTATTTGGGTCAAAATGGAGTCAAAACATGGTCAAATTCGAGTCAATCAATTTGGATAACTTGCTCGAATTCTAGTAAATTTTAGGTTGGCGGGTCATTTTTGGGTTGGTGGGTGAACGCGAAAATAAAACGTGTTAAAAATCTTAACCAAAAATCAACATGAAAGTTATTCAAGTCAACACGTCTAAATTTTTGGGTCATGTTTGAGTCGAGTTGGCATGTCTGGTCAATTTTTAACATCCCTGATGAAAACTATTCTATGATAATTATATACATTATTTTTTAGTTTATTCATGTTTTTTTTTCCTTTCTTCCTCATCTCTCAGTCTATTTTAATTTTATGCTCACCCTCATCTTCTTCCACTTCTTTTCCTTCTCTCTTATATCAAGGGGACTGAAAGTGATCTTAGATAAGTCCGATGTGATGAACTTGAAAAGTGGCCGCTTAAGTAGTCAAAAAATATTGAAAGAAAAAAAATGAATAGGATGTATAGAAAACAGGGTGCAAACGACTACATCAAATATTACGCGTCTAAATTTTCTAAATTAGTTTGATGTTCATTTTTAAACTAAAAGCTTTGGGCTAGTCCTTAAAGCACTTATTAAAACTTCGCATTCAAATCGACCTCCTTCCTTTTGTATTAAGTGTCCATAACATAAGACTTCACCTTTTGGAAGAGATGGTGATTGCATTGCCACCCAAACAAACAACAATTCAACACTAAACTATCCTACTTGCCTTATGATAGATTTCATGAAAGGATTGCTGATATGCATCAGTTTGCTCTAATCATACAAGTAAAGAAACAATTTGAGAAGATGCTTCTAAGATAATTTTTTGATTATTTGATTAAATTAAATTAAATTATAAGAGCTATATTAATTCAGAAAAGTACATTATAAAGGATCTAAATTCAAATCTCTTCTTGAGGCTTGAAGGATATAAATGACAATTTTATGGCCTTGAAGAAAATTGGAACATACTTTCAATGGTGTCAATTACACAATAATAATAATAAAACTAACATTGTTTTAACTAATAAAATTTTATATTATATTATGACTAAAAATACTAGAAATATTTTTTTCAGAAAAAAGAGTTTATATATTATATAATCTAAAGGCAGAATGACCTTAATAGAGGGGCAAACATGATGCACTTGCCTTTCGAGATCAAAGAAGTGCTTGTAAAGTCATATTCGGAGACATATTCGGCAACTGATTCATAAGTGTGTTAATGAGTAAAGTTCTTTAGAGACTCGTGAGTCGGGTTCTAAGAAGACTTGCTTGCCGAACTATAGAAGTACCTTAGACTTGTGTCCCAAAAGGATTCAGGCTTGAATCGGAACATTGCTCGAGTATTGAGTCCCCATATGAACTCATCTAATTGTGTTCAAGGTCTCACCCACAAAGATCGAGATGGACTCATCAAACAACTGAGAAGGTATATATCTATTATGCTCATAAGGCTCTAGACAGGATCATGAAGCACTCACTCCTAACATCCGTTTATATGTGCCTATCTAGAGTCCTTGTTATGAAAAATTATTGCATACGGAAATGCATACGGTGTCCGATCTCCACCGCTCATCACATTTTTTTTTAAATAGAACTCATTGTAATACACCCTTGGTGTGTGATGGACGGTGGAGATCAGACACCGTATGCATTTCTGCATCCAATGTTCATAATTTATGTATTCATAACCAAAAGAGTATTAATGTGGAAAGTGTAATTTATAAGAATATATTAGCCACCTCAAGAAATGAAAGTGGAGGAGGACTAGGACATCCTGGTCTTATCTATACACTCTGCCAATTATCTGGGGTAGAGGCAAGAGATGATGAGGAGTGGGTTGAACCTATGAAACCCATTACTCAGGCTAATATAAAGAAATATGAATCCCACGAAGGATGGAGATGCGGGACGAGGGATTATGTACCTTCTTCAAGTAGAGATATACCCTCTACTAGTTATGAACCCTTTCAGTACACCACTCCTACCCTTCAAGATCTGATGATGAGCTGACCCTGAGTAGAAAAAGTTTTGAGCAATTTGGAGAAAATATGGAAAGAAGATTTGAGCATATAGACCAAAGGATTGGTGGCTTGGAAAGAAGACACGATTATGATAGTGAATATCTCCAGCGACATTCAGAGTACGAAATTGCATATTATGAGGTTGAACGTCGATATAGGAGTGGTGATTTAGATGTTGTATTTCCTGAGTGCCCCCGCTACACACAGTACCAGCCTGCTCAGCCTTCTCAGCCTGGAGATCAGGGAGATGATATAGTCTGGGATTTTGATGCAGAAGATTAGAGCCTTTGTTTAGTTTATTTAGATTTGTTGTTATTTTGGAACTTTATTATTACGTGTGTAATTATTACGTACTTTACGTGGATCATGGATGTTGGTATGTTTGTTTATGCTGTGATGTTAGATTTCTTATGTGTGTTAAATTAGTTTGCAATATTTTTTTCTTTTAGACAGGATGTTAGTCTTTCTTTAATGTATTGTTTAAGTTTTTTTTTATAAGTTATGAACTTTTAATATTGTTTAGATTGTTTTAATATGTTTTAAAGTAGGTTAGTTGATTGTATGTGTAGTAATAGATTAAGTTTTCATTTGTTGTGTTTTATACTTATTTCAAAATTTCATCCACGCACTTTCTTTTAAATACTATATGTGGAAGAATACTAACGATACGGAGTTACGTAAGTAATGAAAAAGCCTGCAAAAATTTCAAAGAAAAGAAATACTTAAAGCTCAAAGGGATGATGAACTTTACTATATACTTTCCCTTTTCACTATTAAGTATAAATAGAAAAATTTAAGTTTGGGGGAAGGTAAAAATATAAATTTAATTATTAAATTGTTCTCAATTTCTATTTTCAAAAATTATTATCAAATGATTTTCTATAGTAGTTTTTCAATTCAATAAACATGAATTACTTTATTTAATTATTATAGAAAGTTAAATAAAATGTTTCTAGTAATTCAATTAATTAATGGAATAAGATATTTGGTTAAAAGGAATAAGAATATAGTAAACTTATTTAAAGTAAGGAAACTATATTCTAAAATTGAAATTCTTAAGTATTTAAGTGAAAAAGAAAGGATCGAAACTCAATGAAGTAAAGACTATGAAATATATATAAGCAAGAAAATATTTTAAGTTTCAAATTTAGGAAGAGAAGTTGAAGTTCAAAATTATTAACAGGCTATCCAGATACAGTAATCCTCACTTACAAAAAAAAAAGAAAAGAAAAGAAAAATATAAGTGAGGAGATGCCTTATCAAAAATTGGCTTCAATGGATTCAACCTAAAGGGTAAAACTTAATTATATTTCTAAACTTATATATATGGATTAATATTTTACTAAATAGTGTTTTATTGAACTTCCTATCATCTAAATATCTTAAGTAATTTACTCTTTTAAATATAGTCATTCCTGAAATAAATAGGAAGTTAGAAATCTTAGACCTGATAATTGGATAATCTTATATCTATAAAGTTAATTTAATTACTTAGAAATATTTCTATTCAACTTTACTATAATGTTATTTAAATTTAATTCATAGCATATCTGAATTGGAAAATTACTATTACGAAATCATTATTTTTATTTTAGTATTAAAATTACTTGAGGACAGTAATAATTAAGTTTGGGGAATTTTGATCGCAGAAAAATATATTAAGAAATTCATATATATTTTTGATGAAATTGTACTTTAAAGAAAGGTATTTTCTTTATTTCTTTGCAGGAACGAAGATTTATAAGTGATGGAAGCAAAAGCATGAAATGGAGCGAATTTGGATCAAAAGGAAGAAATTCATGCAAAATGAGTCCAAGTCGCCAGACGGCGAGATCATGAGGAGAAGTACGAAGGAATTACAACTACCTCGCCGACAATGAGCCGAGCCCGCCGACGGCGAGATCGCGCGGTTTGAAGAACTTCAGAAGCCCCGCTGACGGTGAGGTCGTTTCCGCCGACGGCGAGACGAGTTCAAAATGCAAAATACGTTGAACACGGACGCTTTTGAAGAGGTGTTTAAGCACCCCTGGACCATTGCTTACCTCTATAAATAGAGGCAAATTCAGTGTCCAGGTGTGTATATGTAGAGAGTCTTAGTGTCTCTTTTTGATATCATGTTGTGTTTGTGTCTTAATTTAAGAGTTTTAGAGTATAATTAGTGAGTTAGAAGTGTCTTTATCTTAGAAGGAAAAGTCGAAAGAGCTTGAGGTAGTCTGCAGGAGGAAATTAAGATAAGTATCTTTGTTTATTGTTGTTAACTTTAAATGAAATCCATGCTTTGTTTTATTCTCATGCATTCTGAGTAGTTTTTTTAATCTTTCTTCTTGTTTATGAAAATTATGCGAAATGATGAAATTAAATAGAAGTACCTAATATATTAAAATAAGTTGTGATAATTTTTACTTAAAACTTAATTTACTCTCAATCTGACCATTTGATTTGTTAAAATATATTGAATCATCAACTATAGTAAAAATTACATCCAATATTCAGGGAAGTCAAAAGACTTGGAAGGAGGGTGCAAATAAATAGGGAAATATTATTTATCGGACGTAGAATTGGACATTTTAGTGTGATGATAAAATATTCGATTTGGTCCTATTGTTTGAAGTTGAAGTGTAGATGTTAGCACTCGAGTGAGGAACGTGGGAGCTCGAAGTGGCGACGATATCCTCCAAACTTAGCCGCATGATTCGATGTCAAATATAGGATTAATCAATGTTCTTTGCACTGGACCAAAGAGTAAAGAATAAGAATGCTCTCTGTTGTTACTAATACTGATTCAAAAATTCTATTCGATTCATCATTCAGCTTAATTTTAAAAACAAGGAGAATGATACTTTTTACGAATTATTTAAATCAACTTTATTTCAAGCGTTAGTTTACTTTAGTTTGCTTTAGTTGATTATTCTAAATTTCATTTACTTATATTAGTAAGTAATTACTTTAAATTTTAGCGATACTAAATCTATTAAAAAACTTACCTGTGAGATCGATAACGGGACTCCATGTAGAGCACTTGTATTAACTGATATGATACGTATACTTGCGTAGAATACACATTATACATTTCATCATAAAATCAAATATATATATTAAAACGGGATCAAGTTTTTGGTGTCGTTGCTATTAACATAATTTGCAAACATATAAAAAGTGGGTCAATGTCTTTTTTGAACTATGCGACACGATCAAACTATTGGGAAATTGATAAAGATGAAAAATATGGGCGGGAGCAGTTTTTACCATGAATTTTGATATTTCAGTAAGAATTTGAAAAATTGATGAAAGAGGATGGCTAATTTGTAAATAGCAAGTTTCGTCCAATTGTATGTGATTGCTAAAAAACAAATAATATATTGTATAAAAAACTCAAAAAACATATAAAAAATGTGCTTATGAGCAAAAAAAAAAATAATATTGAAGAAATTTTTTATTTTTAACGTTAATCTAAAATTAATTTATATTTTTTAAATTTTAATTTGTAGAACGAAATTGATAAATTATGTATCCATAGTTTCCAATCCTGTCGGTGACAATTCCGTCGGTTGTCTTGGACCTAATTGTCAAATCACCTTGATGAAATCTTTTGCAGATTCAATTCGTTAATTACAAATTCGACCCCCGATTTCCTATATATTGTGGCTAATAATGTATTGCGGAGACAATCTGTCCTAAACCCCCCATTTTCTTCATAAACTGAGAGAAAGAGAGGGATTAGCGCTACGCGGAATCCCAATATCAGATCTCTCCACTCTGCATCTTGGTTCCCAGGAAGAAAACTTCGATCTCTCTAATACATTGGATACAGAAAGAAGAGGGGATGGAGCTCTTCTATTACCTTCTCTTTGGCGTCCTGTCGGCGGTGGTGGCGCTGCTGGAGCTGAGCAAGACCAGCAAAGATCGCATCTCCACCTCTACAGCCTTCAACTCTTTCAAGAACAACTACCTCGTAGTCTATTCTCTCATGATGGGTTCGTGATCTGTTCCCTGTCTAGATCTTAAATCCCGACTGATTTTTGTTTTCTAAATAACTTTTAAATATAATCCCAATGTTAACTCGCGAAGCAGTCATGCCTGCATCCGATCTATGTTGCGGCCCGAACTGTAATTGGCCCTGGGGATTGGATTTTGTTTTTGCCGCATTTTCTGAGTATTGTCGGTAGAAAAACCGATATGCTCCCTTTTATATATTGGTACAATGCACGGCCTTCGTTAGCTATTTTTGGATTTTATTTGTGTATTTGGAGCAGTATTGGATCTGGGGTTTCCTCCTCTGCTTTTATTGTTTGCGTGATATTAGGTTTTTTTTGGCCTGTTTCTATGCTGTTTGAAATGCTTTTAGCTTCCTTGATCTGGTTGGAGAAGAAATTGTTTAATATGCTTGCAATTTTAACAGCCTATATTGTTCTATGCTAATTATGGTTTGCGACTTCGGCAGCTGGTGATTGGTTGCAGGGCCCTTATGTTTATTACCTCTATAGTCAGTATGGATTTGACAAGGGAGACATTGGTCGTCTGTTCATTGCTGGATTTGGCTCTTCCATGCTATTTGGAACCATAGTCGGATCTCTGGCTGACAAACAGTATGAATTTAGAATAATTTAATTTTGTTTTTCTTCAACATATTTCTTCCTCGAGAAGTCCTGGATGGTTTCATCTTTTTTCTGATTCTATCTTGGGGATATAATTGCAGAGGTCGTAGGAGGGCATGTGTGACCTATTGCATAACTTATATTCTTAGCTGCATCACAAAGCATTCTCCACAGTATAAGGTCCTAATGCTTGGTCGTATATTGGGTGGAATTGCTACATCCTTGCTATTTTCGGCCTTTGAATCATGGCTTGTTGCAGAGCACAATAAGGTGATGATGAATCACAAATTCTAGTTTTGATGACTTATTGTAGATTTTGGCTGAATATTTTCTTTCAATTTGTGGTCATTAGCTTGTAGTCAATGACTGAATTGACCTAGTTTAAAAGCTTGTTTGACTAGGGTAATGGGGCCGATGTTTTTAAATCAATTTCAACTTTTAAGAAACTATATTGTGGCAATAGGAAGGTTTGTCCATGGATAAAATATATCATCTTCTGGATTTGAAGGGAAATTATGGTTTTATAGTTGGGGGATCTGCATAACATCATTAAATTCTTTTCTGTCTGCGTATAGAACATCTAAATTTTTATATTTACTTATATAACACCCACACCCTAATATCTAAATCAAACCAGCTGTATTTTATTTAATTCCCCTTTTATAATATATGTATTGTTTTATGTTCTATGAATAATTAGTGCATCATTGTCACGCAATTTAAATTTCAGCCCCTTCGAATTTAACTGAGTTTTCCGTAATGTTACGAGTGTTTGATCTAAATTTTATAATATCACTTTCAAAGTTGAGAAATTGGATTCTCTTGGCCAAAACTGGCCTGCAATGCTAATAACTTAATTAGTATTCTATTAGCAAAGCTTTCAATGTCTAACCTCTTCACAATACATACTGATTCACCAATTATATTGGTAATCTATGTTTTATTTTTATTCATGTTAGTTATTTCTGATGATCTGTGTCAATTTTTGCAGAGAGGCTTTGAACCTCAGTGGCTATCCTTGACTTTCTCAAAGGCTATATTTCTTGGTAATGGTCTAGGTGCGATTCTCTCCGGGCTGTTTGCTAATATATTGGCAGATAACTTGGGCTTTGGCCCTGTTGCCCCTTTTGATGCTGCTGCATGCTTCCTTGCTATTGGGATGGCAATCATATTATCCTCCTGGAGTGAAAACTACGGAGATTCTTCTGATAACAAAAATTTACTAGCTCAATTCAAAGGTGCTGCCGTAGCCATAGCTTCTGGTTAGTATTCATTCTGATGGTATTCTTAAGATTCTCCAACCTGTTTCATAGCCCTTACGTGATGGAAGTTTATTGCCATTTCAGATGAAAAGATTGCTCTCTTGGGTGCAATACAGTCACTGTTTGAAGGCTCTATGTATACATTTGTTTTTTTGTGGACTCCTGCATTAAGCCCAAATGAGGAGGATATTCCTCATGGCTTTATCTTCGCTACATTCATGCTTTCTTCAATGTTGGGAAGCTCCACTGCATCTCGTTTGATGGCTCGCTCCACACCAAAAGTGGAAAGTTATATGCAGATCATTTTTGGAATCTCTGCACTAACTCTTCTTCTTCCTATAATAACCAATGTTAGTCTTCCTTCCTCTCTTCTTTTTACTATCTTATATGTTAGTGTTATTCTGTGACCTTGAAGTGAAAATGGGAACAGTTTCTAGTGCCATCTACTGGAGTAAAAGGGGGCAGCATTTCAGTTGCAGGCTGCATCCAGCTCTTTGGCTTCTGTACCTTTGAGGCATGTGTTGGGATATTTTGGCCATCTATCATGAAGATGAGGTCTCAATACATTCCGGAGGAAGCTAGAAGCACAATCATGAACTTCTTTCGTATTCCTCTCAACATATTTGTCTGTGTTGTTCTTTACAATGTAAGCATCTAGGACTTCTTTTCTTCTAAAACTTTTATAAGATGTTGTACAACGCAGGTTTTTTGGATTTTGGTTCTTAAATTTTGATTAGATGTGGTACTTATGCTGTAATAAAACACCGTAGCTTGCTTTTTTTTGGTTTGTGAAGACTAGCTATTTGGAGCTTTTTTTCATACCTATATTGAGTTTATGCTTAAGTATATGCATGGTTCATTTTGAGTTACATTCTATCTCATTTTTACTTTTGAAGGTGAATGCATTTCCCATCACTGTCATGTTCGGCATGTGCTCTATTTTCCTCTTCATGGCTGCGGTTCTACAAAGGAGGCTAATGGTGGTTGCTGAGAGCCACAAATCAAGTAAGTATAGATCATCATATGGAGAAACATTAGGATTAGTTCTCATAGCTGGTTGCCTTAATACGCTTCTTTTAAATCTGCCCTTTATGGTAAATAATAGCATTGACCGATGGTAAGTTCCAGAATTTTAGCATATGTAGCTATACTGCAACTTTATTTTTCTGACTAGTCATCAAAGCTATCAAAACATACTTTTTTGATTTTGTATTTCAGAATTTAAGTGTGATTATCTTGCAGGTTTTCACATTTCCTTGGTAAATCTTAAGATCTAATCAATTGATATAGTGTTGTTGACCGCTTTTAGCAGCTGCTGTATTTATTACTTTTTTTTTTCAATTTGCTTCTAACTGTCTGCAAGGATTTCCTAAAATAATGAATTTGCCTTGAGCTATGCTTCATTTAGAGGTCCATGGTGGTATTCCTTTACTATAAATGTACATCATAATTCTATGCTTGATTATTCAATCATTGGATAGAGTTTCTTCCCTCCTGCTGATCACCCCAACACAATGATTTTAGACCTTACATTATTGTCTTTTGTTTCCAAAATTAAATTTTTATAGTTATTTTAAATGTAATCATCGACCTATTCAGTAAAAAATGCCAGCTTGTTCCTTACACTGTTAAAAGTCTCGGAACTGTATTGTTTTGTAGTTTTGATGATGGCACGATCCTTGCAGTTTTAAGATTGTACTAAAACCTACTAAACTTCCTTAGAACAGCAGTAAATTTGACTCGATGGATTGTAACCGTTGCATTCTTCAATTTCTGCTGAAGGAGTTTTTATTCTCCTTTTTTTGATAAGTGAAGTAGGAGCTCGAACTCCATTAATTTTCTTTTCTCAGCAAAATTACTCTAATTTTATTGATCTAGATACTTCAATGAATGAACATAGGGGCCATTTGGGATCTTTTTTTTTTTGTTTTTATTTATAAATTTTTTATTTCACTCATGTTCATGTTATTTTTATTTATGTATACCGTGCTATCGATGGTCATCGGCAGTGTTGCGGCGGCAAGTAATGAGGTGATGACGACTGTGGTTGACAATGGTGGGTGAGGAAGGTGGCAATGGTGGTACCGGGCTGCTGTAATGATTATTGGCGTTGATAATTGTTTTTAAGAGCCTATATTTATTTCAATTATTTTTAAAACATCTTCATTTGTTATTAGAATCAAAAAATAAAAAAAGTAAAACATTATAATATATATAAACAATTATATATTAAAAATAAGATTAAACAATAAAAAATTAAAGTGATCCAAAATATATGCCTTAGCATTTCTTACCATATATTATGTTTTATTTAGAACTTGGCTGGCATCTCCATTTTTATGCTCTTTTTTCTACCTTCTCTTGTTTCAGAGCAACAGGACTGGATGGCAGTGAAGGAGAGGGGCAATGAGACTGAACCGTTGAATATCTAATCTGTATTTTCAGTATACCTCAATTGGAGTTCACACATATTTAGTTGCTTGATGTTTCCAACGATACATATACATATTCCGATTGGCTTATCATCTTTATAAACTGCGCTTTACTGAAGATTGAACGAGTTTTATTACCATCAGCAACACCTGAAGAATTCTCTCATTATTGCCAAGTAGTCAGTAGTCATAGAATCTCAGTTTGACTTCTTTATTCCAAGTGTCAAAAGATTGGTTGTAGCAAAGTATGCAACTATATCTGGTGAGCTATGTCAGTAAATTTTAAGCATCATCTGCTCTGTAGCATATGTGTAATAATATTGCTACCCTAAGTTATTAAATTTATTTCAAGACTCCAGCAGCTTGCTTTTCTCAGCCCCTTCTCTTCTTAGTTTAAGAGTCCAAATTTCTTTTGATGTAACTTCCATAAACTGTTTGATTCCATTTGGTAGTTCTTTTTTTCTATGGCAATATTTGACATCATGATCTGATGTAATGAATTTTTTTTTTATCGATTTATGTTACTTTTTTCTTACATTAAGGAATTACAATTGGTGAGAGATAACTTGC
The DNA here is from genome assembly GCA_022702705.1 of Papilionanthe hookeriana x Papilionanthe teres. Lineage (NCBI taxonomy): Eukaryota > Viridiplantae > Streptophyta > Magnoliopsida > Asparagales > Orchidaceae > Papilionanthe > Papilionanthe hookeriana x Papilionanthe teres. The sequence goes on from CM040425.1 coordinate 93,620,965, forward strand.
TAGACAATGCTAAAGTTTGATTGAATTCCTTGCCCCTAGGCTTAATTTCTACATGGACCTACCTAACGCAAATATTTTTTTGCTAAATATTTTTTCCTTCTACATATTTTACCCAACTATACAATGAATGATCTATGAGGCTTGGAAGAGATGTAATGACTTGTTTAAGAAAATCTTCTCATTGTACTCTTCCTGATTGGTAGGGTTGTAATAGATTCGGGTCGGGCTGAGTATGTCGTAAATTAGACTTGGTTTGGTAATATTATAAGTTCTTTATGTTTAGCTCAATCTTGAGCTGAGCTTTCACATGTATGTTACAGGTTGTCTTGTTTAAAAGCAAGATGATTTACTGCAACTAAGATTGTCAATGAGAAATAAGATTCATCAATTTTATCATGAGAAGAAAAATATAGTGTAATTTCTCAAACTATATAACCATTAATATTAACAATATTCATTTACATTGAATGAATATATTATTATAGACAATAAGGTTAGTATTTATTTATTTTTTCAAAAATATGTAATCATTTTTATCATATTTACAATCATTTATGAGTTGCCAACACCATAAGAAATGAAAAAAGTTCTTTGGTAGAGGCAAAAAGGGATTTTAGTAATGTGAATGCGGGGCATAAACAAGGTAAAACCATGAAAGAAACAACCTATTTGAGGGCCTAAGCCTATTAAGTTCTAAGCAAATTGTGCTCCACAAATGAGGAGAAAAATAAAGATATATAATATTATAAATTAATTTGAATTATATAATTAATAATTAAACATTTTATTATTATAGAATGATTAATTAATTAATATTTAAAAGTGTGATAGATTCCATAGGTTGGGTAACAATGCATAAATTATTCAGTTGAGTTATTTAATAAATATTTATTAATAAAATAAATATATAATTAATAATCATAAAATATTATTGATATAATAATATATTCTTAAATTTATAATTATATAAATTCTAACTAAGTTAATTTTAATTAATTAATATATTATATATGGTATGAGTTATCATGAAGCTTCTTATTGAGTATTTAACAAGTTATTGAACAATTAACAAGTTTGTTCATGAATATAAATAAACAAATTAGACTATATTCATATTTAGTTCATTTAACTTTCAAGGTTTTAAAAAACCTTCAAGTTTGTTTATTTACTAATTTTTTAAAAAATACGATTGAGTATTGATCGAGCCAAGTTTAACTTTTTTATTGAGTGCATTGGTTCATTTAAAGCCCTGTTATTTCATTGATTATATAGAAATTTTATAAGAGCTATTCGTTCGAGTCATTTTTAGATGTTCAGCTATTGGTTCACTTATGTCTAAACATTTTGATGAGGGACATGCCTAATTGAAGAAATGATCACAAATAATTTTTTATGGCTCTCAAAATGGGTAAACCTAAAAAAGGAGGCTAGTGCTCATGTTGTATGTCTTTTAGCCATATTAACCTCAGAAGTAGCATAAATTTTGAAGAAACTAGATAACTTAGGCCTAATTCGAAGTCATAGAACACCTATAAAATATGAGAAAAATTTATATGGAAAATTAGTTGAGCTTTGCCTTTTGTAGTGCAGAATCTATTAACCTAATAAACAATAAAATAAATAATCTCTGCTCGAATATTTATAACCTAGGCAAGAGAAATTATTTAAAATTTAACTAGAATAATAATTAAAATATAATGAATAATAATTTGACTAACAAGCAACCACACTTTGTAAGAAAATAAACCAACTAATGTAATGACTTTTCATCCCTAGAGCTAATTATCCTCAAGGTTTAACTTCAATCAATTGATATGAAGAAAATCAATTATACTTGAAAGAGTTTGTATAATAAATGGGTAATTTATTATGAGGTCCAATTGCAAATACAAGAAACATTAAAATAAATTACAGTAGTTGGCTACTTAATTGACTAATAGACCACAGGAATGTTATCAAATAACATTGAAGTGAACTTAAATGATAAAATGTAAGTAGTAGTTTAAGGATACCAATTTAGGAATGGTAGAGAGCTAGTTTAGAACACTAGAGTTGTTCCGATGACAAAAAAATTGAATCTGAATAACCTAATGATAAATCTTTAGAAGATTTTGGTAAATAAAATTTATTAAAACCAGAATTTAAAAGATCACTAGCTCCAATTTCTCAAAGACTTCAAAATCAAGATCTACATAAATAGTTGTTAAATTAATAAAAGTTTTAAAGAAGCTTGTCAGTAATATTTCATTTGTTGAAGCTCTTGAATAAAAATCCCGTGAATTTGTAAATTTTGCCTTAATTGAAGAGTGTAGTGAGATAATTTAAAAGAAACCCCCATAAAAATTAAATGATTTTAGATAGTTTCAGAATTATGTGCACTATAGGTGATATTCTATTTTTTGAGAGAGCATAGACTTGATGCCTTTAATTATCTTTAGAAAATTATGATTAGGAGATCTCCAACTTATCTTTTTATTGATTTTGATAGGTGAGGGACCCCTTACATATCCTAAGGATTTATAAAAGAAGTTTTTTATCAAAGTAGATGAATTTATTTTTCCTATTGATTTCATTATTTTATATATAAAGGAGAATGAAGAGATACCCATCATTTTAGGAAGACATTTCTTAGTAGCTGAAAAATGTGATGATAGATGTCCATAAAGGAAAACAGACTCTCAGAGTACATGACTAAAAATTTACTATTAATATGTTCAAATCTATACAATTCCTCAATGATTGTAGTTGTGATTGCCTCATAGAAGATTTACATGCATACTTAATTCTTATGTATTGTTATATCTGACAATAAAATTTTTATTTTTGCATATATGTCACCTTAACTATATATGAAAATGTATATTTCATTTTTTTAATTAAGAATTGTATGTTATTTATCTCACGCTAGAATTTTCATAGTTATACACATTTAGAACGAGTGGCGAGATTGTCGATTTTCAAGAATCAATGTTGTTTCATAAAGACATAGCAAAGCGAGTGACGAACTATCCGGATCAACTTTGCATCGCGACTTATCTGGATAATTGCAGACTATCTTAAACAGACCCTTAGTATTAAAATCTTTAAAATTACATGAAAAAATAACACTACTGTAAAATGTATCTTTCTAAACAAAGGTTTAATGTCATTTAAATTACCAAATGCAATATGTGTCAATATAAAAATTTAATTTTTAAGATATCTAAATACATAAAGAATAGACCGCTATGTATGTAACTCCCCTTCTTATATAATTTGGCGTCACTGCAGACTCGTTTCTCCAATAGTGCAAGCAGCACTATACCCAAAGGTCATCAATGGCGACGATAGCATCCCTCTCCTTACTATCAGACCCAACAAAGTTTGCCTGTATTTACCCCAAATCCATGATCATTAGCACCCAAATCACTCCCACCATTACCTTCTCCCATCGCCATAGCCAAAACGCTATATTCACCTCCATTTCCCCTTTCCGTCGACGATTCCCCTCTACTCAAAAACCCACCTCCTGCTCCCTCCGCAACCCTACCTCTTCTCCCCTCTTCCCCAAAATTCGTTCCCTCAAATCTCGCCTCACTGCCGGAGAAACCCTCTACGGTCTCTTCCTCCTCAGTTCTTCCCCTACCCTCGCTGAAATAGCCGGCCTGGCCGGTTACGACTACGTAGTGATCGACATGGAGCACGGACCAGGAGGAATCTCCGATGCCCTCTCTTCTCTCCGAGCACTCGCCGGCACCGGCACTGCAGCAGTCATCCGTCTCCCTGAAACCTCTGCAACCTGGACGAAAAAAGTCCTAGATCTCGGCCCACAGGGCGTCATGTTTCCGATGATCGATGATGCCCGAGCTGCTGAGTTTGCTGTCTCCTTCTGCCGCTTTCCCCCACGCGGCGTCCGCGGTTCGGCTCATCCCCTCATCCGTGCCTCAGCATACGGATTCAACGACATTTACCTCAATAGCTGCGAAGACGATCTGTTGATTATGTGCCAGATTGAGAGTGTGGCGGCGGTGAATAATATCGAGGCCATCGCGGATGTTGATGGTGTCGATTGCTTGCAGATGGGGCCGTTGGATCTGAGCGCCAGCATGGGGTATTTGTGGGATCCAGGGAACACGAAGGTCAGGGGGATGCTGCGTGAGGTGGAGGGGAGAGTGTTAGGATTGAGGAAGGCTGGTAAAGAGATGGCTGGGACGCCGTATCTGGCGGGATTTGCGATGCCGTTTGATCCACCGGAGGATATGAAGTTGAGGGGATATCATATGGTGGCTGGGGCGGCGGATGTGGGAATCTTTAGGAAGGCAGCGGTGGAGGATGTCATGAGGTTCCGGTTAGCGGGGACGGAGATTGGACTGAAGGATGGTGATGACTGATTAATGCTGCGTTTGGGGCAGCTTAATTCCTGCTTTTGCATTTTGAAAACGCTTGTAGGCGTTTGTTTATCACGTTTCACTTGCTTATCCTAAAATGTGATACTGCGGGGCTGCAAGATCAACCCCGCTGCCCGCGTTCTTACCTTCAAGGCTTACTTGCTCGCCCTTTGTTCCTCGCTCAACCACATTCCGCCCTAGGTGACGGCTTGCTTTCCTCTCTCACTCGAGTGCTCCTCGCTCACTATGCGTTGTAAGTTTTTTTCGATCAAATGCCTTTTTCTATATGTAACCTGTGAAGATTATTCGCTGGAACAATAATCTCTTTGCGGTTTTCAGATAAAATGGCTTTCCTCGCACGTTTTTTAAATTTTTTGATAATTTGGAGAATGGGTCTAATATAGCTCGTTTGTGGCTGTGTGGGGTTGTGATGGAGCTGTGTGCTTTGTGTTGTGGTTGGTTGTGGTTTGTGCTGTGTGTATAAGATTGTGGACATGTCTAATTATTAGCAATATACATGCACTTTAGTGGCTGGTTTGTGCTTGTGATGGGGGGTGGGTTGTGGCTGGTTGGTGGCTGTTCTACGGATTTGGGTGGTGGCTTTGGTGGAGGTCGATTGGTGGCCGTATTGGGTGTTGCATGGTGATTGTTGTGGGGGTTGATTGGTTGTTGTTGTGGCGGTCTTATTGGGTGTTACATGGCGGCTATTGTGGCTATTGTTTGTTTTCTCTTTTATTTAAAATATTAATGTTTTGCATTTTATTTGTTAGTAACTCAATGGGTAAGACCAAAGAAGTTGGATCATCGGCCATGTACGATAGAGAAGTTACTTGGGAGGTCGAGTTAGGAAATAGACCTACTACCTATTTTAACAAAGAAAGACGTCAAAATCTTATGAAGAAGTTCAAGGAAATGACAGGAAGAGATTACGATAGGTGAAATTTAAGAACAAGTGATATCAACTAAAGAAGTATTGAAAATTAAGTAATGAACTAAAAAGGGGATCCACGGGCTTGTGTTGGGATCCAGTGAAACGACGATTGCACTCCACAACTACAACTACATACGACAACATCATTGTAGGTCAAATATAAACTTCACCTTGAAGAAGTTCAAGGAAATGACAGGAAGAGATTACGATAGGTGAAATTTAAGAACAAGTGATATCAGCTAAAGAAGTATTGAAAATTATGTAATGAACTAAAAAGGGGATCCACGGGCTTGGGTTGGGATTCAGTGAAACGACGATTGCGCTCCACAACTACATACGACATCATTGTAGGTCAAATATAAACTTCACCTTGACTGACGATGATCTCATGCAGGTCACATCAGAAGCATTTGAATTTCACGTAGGATAATCTATACCATAACCTCACAAGATGCTTACACCCAAGATTACGAAGGAACCGCAGAAATAGCTGAGCGGATATCAGACGTCATTTTTTGATGTTGACTGGACCTCTCTTGTTTATTTTATGTAACTCATATTATGGTCATCTTTTGTTTTGCAATTTTCACGGGTTTGACATTGCTTCTTTTCCATTTGAGTTTCATTTGTTTTTTTTTTTTGGGTGGGCTTGTAAATTCTACGATGAGAATTTTGACATTGTGGGTTCTTTTGGATGGTCTGTTGGTCGCTATTGGTTAGTGTTATATTTGAAATCTTAATGAAGACAATCAAGTTTCTCTCTTCTTTTCGGTGCATCGGTTTATGAGGTTCTTCTGGATGATATTTGTTGGTGATATACACATGTGACACATAAGAGGTTGACTTGACGCGAGTTAGTGACAACCAATAACTCATTTTTTTACAAGGTCTACTGTGTTCTTATAATAAAAGATTCTTTAGTTGATGTAGTGAGTTTTTTGAGCCCCCACACCTGCTTTTTTTTATCAATTTATTCTTATTTATTCAATGTATATATGTATTTTTTTAATTTCATTTTATGTTATGACTGGTTGGTTCTGTATTGAATCTTTGAAGAAAAAAGTGCTCTAGAATTTCAGAGACCTCCCAGCGAGTGCTACGCCATTGCGGATTACAAACTTCATTACTGACGTCATGTCGAGCACATAACTATAGGAGACAGTTCTACAGATGCCCGCAGAGCATCATGGTGATGTGTGACTTCTTCAGGTGGGCGGAGAGCTAGACAGATTCCACTGCTGATAGTGATCGTGGTTCGATGATATTCCTAGAGGACGACGCTTCTCGTGACATACTTTGTCTGCATTTTAAAACTAATATTATCATATTTTTAATTGTAATTTTAATAGTTTTTTTCTTTTTTTTCTGAATCTTGATACTCATTCTTAAGTAAGATATATATCTTTTTTGTACTGTTATGAAATGGTTTTTGCTTATAAACTATCAAATATATAACTATGCTAGTTCTGTTCCAGACAACACTACTGCACAGGGGTAGAATGATCATTTATCCAAAAACAACAGCAAATCAGTTGTTTTCCAAACACACAAACTAAACAGTCAGTAGAACTATCTGAATCAGCTACTTATTAGTAGATTATTGATAATCTGTAGCTGCCCCAAATAGACACTAAGCTGTTATCTGGAAAAACACATGATCTTAAATCAGTTAAATTCGAAAATTGTCTAGCAACATATTTATATCCTGTAAATCTAGTAAAATTATTTAACAGGCTCTGTTAAATCTCAATAATTCCTTCATCAAATCTTGTAAATTCCATAAATTCTTTGATTCATGGAATTTAGTAAATCTGACAACAAAAATTCGTGAAATTTAGATTTATCAAATCCATGGCTTTATTTTGTCCAAAATGACAGTCTAACAAGATTTAGCCTACATCCAAGTTAAATTTGAGGCTAAATTCAATACCAGATATATAAATATGATAATATTGTAGTGATATAATGATGATTTTTATCATAATATTATCATAATAACATCAATTTGCATGTGAAAATCTCACACTTGATAGTCGGTCGGTGATAATTAGGAGAGTATATTGGCGCCAGTGAGGTTGATTTTAAATCGACTCCCAAGTGACGAGAAATTTAGAGAACCAACATGTTTTTTTTTTTTATTGATTGAACTGCTTCTTTTGTGTCTTAGTACAACTTTGAGTTTCAAAAATGTTTATGTTTGTGTTGTTTGATTGTATTAGATTTGTTATGACAATGAAAATATAAATTTTCAAATGGCTAATGGTTAAATTTTATTTTTAAAAGATACTGGTAATCGTGGTATTTGAAAGTATCGTCGTATTTCTTAACACGGTATTTTGCTATTCAAGATTTAAAGATACAAAAATTATTTAAAAATTTTGATAAAGCAAATATTTGATCTTCAAATAACTTAATATTACATTACAACTTTTCTAATTTACTTTGGAACTCTATTAAAATTTTTATATTTCTCATTGTAGTATGAAATTTTTTTTATTCTAGATTATTTGTGGCCATGCCTGAATGCTCTTTACGGTTAGAAAGGTCGGAGTCATGAGGAGAAAGAAAGGTGATAAAAGAGAAGGATAAGAGATAAACACTGAAGGGTCTTACTCCTCACAAAATATTCTAAGAATGGTATTTGCCATCATTTTATTTTTCTATATATAAAAGAGAGTTCATATTTATAGAATCTTTGGGGATCAAGAAGAGCGTATTTGTCAATCTGGTGAAAAAGAAAAAAAATAAAACATTATATGATTATTACAACGCGTGCACCAAATAATCAAAGCCCCAATGTGTATGCATTGGTAATTGTCCTATGTAAGTATTTTTAAAATTTAGTCAACCAAATAGATGGAGTCATCATCTCTAAATGATATTTCTTCTGTTGCTTGAACGACCGCCTATAAAAGGGTGAGTACTTTATTGTCTTGTTGAGCACTCTTTATGATGGGCGAATTCTCTTTAAGCTTGGTGAGTGCCCTTCAGGTCGTGTGGGTGACTTTAAGAGTCAACTAATCGTTCGCTAGTCCGCTTGATCTTCTTGACTTCACTATATTTTTCATATACATTTAGTTAAGTAATTATCTTATATCTTTGGTTCATGGTTTACAAAGAGTACAATAGACTTATATGACACATTATTATTATCATGAATTTGTAGTAAATAATGGTAGATTCACTATCATTTTTTTCTTGCATATAGATCAGTGCTTTCATTTATTATAATATTGATATTAGCCTGACCTTCTTATACATTAGTGATCATGACCATTTACAAATATGGGTGGGTTACTTTCTTCCAAAGTTTAACAACAAATTTCGTCCCTCATTGCGACAATCGTAATTTACTTTTGATATTTATGACACATTCACCAAAGATTACGAATATTACTAACTATAAATTATGACAAGACATTCTTCCCAAACTAAAATAGGTTTTATTATAGATTGAAGATCTGGGGTTGAATCAACCCAGAGAGAGAGAGGAGAGAAGAGATGTCAATAAAGAATAGTGCAAGTAGGGCAAGGGTGAGTTTCTATCTTGATTTCGATCAACAGTCCCTTGTCATGATGTTTGTCGACTGCCGCTCATTTAGCATTCTTGCTCGGAGAACTTATTCGCCCAATGGCTCTTGCTATAGTATTTCTTTTATTTGTGAAAAAATAGATAATCTAATAAAGTGGAATATTATAATTTATTAAAAATTTTATTTTTAATATATATGGGATGGTTAGTGTCGTGAACCATCAACTAGGGAGAGCCAAACAACAATGAGTTTCTCTTAAAGGTAAGCTAATCAATTTTCTTCACTAAAAAAGATTACTTCAAAGAGCTTTGTAGACCACTTTTAGTGGGAATACAATAGATTTAACTACGAGTAACATACACTACACCAAATTTTGAGTTAGCTTTCAAGTTATCAGCTAATAATGTTTAAGGTCGCAACTCTCTCGGGTTTAGCCTTTGACTCTCACCCTCAAATAAAGGAATTTTGGTGATGACATATTGAAGTTCTCCTTAAAAGCTTTTTGAGTTGATGGATCACATTTTAATGAAAACAGTAAGATAATCTTCAAAGAAGCAACGTGGAGATAATAAAGGGGAGTAGATTGCTAAATATATTCAAGAGACGCCCTCAACAATGGTTGTGAGTGTGAATGTCAAAGGTGAATTATACTTGTTTCGTGTGCCTCAAGAACATATTTAAGGAACTCGTGATGTTTGTTCTTCATCAACTCTCGATTTATATGGTTTAGTACTAATCTTATCACTAGATAGTCTAGTGATTAAGATTGTCAAGGTCGTTATTGACTTTCAAGTGAGAATGTGTGTATAGTCTTGAGAGTTAACTCGCATAATTTGGAGGAACTATCAAGGAAAGGAAGAAAATACCTGATTTTTTTGAAGTGACGCACTCATCTAACCTATGAAATTCAATCCTAAGGAAATTCAAGATTTAAGGCTAAGTCCACAATCACTCATAAGTTCGTAGAGTCTTCATAGGCAAATTATTATTATTTACATGAGGAGAGTTCATTGCATTATTGTCTTGTCATGACAATGGCTTTCTCTCACGATGTTTTATTAAATCTAGTTTATCATTCTTTTGAGTAGTCAATAGGGGTAAATGTTCTCTTTCTTAAGTGTAAAATAAAATCTATAATTTATTTCTATTTTATTGTATTGGCAATGATGAGTATACATCACCTTTTATTAAACTCTTTCAAACTATAAATATACCTTGGTAATTATTATGATAAGAAAACATATAATAAAAAATTTTATTATTTATGCTAGATGTGATTATTGCCACTAAAAACTACTTCCTCCATTTATAAGTACATTTTAGCTCTTCAATAACCCTTTATATCTTTTAATTTTCTCTTTGTGACTCTTTGCTCCATCAACCGTAAGTAAGTCTTTAATGCACTTGCTTTTTAAGCTTTTTAAATTATGGCAACATCTTTGTTGAAGTATGTTGCTAACCTCATTTTTGCATGAGAATTTTTTGTTACTCTCTCTCTCTAAAATTTAGGATCTAGCCTTAAGTTCTCTTTAGTGGCTCTCCTAGAAGACTAATAGAAAAACCAACACCAAAATAAAACTTTAAACATCTCTTCACTTCTTATAGCTTCATATGCTTAACTTTAAATCCTCAACCTTTGGTTGAGATGATTAGGGTTAAGTCGTTGAAGCTTAAGTTCAGTTCCCATAGACTTGAAAATGCTTTAAGCTATCATTTGACCAAGCGTTTTCGTCATGTTTTGTCCTGTTTTTGTTATGCCAATGAGAGTTATTCAACCCGTCTAAAGGAAAGGCTATCATGGAAGTTGAGGAAGCAGATTCTACCTCGTTTTCGTTAGTATCTGAGATTGGATCCAGCTCCAAGTCCGCCTTGCTGACCTGCACCACCCAAAGGAGGAATTAGAATAGGACTGTCATGAAGGTCAATAAAGATAAGGTTGTAAAGTCTGTTGCACATCAAAAGTTTGTTGTCGATGAAGAGCTCGGACTCCTTGAGATCTCTTCTCTTTTAGGAGGCAATAGAATTCATCTCTTGTCCACCACCTTTGATGAGGAGGATGTACGACTCTACCCTAGCCATCCCACAATGACAATATTGAAGAGAAGACGAGAAACTCGACACTGTCAAGAGTTCGATCTGTGTTTGAGAAGCTAGCTCACAAAGAAAACTATATTATCATCGACATATTATAGAGGATGGGACGTGTGCTCTTACACCGCACGAAAATGAAACTTGCAAAGAAAGAAAAACCAATTCAATGGCATTTAGATCATACGAGAAGGGAAACCAAGATGGAGGAGGCGCTGCATCCATGAGTTTTCGCCAAGCTTTAGCTGGGAGCTCAACCAATCGGTTCTGCTATTGCCAATGTTACTTATGATCCACCGTAATCCATAATCTCTTTTAAGTTCCACATGGAAGCCAGATTGTCTGCTACCGCTACTTCTCCGGTGAGATCACCAGTTCACGTACCTGTGAAGTCAAGATTGGGGCCTCGTTTAGTGCTTGTATCGTCCCACGAGGATATTGTACTCAGAGCAAGATGATAAGTTATAGAAGAAAATTGCTTGCGATTCGTCTACATGATAGTGATCGCGCCTCTTCCTAACATGCTGATGCAATAGTTAAGATACCTCGTATTGCAGTGCCATCACCAAAGAATCAGGAATCTAAGGTTTCTTAGTCCTCAACTTCAAAAAAATTTGTGGATGATGAATCCAAAAGAAAGTCAATGCCTAAAGAGATGCAGTCTTTGTCCATTGAGCCAGTGCCCGAGAATGTTATTCGGACGTCGGTGGTTTTGAAGATCACCAAAGTCAACATGATAAAGAATACTCTTGAGAATTTTAGGACTATTTTAAAGAAGTTATCAGAGAGGATAGAGAGATACCTTGTTAACAATGAAGAAGAGGATATTTTGGAGTTGATGGAGGAAGATTATGTCAAGATTCACATCGTGGAGACACGAGCTTCTTCATCCTTACTAGAAGCAATGCCATCGACTAAAAAGGATGGTGTTGAAACCTTTCAAAAAGTATTCAACAGAGAGACGACCAGATCAGTCAACTGGAGAAAAGAATGGAAAAGATGTTGGTTTCTATGAAAACTTTCCATAGTTTATCTAAGTAGCCACATGCGTTGTTTCCTGAGATGAATCATCTCGAGGTAGTTCATATAGCAGACGACAAGAAATAACTTATCATTGCTAGTGAAGACAATCAAAGAAGGAAGGATCATGTCTATAGTTTGATTCTAGAAAAAGAAATGAAGTGGCTCATTGATTAGCAAGTTAGAGAAATGTTGGCTCAAAGCAAAGGCGAAGCTTTGATTTTGAAGGGTAGACATTACCTGGAGGATTTTAACATTGTTCAATATATGTGAGGTTTCGTTCTGCCTCATTTCAAGTCTATGATATAATTTAAAACTTTGAACAACATGTTGCACACATTCAAGTAAGTTTTTATAATGCGGGGGATAACAATGCTCTTCTCTTCCATCAGTTTGTTAGCATCTTGTATGGTGTAGAATTTGCTTGATACACATAGCTTCCAAACGGATTAGTGAGGACCTTCACAAAATTGGAAAACCTCTTTGTTAAATGATTTGTTGGTGCTCAACATTACATTGCCTTTGGTGATATGCACCTTTGAAATCCTTCAGAAAAGCATTCATAGACCATTAGCTTTCATGCTTAAAGGATTCACAATCGATATGTTTGAAAAGTTATTAAGTAAAATTAAAAGCTGCCCTTGGTTTTGTTACTGATCCTTGGAACGATGGATGTTAGAGCAGGATGCTCCGTTTTCATAAATATTGTGTCTAGTGGCTATGTAGTAAGCTATGTAAGCAGTTCACTGGTGGGATTGAAATGTTCCCACAAATGGCGCCAAACAGATGCTTGCTAAAAATTTTGCGGCGTTAAAGTAATGTATTATTGTCTTAGTTTTGCACGAGAATTCAACATACACTCAGGTAAAAGAAAATAACTAGTAATGACACCATAAATTTTTACGTGGATAACCCGTAAAGAAAAAAAAACCACGGGTTCTGCCTTGTTGTAAAAATCTACTATAGGTTGATGATTACAAAGACTCTTTGTTCCACAAACGAGAAATGACAACTAGGTTTTCCAAGTTACAACGTTGATTGGAGGGTTCCGGTCGGTGGTGGTCGACGATGATTGGTGGTGATCGATGACGGTCAGCGTTGGTCGACGATGGTCGATGGTGGTTGACGACGACAGTAGTGCTCAACTGCTAGTAGTGGTTGTCAACAACAGTTGGCAGTGGCCGACGATGATCAGCGATGGTTGACGGTGATCGACAACGAGTTTAAACGATGGTCAACGATGGTCATCGACAGTCGGCGGTGGTCGACGAAGGTCAGCAACAATTGTCGGTGATCTACGGTGGTCGGTGGGTGTCGATGACGATAGACAGTGGTTGACGGGAACAGAGCTAATTTTTGACTTCAGCTCCTTTTCAAAGCTTTAAGTTCTCTCTCAGGCCTCAAGCGTTCTCTCATGAGGAGGGTGAGACTCTATTTATAGTTTTCTGAGTGTAAATAATGCACGAAAGATGAACCACTTTGATCGGATGGTACATAGAGCTTTCTTCGATCAGACGATGTTTGATGGACATTTGAGTGCCTTAACGATGTCATAATTGAGCAATCCTAGGCTCGTTGGATTCATTTTGTCGAGACGCTCAATTCGATTATAGTCTTGCTAAATTCAATATTCGTTTAACTTTTTAAAAATGTTCGGAAAACTTCCAAGCGTGGTTTAATAACTTGATCTGAGCTTAATTTGACTCGGATTATACTAATTTTGGTAACATTCAATTCTTATCGAGTCAGTCAGATTAATTGTAAGTATGCGTGTAAACGAGCCGAACACGAGCGAGCCAGGCTCAGCTCGTGTTCGGCTCGTTTATATTTCGAGCTTAAAAAGTGTGTTCGTATTCGACTCGTTTGCTTAGCAAGCCGAACACGAGCCGTTCACGAACAAAGAGTTATTTTGACAACCCTAATCACGTAATCATAAGTTGTTAAGGACTGGAGCAAGATTTTAAAAATTAGTGTTTATATTAAAACATTATTTGAATCTAATTTAATAATTTTTATCTATTTTCTTAATTAATATTTTTAATTGATAATAAATCATTATAGCCTTGCAGTCAATTAAATTTTTTAAAAATAATACTCATTAGAAATATATATATATATATATATATATATATATATATATATAATTGATGAGTAATATTTCGAGCCAAAATGAGTCGAACACGAACGAACAAATTATTATTCGTGTTCGGCTCGTTAAGTTAGCGAAAGAGCCGAACACGAGCTTTTTAACGAGCGAACGACGAGTCGCTTCGCGAACAATGACCATTTGACAACTCTAATTGCAAATTTGCTGAAATCAGAGTTCTGGATAAGTTACTATCGAAGTTTAATTATTTCTTGATAAAAAAATCGCCTCGAGATCTATGTTATTCCTCGAGTCCATGGTGGATGATAGAAATTTGCTGGAGATGTATCGTATATAATATATATATATATATATATATAATCAAAAGAAATAGTTTTATAGGTAACACTATTTTGTGGATTTATTTCTTAAATTTAATTTTCTAACTTCAAAAAAAGAAGCAATTACCTACATAAGTATTTACATAGCACATTCTTTCATCAATTTATAAAATTCTCATTTAAAGATCAAAATTCAGAATAAAGCGTCAACCCATGTTATTTCATTCTTATCAAATTTTCAATAATTTTTATGAGACACCCATAATAACATTATTTTGTTGTTAAAAAATCACATTAAATATAGAATTAACGAAAGTTTAAAAAAAAAAAATTAAATAAAAAATAAAACAACATCTAAGTAAATATCATAAATTTCATTGAAAAATGTAATTAAAAGAGCATTCACAGTTATATCACTCAATTCTAATATATTTTTATATCTAACACTTAAACATTATTTTTTATATTTATAACATTTACATATAAAAATATCACTATTTTAATTGTATAAATAAAAATAAGATGTTATATACGTATAAATAAAATTTTTGTTTTAGTAATGTAAATAATTATATTTGGGTGGTAAACATGTAAATCTTCCCAACAAAAAACTTCTGGCCCAAACACGAGTTCATTCCTTCCTCTCTTTTCCTCTCGCCCGCGTGCTCGCAAGATGAAGGATTCGCAGGCGAGGTTGGTGCAGGAGCTGGTTCTGTACGCTGCTAGTGCTGCGCTGAGCAGCCTCGTCCTCTATGTGGGGCTCCGTCATCTCGACCCCAATCGCGAAGCCTCCAAGAAAGCCCTCGCGCAGAAGAAGGAGATCGCCAAGCGACTCGGCCGCCCCCTCATCCAGACTAACCAATACGAGGTTTCTTAACACATTTTTTGTTTTCTTGATTGTATAAATATTTCATTGTATTTTGGTTGATTAGGTTTCCTTTGCTTTAATTCATGCTGCTGGGGGGAGGCTATAAAACGAGCGACGTGTTTTGTGAGGGGTTCGAAATTAATGGAGTTCAATTTCTGTGAAACTCGGTAAATGGTGTTTAGCTCGCAGCCTAGTCTGGAGTAGGACTTATAACAGTTCGTTTGGCTATGCCTCTTTATTCGTACGGTAACATTGATTATATTACAACAGGGAATATAATTATCACTTCTTTGAATATAATTACTAAACTCAAAATTTCTTTATTCACAAACTTTCGAAACTATGAATTCCTATTGAAAAACTTACGAATAACTAGTAAAAGTGCACGGGCACCAATTCCACCTAACTTCGTTGACATTTTTTGTTATTATTTTTCTGCATAGCAATGATTAAGGTTGCTCTGTTATATATATAACACTACTTGCCTTGTTTTGTTGTATTTTAACTAAAACATCTTGGATGTTAACATAATTGCTACCCTAATTATTATGCTTTTTGTTGAATGAAATTGTGTGCCAATATCAAGTGCTTTAAAACAATTGGTTAGATGAAAGAAATTTCAGGTTAAGTTAATAGCGGGACTAAAAAGTTCACTAAAAGTTACAGATGTTCTCAAGCTCTCATCTTATTTAGAATCTCATCATCCTTTTTGAAGTGATTGTCAAGCCATTGTATGGCCTAATCAAGGTTTCTCTAAACCTTCTTTGTCATTACCATGCCATAAATCATTCTTCTAATCTTCATTATTATTCCTCATATCATATGCATAGTTCTATTTATTAATGGCTTCACCTAAAGGACTCGTAGCACTTCCTCATTCTTGGCTTGTGCTTCTATATAATCATCGACCATTTTTCAATCTCCTCCTGCCAAATGCCTCTTATCATTGATGATGGATGTTTGCTACCCAATAGTCTTTTCAATAAAGACGTGAAAGGTATCATTATATCTATATCAAAGTAAGTAGCTTGGGGTAATATGTTACCAAAGTTATACCACCCCAAAATAGATTCTTTAAATATTGTCGTACAAAGTAGGCAATTTCATTCAAAAGTAGGGAAGCATTACCGAACAAAAAAGAGTTTAATAGCTAGTAGAAGAATAATTTAAGAGAACATACCTTATAACAAAAATAATAGAAGGAAACTTTTCATAATCATTTTTACTTCCATGTTATTAATTAAGGACATTTACAATATGGTAATGTTTCAAAAATCTTGTTCGGGTGATGAATAAGTAAAAGATAAAAGTTAAATTATATATATATATATATATATATATATATATATATATATATATTAAAGCTAAAATAAAAATTTCATTGATTGAAAATCGATACAAAGATTTTAGTGAGCAGTTGTTAGGAACCCACTCACAAGGCATACAACTCAAAAGGTCAAAAAATACAAGTATACCCCAAAATTAGACTATAATTTTTGAAAATATAGAAGTGTAAATCAAGAGTAGAGGAGGTCAATCACGATGGGATCTCCCCCCTGGTTTTAGTAATGGAGTCCAGCAACAAACTGTAAAGGGGCTTCCCCACAAGATGATCAAACTACTAACCTAGAGATTTTGGAGGCTAGACATTCCTTTTTTCTTCCACTGGTATTTTTGAATGTGCTATTCATCTTCCACTTGCTGATCCGACTGATCATTTATTGGATCATGGGGGAACTCACCTTGATCTTGACATTCTTCCAATGTATGAGTGCCTTCCTCAACAATAATGAGTGGTGTCAACACATTTGGGTGAACATCTACGACAACCAAATTGGAGAGAATAGGAGTCTCAGTATGGTTGTTTAGAAGTTGGTTGTCATCTAGTTTACTGGGAGCAAGTTCAAGCTGTGTAGGAATGTATCTATTGTTAGGAATTGGGAAAGCAGACAGCTCATCTTGCTGGTTAACATTAGTAACAACAAGTTCTAATAAATTTGCAGGATCTAAAGTTGCCTCTTGGGGAGCACCGACACAAATAACATGTGTTTGAATATTAGGTTTCGACTTTGGGTGTAATCTAAACATTTCTCATGCGTGTGGCCAAACATCTTGCAGTGATTGCAATAGTAAGGTCTTTATTCCATAATGATTTGTTGCCAATAACCACTGTGAGCAGTGCTAAGCCAGACTTCTTCTACATTTGGAAGTGTAATATCTCTTTCTATTAAAATCCTTGCAGTAGAAGGCCTTGATAGATTAACGGTAGATATGTCTAATTTCATTGGTTTTCCAAGAATAGTCCCAGTAGCATATCGTACAAGATGATCGAAAAAGTGAAGCTCGAGTCCAGGTAATGAGAACCAAATAGGCACAATGGGAGGTTCTTGACTTAGATCAAAGTCAGTGGTTCATTTAAGCAATTTCATATTTTGCCCTCAATTATGATGAATTTCTTTGAAAATATCATTGCATATTCTTCTTCTTTGCTCAGCTGTATCATAACATGTTTTCCGTTGAAAAGACCCACCTTCCATGCCCCAACTAGTTTGAAATCTTCAAATATTATTCTGATAGTCTCCATTTTAGGGTGACCTAATAATCAGTGTAAATTTATAATTTTCTGCAATGGTTGAAATTTCAACGTCAGAAAAAAATATTGCTGGTTTCCCCCCGTTTTCCTTGTTTTTTTTATGAAGTTGCAATTTCCGTGTCCTGCAAAAGAATCATGATACATATGCGGAAATACTAGGCTATCTCCAAGTGAAAGGAGCGCTGCGTTTGTCAACTACTGTAGCATGGAAGGGTTTGCCCACATTCGGAGTAGGTTCAATCCCAAGAGAGGATGAGATAGTTGCCATGAAATCAAAAACACCCACCCCCAAAAAACCCGAGCAGAGCAGATGGGCTAAACTGACGAGCGACTGAAACAGTCGAGCTATCAGAAGAGATCGACCTAAGTAGACAAAGAGTGCGACCGAAGCTCTCGTGCATGCAAACTGAGAGCATAGGAGGAGGACGCGAGTACAAACCTCAATCCTGAGCAGTCGAGTTGACGGAGGAGTCGAAGCTGAGTCCTCATGTAGATAGGGCTCCGCGGCAATGAAGAGAAAATCACGTGAAATCCACGAAAGAATCGAAGTGTCGAAGCTGACGAATCCGCATAATGCTGTCGAAGAGATTGGTCTAAGTCGACGAAGTCGACGATGAAGCCGACCGAGATGGATGAATCAACGAAGAAAATGAAGGAAATCACCATCGTGCGAAATCCTATATATATATATATATATTTATATATATGTATGTATGTATGTATGTATGTATGTATATAGAAAGTGCATGACTAGGGTCTAATGAAACCTCAACAACAATATCAAGCGATACTAAGGAATCTAAAAAGATCACATGAAATTAAAGGAGTTCTAAAGCATTAGATACTGGTGAGAATAAAATCAGATATACAATTGTTACATTGATAATCTATTATAATTGACAAGAACAGATCAAATATTTCATTTCAATATTTATGCTGTATTGATACAATTCTAGGAGAGTTTTTGATGTATCAAAACAAGGAATAATAATTACAATAATCAACAGATTGATGAATATATAAAATAAGAATTGTATAATAATTATAATAATTGATGAATTGTTGAGGTGATAGTAATAATCTGACATATCACTGATTTGTCATAAAATGAATAAAAAAGGTGAATGACTACTGGGCTTGTTGGAACATTAAGGGAGTTGAATTAATGGAACATGAATTAATTAAGGTGGAATTAATGAATATTATATTTCCACACTTGGAAGCGAATGAGTGGATATTAAATATTTGAAGCTTGCATGTTAATTTTTGAAATATTGTTACTTTTAATGAGAATGTCTGCAAGTTGGCCTTTGTGGCGATGAAAATGAAGTAGAAATTAGGTCACTATCTAACTTTATAAAATGCCTATCTACTTCATTATTTTTGTTTGGTGATGTTGCACGGGATTATTTGCACATTGATGGCCAATTTGTTATCATAATAGAACCTTTTAGAAAATTTTTATTCAGCCTTAAGAATCGTCAAGGATAACTTTCAATATATTTAATTTAGCTCATGTACTAGATCCTGCTATCATATGTTATTATTTACTTCAAGGCACTAGTATGCCTTTTAAGAATATATAAATTTTGAAGTTGGTCTCTTATCAGTCATAAATCTTGTTTCTACATCAGTAAATGCTTCAAATATATAGCCCCTCCTTTGAATGAAATATTTTTGTCTAGAGTTCTACTTTTTTAGATATTATAAAATATGGTGTATGAACCAAAGCTGTGATTATTTAACATTGTTTAAAAATTGAATTGTCACACCAACACTTAGTCGATTTAAATTTAGAATGTAATCGTAGATGAGTTCTATAACAAGATTTCGATAGGAATTTTTTTCTATGATTGCGTATTTTGGAGAATGTCCAAGTATATTATTAAATTCCATAAGTTTTTTATTGGCGTGCATTCCTATTTGTTCATTTCTTTTGACGATAATGTTATGTACTTCTATTTTGATATAAAGATCCCATGTTCAAAGTGTGCAATCTCAATGTTAAGTGGGGCTGCAATGAATCGAGCTAAGCCTAGCATGTGGATGTTCGAGCTCGAGCTCGTTTATTAAGGACTTGTTCGAGCTTAGATAGAGCCCGATTCAAGTTTGTAAGACTGTTCGAGCTCATTTTGAGCTACCCTATTTAAGCTCAATTCAAGCTAGATTCGAGCCCTGTTCATATAGTCTTATTGAGCTTATGAATGAATTGTTTAACTAACAAAATAAACGAGCCATAATTGAGCCTTACTCGAGCTTTATACAAGCAACTTGTTGGGAAAAATAAACAAATAACAAACAATAAGGGGTCAACTACATTAATCTTTTTCTCCGTTGTGTCCTATTGAATTTCATATTTTCATTTTAATTATAATAAATTAAGATCATTTTTTATACAACGTCCCAAGTCTTTTTAGGTCCATGTCTATTTATCTTAACACAAGTCAAATCTAAAACATCTACTCTTTTAACTGGGTCATCAAACGGTCAACGTTGAGCAAAACAAACTAGCCATATAAAAAAAAGTTTCTTGTTGAACATAAAAATAAACATTTATATGATATTGTTTATATACATGATAAATTCGAGACATAATTGAGTTTGTTCACAAATTTATTCACGAGTTTTAAATGATATTATTCATGAACATAATTGAACCAAACGACAAGCTGTTTAAACATGTTTATTTAGTAATAGAGTACTTATGGAAGTGTTCAAGCTTATTTGATTAAATATTCAAATGATTATTAACGAGCTTTAATCGAGCCGAGTCACGAGTTGCTTGTCCAACACTTGGTTCTTTTGCAACTCTATATTAAGTAAGTAGTTTGGCTTACTTTATTCTTTGGCTTCAATTTATTGAACCAACTTTTTTAAAGTCTTCATACCTTCCAAGTCGGTACTTAATACGATGATGTCATTGGCATAAACTAGTGTGAAAGCTCTCCTTAAGCCATGTGTTTCATAAATAGTGTCATTGCCTAAGCTCTATTTGTATCTTATGCTGAGCATAACTTTGGCAAAGCTTCTCAACCATGCCATTAGACAATGCTTCAATGTATATAATGTTTTTTTGTATCTTTTGTTTTATGTTTGAGCCAAACTTTGATGAGACTTCCATACATACCCTCTCTAGATCACCATATAAGAATGTATTCTGTTCATTGAATTGCTATACTTTTTGGTCTATGTTAACTGTTAAAGATAAAAGAATTTGAAAAATTTTCATTTTAGTATAGGATAAAAAATTTTCAAATAATCAATCTTGTATATTTGAGGGTAGCCTTTTGCTATTAGCTTGGGATTTATACCTTTCAAGCGAGTCATAAAATTTGTACTTTACAGTTAAGGTCCATCTACAGCTTATTAGTTTCTTCCCTTTTGCTAGTATCACCATATCTTGTATTTGAGTCTTTTGAAAGGACTACATTTCTTATATTGTGATTCTAATTCTGTTATTTTAAAAGCGTAGAAATGATTTTAGAGATAGTTATATGAAGGCTAGCAAGGAATGACTGATGATGAAGAGAAAGATTTTTATACTACAAGAATAAGTGTAGGGCATGTTCAATTGAAGTACTTTCATTTGTTTGCTGAATGGTTCTATCAGCATGTTCAGTGCCAATTATGGATTTGACTAATTGGACTTGTGTCGATTGAGATGTTAATTTTGTGTAAACCTGTTGACTATTTTGAAGGAGATTCTAATATATGTTTGATTTGTATAAGACTGGTTGATTATGGTGTAGGCTTGTTTGTTGGGATGATGGATAAGAAAGGGCAAACTACTTGAAAAAAATTCATCTGTAAATGATTTCTCTTTTTTATGGTGAGTATTAGCAAAGTAAATTTCTTCTTCATTAAACGTGACATCCTTTCTCGTGGAGGTATATTTATACCATTTTTTTAGTGAAAAAGCAGTTGTTAAAAAAAATATTTAACTGATCTTGGATCAAGTTTTCTTCTTTTTGGAGAATGTGTTCATACAATGAAAGTACTTCCAAATATCGTGGGAACATTGTTATTTCAGTGTTATAATGAGAAAAAACTTTAGCTAAAACTTTCGCATGACTCTTGAACTCAAGTTGCTTTGTAGGTAATTAATTATGGAGTGCTTATCAAGATAGCTTTGCCAATAATATTTGAAATAATCTTTCGAAAAAATAAAGCTCTTTTAATAGTAAGTAGTTAATCTTTCATTTGTTAAGATGTGTGTGCATAACAATACTCATATATTGTTCATTTTTTCTTTTAAATTTAAAGAAATAGAATGGCTAAAAAAGATATTTGATATTGTCATATTTGACTCTTTTAATTTCAGCATTGAATTGATTTAATCATGTTGAATAAGGTCAGGAGACATGGTATTTACATATTGTCCGCTTTTAATAAACAGAATCATAGCACATGTTTTAAGTAATTAATAAAGGGCACAAACTATCAAGCCCCACATATATTAGTTGCTGAGGATGGTCCCTAGATGTTATTAAGCTTGAGAGAATAAAGATCTTGGTCTCTTATATTATTAATGAAAATTGGTATGCATGTGTTCTTGCTAACTAACAATATCACAAAGAAATTCCTTAATATTGATATTTTTGAATTATAAAGGAACGATATTATTGCGAGTAACAAAACAAAGATGGCTAACACATAAAAAGTTGCAGCCAAATTCTTTCTTTCTTGGATTTAAATGCTTTATAGAAGATAATACAATAGATGGTTTGGAGTTTCACTGGTCATTGGATTTTTTAAGGTGGTAGAGACCAACGTTTTAGCAAGTTCAATCATGCTCCTTATGCCATATCTCTAAAATATACAATGAGAAGAGTAAAATACAATGTTGCATTTTGAATACATAAATTTTCTATAAGTTAATGACTAATTTAGGCATATGGATGATATTTCGAAGTGTGAGGAATAGATTTTTAAGAATATTTTCTTGGTCAATAACAATGGTCAAGTATACATTAAAAATATTATTTTATTATTATTAGGACGTCAAATTTACGAAATCAATTTGTTTAGAGTTGGCATATGATCGGTGACACTTAAATTAATAATCCTTGGGACGTGGTTCTACATCCATGAGACTTTAATAGCATGTGAAGAGGAGGTATAACCTAAGAATGCATGTGAATAAATATTTGTTATTAGAATTTTTCTAGTGATATTTGAGGAAGTTTTTTAATTTTCTATTTCTTCATAGGGAACTTAATGGTGATTTTTTGGTATTACCTTTTTCATATGCTACATATGCACGTCTCTATTATTTTGCTTATCCTTCCATTGTTACCTTTCTTTTGCTTGATGAATTTCTATGAAGCTTTTAGCATTTTAAATTTTTATATCGAGTCTTTTTGTAATATTTGAACCATAAATAATATCTATTGGATGCGCTACTTGTGGTCCTTGAAAGTAGTGAGTTTGCATCAAGGTGTCTGATGCTGGCAGCCCTTGCTAGTAGGGCCAAACCTTTAATGGTGTTATTAGCAATCATAACTCTCTTTCTCCTTTCTTCCCTTCAAATAATGGGAATGACTTTATTTATGAAATAAAAATCCTTTTTCCCTTAGAATTTATATCATTATAGCATTAAACTCAACATTTAATATATAAAAAAATCCATATATTCGGTCCTTTTAACAAATCTTTGAAGGAGTAATTCATCTTTGTTGTGTTCCATTTGGATGTATTAATAGTGATTTATTTTTTGAAGTATTTTTTGGATGAATTGTCCTATTTGCTTTGTAGTCGAGATCTTATTTTTGATCCGTCAATGTAGGCTGTATTATAGACTTCAGAGTGCAGTTGATTTATCATATCCTAAATTTTCTTTGCCAACTGAAGTAACATGCATGTGTCAATCATTTCAGAAGTTATGGAATTCCATAACTAAGACAGCACCAGGAGTTCTATTCTTTTGAATTATTGAATGTGTGATTGCCTTGTTGAGGTCCAATGCCATGTAAATGATCAAATTTTTTTGTTCTCTTAAGAAGGTATAAATCATTTGTAAATACTTTAGGTAGTGCTTTCCATTCAAATGATATGGTGAATTGATATTTTGTAGTTCTCCCGTTGCATTTGGGTTACTAGTCTTGCTTTCAACTGAACCTGAGACCAAGGGAATATGATTTTACTCGTGATATATGGGAACAAAAATGTGGTAGTAATTGATTGCCATGATAACTAGGTGTAGAATTCAGGTGAAACAAAAATAGACTTGCAACAATGAAGTTTAACTAGTTCTAGGTAATGCAGTGATAAAGGTTGTGACTTAAATGCTAGGAAAAAGGTTTTGAGATTTTGATTCCATAACAAATATTAGGGAGAATTAGTTCAGTATTTTGATCCAACATTTGTATAGTTTTTACACAATCATAGAAGAGCTTCTAATAAGAGACATTAAAAATTAGTGTAGTGTAGGATTCTGTTTACACGTTGGTGTGTGCGAGAAAATTTACCAAATGTAATTCTTGTTGGATTCTATTTTGTATTGTGAAACGTGCTTGTTGTTAAATTTTTTATATTTGCTCACATTTTTTCCTTGCGAAATTTCAAAATTTTGCTACTATCAAATTATTTTTTAGAATGATGAAGTGTGTTTGCTGTTTATACATAAGTGATTGATTTGTTAAAATTAAGAGTTGGTAACCCGGTGATTGTAATTTTATATGTTTTCATCATACATCTTATTTTAGACCCTTAATGGTTTTACATCACTATTGTTTGATATTTTTATACAAATTGCAAGAAAATAAAAAATAAAAATATTCTTTTATTTTTTATTTTAGATACCTTCATAGTAGTAATGGAATGTTTGACTTTGTCTTGCTCTTCTAACTTGCAGGATATTATTGCCTGTGATGTTATAAATCCATGCCATATTGATGTTGAGTTTGACTCAATTGGCGGGCTAGAAAAAATCAAGTATGCGTTGTTTGAGTTGGTCATTCTTCCATTGAAGCGACCCGAATTGTTTTCCAGTGGAAAGTTACTTACCCCGCAGAAAGGTGTCTTACTCTATGGACCTCCAGGTACTGGAAAGACAATGCTAGCTAAGGCACTTGCCAAAGAATCTGGAGCAGTTTTCATTAACGTACGAATGTCCAATCTGATGAGCAAATGGTTTGGTGATGCTCAAAAACTTGGTAAATGCTCGTTAGTTTTGAAACTTTGTTACTTTTTGCTGGATTTCTGTTTTCTTTTTTAATATGCCAATATTAATTGCTACTATTTTTGTCATGTCCCGTTTCAAATACCCGGGGGAGAGGAAATGAAGAGCCGAAGAGTGGGAGAGGAAACAAAGAGTCGAAAAGAAGGGAGAGGAAGCGAGGGAGTTTGGAATTAAAAGAGGTGAGTTCGTCTTATAAATCGTCACAATCGACTTACTTGTAGAGTTGAGCAGCTATGGTGCAAAGGAGAAGAGGACACCATCGTCTAGTGCGGGAGGGGATGTCTTTGAGCACAGGAGGAGAAACGTCAGTGTCAATGGAGAGGAGGAGGCTGTTTCGGTGTCAAGAAGAGGAAGAGGAGGTGAGCACGGAAGAAGATAAAGACGAAAGGGGAGCTTCCTTGCATGCGTAAGGACTTTGATCGTGCCCTAGCCGATCATTGGAGAAGAGAAAAGGAAGGTGAGGGAATTGAGCGACTCATGTCGGAGGAAGCCGAACCAGAATAGCGTGCAAAGGGGAAGAAGAAAATTTTCACGTGGATTACGGCTAGACCTAGTAATTTTTTTTTAATTTATTATTATATATATATTTCCCGCGTGGAAACCTCCCTGCTAGGGTTTACTCCCGTCGCGTTTTCATGGAGACCCGAGTAGCCCTAGTTATCTCTACGTCGGATCGAGATCGCCACCTATTTCCTTCATCATCCTTTCTCTTGCTCCGTCTACTCGACTTCGTCTGTTTCGACTTCGACTGTTGCGACTTCGTCTTCTTCGATTTTGCAACTCCCTCTGCTTCGACTTCGTCTTTGTTTCCTGCTTCGACTTTCTCTATCTACGGCTCATTACTGACGTCGACTGTGATATGATGTCGCATATTTCTTCTCTGCTCGACACCGAACAGCTCAGCTTCCTCCTTCGCACAAATTCGGCACGACGAATTCTTCCTCCTTTTGTTTGATCGTGACTTCGGCTACGTCGTTTGCTAGGGCACTCAGATGGAGCGGAGTTATGCCGTTGCTGTGTTTGCGGGTTCGAAGCCTGGTTTTGGTATCGGTAAAGTCCTGCATTTTTCCACAATCTTTCCACGAGTCTCTTGAAGTTGGTGGTGAGTATACTTTCATTAAAAAGCTTGGCAAACAAATGGGAAATCTGCTCTGTTTCTCTCTGAGGTTGAAACCAGTACTCTTGCGTCTTCTTATCATTTTGCTTTAGTGGACAAATTTCTTTATAGTAATCCTAAACTTCAGATCATTCGGTAAGATTTTGATGTTATGAAGCTATCGGGTAGTTAAAAATTGACTTACTTGACGACCGACATATACTTATTCAGCTATCAAACGATGCGGATTATACTCAAATTTTTTCTCGAAAAGTAATCAAGATTGATAACAATTTTATGAAAATCCTGAAGTTAACTGTCGATTTTGATCCAAAAGCGGAGTCCCCTATCTTTCCTGTTTGGATAAAGTTTCAGGGTTTAAAACTACACCTGTTGAACTATGAAACTCTCTTCTCCTTAGCAATTGCTTACGGTAAGCCTCTCAAGGTGGATAGTCCCACGCTCGCAATCACCAGACCTTTTGTAGCCTGTGTGTTAGCTAAGAGAGATATCACCCAATCAGCTCCGGATGAGGTATTAATTGGATCCAAATCACATATGGTATTGGCAAATGGTTGAAATAGAATCACACCCTCCTTATTGCTCTCATTGTAGTATGTTTGGCCACAACTCTACTACAACCATTGAATTGGAGCATGGTACTCTGGAGTCTCATGACACATCTCCCCATACTACTAGTATTGATCTATCTCAAGATGTTTATTGTTTTAATGATGCCCATTTTTTAAGGGAACTACAACTCTCAACACATATGGATAATGCTAAGGCAGCTACCAGACAAGTTGTTACCACTATTCATGCGTAAAGGGCTCATGATGTATATGCTAGACAATCCTTCGACCAACCCACTAATTAGATGAGCCAGTCCTCAGATGAGGAATGACAGGTTTACAGATTCAGGAGGAAGAAGAAGAATGAAGACATATTAGAACTCAGGAATTTAATGATGATACACTGTTAATTCAAGCAATGGAAGCAAACTTAATAATCTGTTAGTTGACTCCTTTCCTAGAACTAGAGGCAAAAACAGGACAAAATTGGGTCGTTCTCTAGCTACCTGATTTTGAGTGTATTTGGCAAACTTGACTTTTGGGTATACATGTAGTTTCTTTTTGGGACCTTGTGCGTATTTTATATCGTGTTGTCGGCCGCTTAAAGTTGCGTCTCTTTTTTTTTTATGGATATATGTATATTAGTTTTGAAAATAAGATTTTTAAATTTTAAAATATTAGAATGAGAAAGGACGGATCTCATTCGTTAAGTAGTTTGGATGAACGAGCGTAATATCACGAGTAACGCGTTTATTCAGAAGAATAGACACACTACTTCGACAATATCGTTCGATCAGAATAATATCAAATCATGATATCCAGATTACAGTGCACGAATGCTTTATGTGGACGAATAATTCACTATTTAATACGAAAGAATTAAATAGGGTTTATATTATCAGAGTCTTTAAAACTCACTTATAAATGACCTCTCATAGTTAATTGCCATCGAATGATCAGAAGTTACGCGAGAGAAGCTCTCGATTTAGATCGCGGGTTTCATCTTCGCGAAGTCGAGAGGTAGGGTTTTTAACGAAATTGTGATAATAGGAGATTCGATAGGTGAAAGGCGCGATGTGGAACAATCATTTACGGAGTCGAAGAGAGAAGGGTAGGGGATGTCGCGGATCTCGAGGAGGACCTCGATAACGTCACGAGCTGATCACATGGTTGAGGCTTTAAATTTTGGAAAGAGATTTATTTTAATTTCAATCACGCAAATTAATTATAGGAATTACGTTTGCACGATGTCCGATTATGCAAAGCTACGCGAAAGATATGAGGGCTTACGTCGTATCGGACGACGACCTCCGGAAGCTAAGCGAGTTAGGGCTTATATCGCACGACGAGGCGGTGCAGCTAAAAGAAAAGGTGAGGCTTTATGTCGCGCTAGAGCGGACTACCTCGAAATCCCGAGGCATGTTATTTAAAGCTAAAGAGGGGTTTTCTTGATGTCGACACGGGTTTCTGTGAAGAAGATAGCCGTCTTGCCACCGTGCTCCAAGCTTCAGCGTCGTAGCGAGGTCGTGATTTAAATTAAAGTTTTAAATTAAAGTGGACATGCGAAGCTCATTTTATTTCGTTTTATTACGAGTGAGTGTGTCTGTGATGACGGTGTAATGAAAGCGATGAACGGGGAGCGTCTTATAGTGAATAACGATAAAACACTTATCATGAAACGAGTATGCTTAAAATAAGCTAAGTGAAACATCTTAAAGCGGGGAATAACGTCTTCTGACAAGTAAACATCGTCAAGAATGTGTATCTTGAAAGTAAGCAACTAATCTAACGAGAGATATATCGTTGAAAAATACATCTTAAAGTGATAAAGCGAAAGTAAGCAGCTAAAGTAACGGGAGTATATCTTTGAAAAGTAAAGCGGTATAACGATAAATAAAGTAAATGACGAGTGTTGCGGAGGTGCGTATCTTTCTTCATCTATGGCATCGTGCATTCACTCGTTTATTATTATTTTCATATTTTTCTTATTTCACAACGTGAAGAGTCGTTAGCGCGGGAAAAGCGAGAGTACAAGTAGTGGGCAAGCACTAGCTCGACAGAGATACTTACGGTACGTACGAAGAAGCAAAGTACGAAAGCCCGACGGTAAAACAAAAGAAAGACGACGGGGAGCGAATACAATCATGAGGAAAGCGGAAAATCGAGAAAGAAAGAAAAAAAACGTCAGTAGAAAACTTCGAGAAAGGTCACGAACGAAAAACAAAACAAAGTCGCAAAACCGTAAAGAACACCGGAAGAAACGCACGAGATGGCCCGCTAAACTCACGGCAAACCGTAAGAAAGCCATGAGGCATCCGGAAAGAAAGACCAGTAAGCACGGTGGTGTTTCGGACTCGAGCTGATCGTTGATATCCGGACTCGAGTGCTTGATTCTGGCAGGCTTTCTGCGGAAGCGATCTCAGTCCGAGCTCGAATAGCCAGTAGTGAACCTTTATAAATTTTCATACATTTCATTTTTGGTTTGCATGCGAGTAAAAAGCCATAGGTAAGTAAGTGCTGCGTAGTAGTGGAGGTAGTTTTTATATTTTTCGAACATATGTATTTTTTTGTTTTAAAATATTTTAGTCATGAGTTAATTTATCACAATAGGATTGGAATTACGAACATCACTCAGAGCTCATCGACGATAGAAACCCCGAGACGGGCGAACGGTTCGTCGCTCTACTCTCTGACGTACGAGTCGAGGCGCGCTACGTTCATGATCTCGTAATTTTTAACTTTTGCGACCTCATCCATGTCCCCGCCGATTCTGAGCGCTTGCTGATGGCCTTACATATAACTCAGGGGGTTATATGTGCGCACCTACACGTCACTTGTAGGTGTGTCTTTAGCCAAGAAATAAGGTGAAAGCCAGGGACGAGAGGTCGAGAAGAAAGAGGAAGCGGTTCGCTGACACTGAGTTCGTAAAGAAAGTAAGCTAGATTTCAACAATTGAAAACAAGTAAATCACGCTGAACTCCAGCCATCCTCACATGTCCTAGAAAAAGGACCCAAAGGCACCATGACGCTCTCGGAGAGGATGAGGATAGACCCACTACGAACACGCTCAGCTTTCCCGAACAAAGATCGTAAAATCGAGAAAAACGTAAAGAGAAGCAACTGCTCGGGTCCTAGACTCCGGGCCACTAAGCGAGAGTCTTATCATGAAAGTCCAAGACTTTGCCATTTTTAAATTCAAAATCCGACTTCCATTTCATACCGCTAAAATTGGGCCTTAAGCAAGTGTTGAAGCGAGGCCACATATATCAATATCGATTTATCGACAATTGCCGACCTCGTACTCGCATATTTCGGGGCTTAAGCGAATATTGAAGCAAAGGCTCCATCTCGACAATCGATCTATCAAATTAGTGCTAATCTCATGCACACATGTTTTTAATCGAATTCATCCAAGCCGTCTCACAAGCAAGATTTCTTTGAAACACTCTAAAAAATTTAAACCCAAACATTCTTGAATCAAGCTGCAGCGTGAGCCAAAACGACCCCAAAAATTAAATCGGTTTAAGAGAACTCCAGGGACCCAGGGAAAACCGAGCAGCAACAGGGCTCGAACCAACCCAAAACCAAGGAAACAACAAGGCTCAAAACAGCCTAAGATTTGAATCAAAACAATCCCAAGTTAGGGCTAAAACCAGAGATATTAAAAGAGCCAAGTTCAACCACAACAAAAGCTCGAAATAAACCCGATTTTAAAACACAACGACCCCCGATGCGAAGCCGAGGCTAGGGAAGCTGAAGAAACTACGAGAAAACACAAGACCGAGCCCCTCTATGCCGCGGGGCTTGTCTGTAGAAACGGCAAAGATCATAAAACAAACAAAACGAAACGATCCATGCATCGAACACCCGGGAGGCGGCTACGGGAGCGGCAAGAATACCAAATGGAGCCCCCAAACCAAATGCCGAAGACGACCTCAAAGCCGAGAGCAAGAAAAAACAGCAAAACTCAAAACGATCAGAGAAAGTAGCGGGGGGAGGGGCTAGGAAAACCGAGCAGACAATAAGGCCCGAAACGACCCCTAAGCCGAGAAAACAAAAGCCAACGAGAACGGCCCCAAACCTCTTTTAAAGTGGAATAAAACTTGTTTTCAATCGAAGCTCCCAATGAGCCGGGATAGGGCTTACGGATTTAGCTAAACATGAAGCTCGAAGCAAACACTTCCATACTTGCAAGCATAAGCCCCCGATATATTTCAAATGAAAGTAGATATAAAACTCTCCAAATCGATTCAAGACCTTCCTAACATGCTTTCTTTCTCTTTTTTTTAAACAAAGAAGTAGAAGGAAGCAAGAAGCAGCCTCGCATGTATATAGATTAAGCGAAACCATTTCATGCTCCACATTAGATTAGAATAAGTAAAGAAGAAAAAGAGCAACCACATGCCATATGAAATATTTCCAAAAATAAAAATATGCAACAAGAGTCGAAGAGGGATCGACTAGCTAAACTTCCCACCTAGAAAACTCTTCAAGTATAGCATGCCAAACTCATAAGTTAAAGAGCATTTGCAAGGCAAAGAGAAAACTAGCTAAACACACCTCTTTCCCCACTTCTCCTCCTCTTTTAACAGAAAACCATGAGTTATAATGCCATCAGAGGGGAGAGGGGAGCACTACTGCCCACTTAAACATGTAAACATATCAACAACAATCACATAAACATTCCTCCATGCTAGCAACGGGAGTGCTGACTTAGAAAGAGAGGAAGGGGGAAGAGTTACCTTGCTTCGGCTTTCACTTAAAAGAAACGGCGGAGCTCCCCACCAAAGCTCGCGGAGAGAACAAACCCGGCGGTGTGGAACAACCCCGACAATTTCCATAAAAATTTTGGCGCACTTCCCCCACACGAAATTTTCGGCCAACCTTGAGAGCTCCTGCAAGTGGGGTTTAAATAGAGCGAAATGGAGGAGCACCCAACCCTTTACTTACACGGAGGTGAGCCGAACCGAAGGAACCGAGCGGGAGTGGCGACGGGAATTGCGAGAGGGGAGTGGCGACGGGGAACCGGAGGGAGCAGGGTAGAAGCGCTGCCGGGGGCGTACGAGAGACGAGAGGGATCGCGAGGTCGAAGCTTCATGAGCTTGGAGGAAGGCCTCGCCGGGTGCAGCGCTCGCGGGAGGAGACGCGGCTCGGCGAGCATTCCGGCCGAGCCCTAGCGTTCGGCTCGTGACCGAGAGGAGACAGGCGCGATATTCTGCTGCGTGCGTGCGTGAGGGAAATAAGGGTTTAGGGTTTTAATAGGATTTTAAAAGAAAATAAAATATATTTTAATAAAATAACGGCAAATTTCGCGTCACGAACCCGTGCTCGAAAACATAGCAAGTTATATTTCTTTTCCAAGCAAATTTGACGTCCCGGACGCAATGGCGCAGTCCGTTTCGCGATCCGAGGTCGTTAGGACAACCTCGTCGTCGGTCGAGTCGAAAGTGCGTCAAATTCAGTCTCGTCGAAATTCTGACCTTGATGGCGCTCGTTCTGGCATTCTGACCCTGATCTTGATCCGTTGCGGAGAATTTGAAGACGTCGAGGCCGTGGCTCGAGGAATTTGTGCTCGGTGGTGGAAAATGTGCACGAGACTGTCCTAAGGTCCGGTGGTCTCATAGGAACTCGATTTGGAGTCACTAACGCCGATTCCAATCTCACTGCTTGTGAGCTAGAGGTCGGGAATTTCGTCAGAGATTCCAAAAGAGTGTCGAAGTGGTTTCGAGCATTCTAAAACGAGGTAGTCCATTCTTAAGAATCTAAGATCGTCGGGAAGCTCCTAAAGCTAGAACCCTAAATCCTAGGAGAAAAGCTAAACCTCAACAAAAGTGAGGTCAACACGTGTGTGTTAGGTGTTTGTTCTAGGCCCTCTCATACAACCTATCTGTATCTTTCGCTCTTTACTATATTAGCCCTTGGGCTTTTTGCAAATACACACACGTGTATATATATATATATATATATATATATATATATATATATATATATTGGAGAAAAGTCCAAAAGGCTGATTTTATTGAAATAGAAAAAATACATAAAAGGTGTATGAGAGGGCCCACTAGAGGCACCGTACCCATATGATACAAACGTACAGTAATACCCTTACATAAAAAGATTCAGATAAACTCAAAAAATTTAAAACAAGCAGAAAGTAAGTAGCTAGGGGCGATGCAGTTTTGTTTTGCCTCTTCCATTAGTTTTAGGAGCTGAGCCAGATAACAAACTTGAAGTGTCGTGCCATTGACAGGAGTAACCAAATTGTCATCCATTAAGTTTCCAAGCTGGAGTGTGCCCCCAATCTTCTTCTTTTGTCGAGAAGTGTAAGCCTGTCATTCTTCATCAGAAGATTGACTCATGCGATCCTCAGTTTAATTATATAATAGAACCGCAGTAGAAAGAAAGCCAGCCGTTGCAACAGCATAGGTTCAATATGTAAGGTTACCTCTGCACCTGATGCTTCTTGAAGAGGAGCTACAGGGCTATCCTGATTTGCAGTCCGAACATTATCTCTTGTATTATGGTTAGGGGAAGGGGCAATTACATCAGATACAAACTTCTGTCTTGTGGTGAGTCCCTCCTCAGGTGGAGCCAATTTGTCCGGAGCGATGGGGAGTTCCCTGCTTTTATTATGGTTTTCGAGTGTTAGTGCTGATACGAAACATTTCTCTTGCGGGTGTCAAGCATGTCTTACAGTCTTTGCAGTAGTGAGTTTTTGTTCATAATGATTTTTCGTCGATAACTAATTGTGAGAAGAGCTAAGTCGTATTATATATATATATATATATATATATATATATATATATATATATATATATATATATATATATATATAGATATATATATTGTGATGTTAATATAAACGTCTATTACATTAGGACTCTTAGTTTGGATTTTAGATTGGAGGGGAATATAATGATGCGAATTAGGGAGCTAGAGAAAGAAGAAGATTGATTTGAGCAAATTTAAGTAAGGAAAGTTTGGGTTTATTTTATAATTTAATTAATGAATTTTAATAGCAAAATAATGAATTAGATTTCATAAAGTAAAATGATGGAAATTATTACTTAAATAATGTAAAGTTTATAATTAATTAAAATAATAAATAAATTAAATTTTAGTAATTTGAATGCCATGTTTAGAATTAAACGAAAATTTGACACTAAATAGGACGCAATGGAGAAAAAGGATTCATGTAGCCGACCCCACTTAGTGGGATTAAGGCTTTGTTGTTGTTGTTGTTGTTGTTGTTGTTGTTTATTTTAGGTTTCCAAATTTTAGAAGAACTTACGTCAAGACAAATCAAATAATAAATTAACAAGGTAGATACTCATAATTTTAATCTATAGTAATATTTTATTTCTTCTCAATTATTTTGCTGTCAATGATACTTGCACAAGCTTTATTTTGATTGATATATTCTTTTATTTATTGGTCATATTGTTTTGAATGGTATATATTTGTAGCTATTTACTACCATGCAATGGTTATTGCAATTGTTATTCTTTTATATGATATATATATATTGAATTTAATGAAATGAGCACATATATGGCTATATTCACTACTTGTACGTGCATGATTAATTATGAAATTACCCATTTATGGTACTAGTTGGGGAATGCTAAGGTACCCGTGCATGTAAATGAAAAATGATATTGATATTGAAGTAAATTAGTTGGTACAATTTTTAGATGGTGTTTCTGTAACGGTTGTACATATATAAAATGATATAAATATACTATTCATATAATAAAATTCATTGAATAACATAATATTCTTAAAATATTAAATGTTTCTATTAATCTATTAAAAGCTTAGCTGACATGTATATTATTTTATTTTTCATTGTATTACTGTAGTTTAGGAGTGTTAGTATTTATTGATTTTAGTTATCTCACAATTTTTTTAAACTAACTTTTTCAGGTGTAATTAATTTATTAAAAGACGAGCAATATAAGAGACTGCTTATAGAAAACGTGAATAATTTACAATGAGATAAATTTAATTGTACTGTTTTAATTTGATTTTTCAGTGACTCTTTTTATTTCTTAAATATTAGTTATAGGAAATGAATATAGAAAACTAAGTTCTTACCGTCTGATTGTTTGTATCCGACTTGGTTAATTCTAAGCCCCTGGTCAGGTTGTGATAGGGCAGGTGCTCCCTCAGTGGCTAACACAATTTTTATGTAAAATGCCTTCCCAACAAATAAGATCGTCATTTCTGAATGGCTAACACAATTTTTACGAGCTTCCGCTCATAAACTGACTTGAGTCCGGCCCTTGCTGTTAGCACTTGACTGAAGTAAACGATGGGTCATTGATGCTGCATAAGAAATGTACGTAACTCATAACTTGAACCATCTGTCTCTAAAATAAATGGTTGGCTGAAATTAGGTAACGCCAATTCTGAAACTATCATAGCCTTCTTTATATTCTCAAAAGTCTAGGTTGCCGCTTCCCCCCACTAGAAGTTATCCTTATTCAGTTGTTTTGTCAACGGCTACGCAATCGAATTGTAACCCTTCGCGAACTTCCTGTAGTATCCTGTAAGTCCCAAAAAGCCTCCCAACCCCTTGAAGTTCCGAGTTAGTGGCTAATCCAACATAGTTGTTACCTTCAATGGATCCATTTGCACTCTTGTAGCCGATACCACATGTCTTAAGTATTCCACTTTTGGCTGGAGAATTGAACAGTTCTTTAAGTTAGGATAGGGCTGATGCTCACTGGGTACCAGCAACATCTTCAAATGATCAATATGGCCTTCGAAGGAACACTAGACACTAAGATATTGTTAGAAAACACCTACACAAATTTTTGGAGGAAAAGATGAAACATTTTATTCATCAAGGACTGAAAGTGTAGCCGGTGTGTTAGCGAGCCCGAATGGTATAACCAAAAAGTTCGTAGTGACTTTGATGAGTTTGAAATGCTGTCTTTTCCAGATCCGTTGGCCACATCCGAATCTGATGGTATCCTGTCTTCAAGTCAATTTTAGAGAATACCGAAACTCCACACAACTCATCCGGTAGCTCGACAGTCATCGGGATGGGAAATTTGTCAGGTACTATTTTCTTACTCACAACACTATATACACGCAAAAAAGCAAACTCTCATCCTTTTTCTCCATTAGCAAGATTGGGCTAAAGAAAGGGCTCACACTAGATTGTATGATCTCGGCTCTGAACATCTTTCAGATCAATCTCTCAATCTTATTCTTCTGCTTTGGGGGTAACGATAGACACTGATGGGGGAACCCTCGGTGTAATAACAGAAAGTTAAAAAAAAATTATAAATAAATAATATGAATAATAATAATAATAATAATAATAATATAATAATAATAAATAAATAAGTAGAATGATGCATGCGGTTAGAGGAGACACATCCCCTCGTAAGAAATATATTGTTTATTCCTTCGCACATCTTCTCATTCGAACATCGAACGAACAAGAGAAAGACAACAGAGAGGTCGTAAGAGGGGTTGAGCAATTTATCTATGAGTGGAAGAAGCTGAATGATGAAGAAGGTTCGTGCAATTTTCCTTTTGTTTCGATGCTTACCACACCTTATTGAAGTTGTTGCTTCTTAGTTGAGTGACTATGATGAGGAAGGAGGATCGACTTCGTGAGTTGCTACTGTGTCGCGTGTAGTGGAAGATGAGGTCTACAGAGAGGTAGAAGACGCGTGCGAGCGGCTCTTGATCGAACCGAGTGTTGAAGCTTGTGCCCTAACTGTGAAGTCTAACGCATGTTGAGACATGCGTAGGAGAAGAGGAAGACTAGTCCAAGTCTCTACGTGCTCGCGTACGGAAGAAGAGAAGAAGTTTGTCCATTGGGGTGAGATAGGATCGAAAGAAGAAGGGAAGGCTCTCTGCTAAGTTGATCGCGTGCGTGAGAATAGGATAGAGGCTGAAAATTTTATAAATGTAAGTTCAATGTGTGTGTGTGGGGAAAAATCTTACGTGCAGAGTCCGGACGTAGCTCTGCGTTCAGACTCCAATAAAATATTGCCACGTGTATCTGACTGAGCCAACCTTAGAAATAATGAAAAGAAGCTAATAGCACCCCAATAGCACCGCACTGTTATTTGCGTGGTCCTCTAGGCGGTGTTATTGGCGTTTTTTACGGGTGTTATTGCGGTCTTATTGTAGTATTATTCAAGTTGTTTTGCAGAGGTTATTGTGATGTTACTGCGGTGTATTTGCATGGTCATCCGGATGGTGTTATTGGTGCTAATCACCAGTGTTATTGCGACGTTATTCTAGTTGTTTTGCGGGGTTAATGAAGCGGAATCGCGATGTTATTTGTGTGATCCTCCTCGTAGTGTTGTTGGTGTTGTTCAGCGGTGGTATTGCAGTGTTATTGTGGTGTTATTGAAGGTATTTTACAATAACACCATAATAAGCGCATTTTCATCACGCAAATAACACCGCAGTATTATTGAGGTGTTATTGGCGTCTTTTCGTCATTTTTTTAGATGAATCCGGTCAGATACATGTGGCAAGATTTTATTGGAGTTCACACGCAGAGCTACGCCCGGTCTCTGTATGT
This sequence comes from Papilionanthe hookeriana x Papilionanthe teres, assembly GCA_022702705.1. Classification (NCBI taxonomy): domain Eukaryota; kingdom Viridiplantae; phylum Streptophyta; class Magnoliopsida; order Asparagales; family Orchidaceae; genus Papilionanthe; species Papilionanthe hookeriana x Papilionanthe teres. The sequence continues at coordinate 93,658,195 of CM040425.1, forward strand.
AAGATTTTTTCGTGTGCGTGTGTGCGTGCGTGCGTGCGTGCATGCGTGAGGGTGTCTATTTAATTAATGAGAAGTTTTATTGAATTAGGACTTTAAGACAGAGATTTCGACTTTGAAGGAGAGGAAGTTTGTGAAGCAAATGGATAAGGGAGGTGATCGACCTGAAATCTTATAAGGTAAATGCTAAACCTTATGTTATTAATGAAATTAAGGATGTAATTAGTTTATTTGATTAATGTTATTAAATTTATTTAGATTGGAAGGTGTGAAGAATATAATCAATCTTTGGTATTTGAGGAAGGCAAAGAATCCTAAGGTTAAAAGAGGTTAGCGCTTTAATAATTTATTTATATTTAAATAAGAATTTCTTTAGGTTGTAATTCTTATAGTTATATTTATTTTTAATTGATTTAGGTGTTATTTAAAGAAAGTGAAATGAATGGTTAAATTATTTCAGAGGTCTCTTGTACGTAAATGTGAGTGATTGTTTTCTTTTATGTATTAAATTAATGCTATCTTAAATGAATATTGATTTATTAAATAGTTTAAAATAATTATTTATTCATATTTTACATTTTGATAGTCTGAAATGATATCACAAATGAGAGGAAAATAATAGACATAAGAAGATTCATTTTAAATGATTTTAAATCATATGAAATGAAATGTAAATGTTTAAATTATATAGGATTACACCTACATAGTACTGACAGGGGATACAATGTACTCGTGCACGTCAATGAAAATGGTAAATGTGTACCTTCAGATATAATTTGAGGGTAGATTCAGGTATAATTTTGAGGGTGTATTCAGACACATTTTTAAGGATACATTCGGGTATGATGACAATTTTGTGATGAATATTAAAGAGGTTAAAATGGTATACGCTTAAGTGAGACGAGAAAAGAATATTAAAGTGAAAGTTCAAGATTTTATAACGAAGTGAGTTGCATTTTTTTTGGTCATTCATACATAGCATAAGTATCGTAATTTAATGCATACGGGATCATAATTGCTCACTAAGTCGTTCTTAAGGTTGCAATTAATATTTTCTTTTAGGAGAAGAAAAACTTTAGATTAATATGTCTGGTATGAGAGATTTGGTTGATAGGAGGAGGACTACAGCTGATATGTATTAATTTGTGATGTGATTTTAGTTTTCTTTTGTTTACTTTCATATTGAGACAGTTTATATGTTGATTTGAGATTGTTGTCTACATATATTGTTTTTTGGATGTTTACAATTTTTTTTGCATTCTGTGGATTAGTGGCTCTTTTATATATTAAAAGTTTTTGAAAATTTTTGTGGAAAGTAAAATGAAATGTTAATACTGTTTGACTGTAGTTCCCGCCCTAGTTAATTCTAGATATTGGGCCGGGTTGTGACACCCGGTCTCAGGATTATTGCATGCTCTTGATCCCTTCGACTACAATCCATATGATAACTGAAAAATATTTGAAAGATGCTGTTGGTGCTATTGAATCGGTGTCAGAATCTCCAATAACTCTACTTCCTGAGTCTCTTTCATACTATGCAACTTAATCAAGAATCCCAACCCTGCATATCCTATATTGTTCTAACCATGGCCTTGAGCGTCACCAATATCTTGCATAATCTAAGGTCACCAGAAGCACCGTCGTCTTGTCTCCTTTCTGAAACTCCATTGTCGGGATTTTCAAATTTATCTTAGTCTCTCCTAAGGATTGTAATAATTTAATACCTAATATCATGTCAGTGCCCTCTAAATTCGTGTGAAGAAATCTTCCATCACCTAAATAACTTGCAGTGTCAAAATCACCCCTTACAAATTCCCCTGCTCTTTTTCACGTCTTCCCCATCAGGACTCCAAAATTTCTTGTTTCACCCATCTTATGCCACAATTGCTTCACTACTTGAGTAGAGATGAAATTATGAGTTGCACCACTGCCTATCAACACCACTTCTTCTTGCTCTCTGATTTGTTCATGGAGTTTCATAGTATGGTTTGGCGTTAGTCGCTCCATCAAGTTCAAAGAGACTTCTACCACATCTAAGTGAGGGTGTTGCTCCTCTTCTACCACCACCTTCTCTTTTTCTTCTTCATTCATCTCCTCGTCATCAGACACTGTGAGAACTTATAAGGTTTGATCCTTGCAATAGAGTCATGAAGAGAACTTCTTGCTCGTTTCTCTTGAGCTAACTTTTCTGCTCATTTTTCTTTTCCCGTGGAGATTCCTTTTGAGTTCACATTTTTAGCATCATCATGGTTGTAACATTGCAGTGTGGCGCCCCACTTGTGTTGCCTCTATTGTAATGCCTTTTTTCGTTTTCTCAGGGGAGTCGAAGCGAGCAAGCCGAGAATGCGAAAGGGTACTTTTGTGCTATAAAGTGACGTGAATAGAGGAGAGAACGACAGAGAGTAGAGGAGGAATACGAGTTGAATGATTCGCTTACCGAAGTGTGGAGCCCGTGCAAAGGAGAGTAGGACGCTGCTGTTTGGTGCGAAAGGAGTTGTCGTCGAGCAAGTTAGGGTAGCAATGTTGTGCTCACGTCTAGGGGAAGAAGCCGCCGCCAAACCTTAGGCATTCGGTGCAGGTGATCACGGAAAGACGAGTGTAAGTATCATGTACGAAGAAGACATGAGGAATCGAGCAGGTGAAGCATTGCGTGCGGGTGACCTGATGTTGTATCAAACTAGCCGAGCCATAATTTGATGAAGAATTGTCGTTATCGAAGGAGGAAAGGAGAGGAGCAGGCGTCTGTGGCTCAATAGACCGAGGTAAGTGTTTAAAAATATTAAATTATGAATTTCATATATATGTTTAATTATTAATTGTTAATAATAGGTTTTTTTAAATCAAAGATTAAGTGAAGTATGTTTAATGATAACTTTTAATTTAGAATTATTTTAACTACATCAGAAGTAATACACACACTTGTATAATATTAAATAAATATAACTATAAAATAAATAAAAGTTTAGATGTAGAATTTGAATAGATTAGTATATATTAAACCTAATAATTGAGTGTAAATGCATGCATAAAATGATCACTTAAACATTTAAATATTTTTTTAGGTATCAAATTAAGGAACTCAAAGTAAAAGATTGTAAATATGAAAAAGGAAGTCATACAATATTGATGTGCGTACTAATAATCCTATATTATGATAATATATTGTTTTTTTTAAGACCAAATGAATTTACTGTTAGTGTCACTAGTTATATTGAAATCACTGCAAACTCATGATTTATGATTCTATTGAATTTTTGTTCATATTGTAGGAATGATGCGCGCCCTTAACTTTTTTGTTTTTTAAAATTATTATATATATTGAATGTTATATAAGTGTATTGACTCTTATGTAAATGAGATTGAAATAACCATTATTAAATAGTGATTTTCATAGTATGCTTGCATGTCCATGCTTGGTTATGATGGAGTCACCTCTTTATAGTACTAACAGGGGAATGCTAAGGTACCTGTGCACGTAAATGAAAAAAATATTTATGTTGAAGTACCTTAAATAACATAAATTTAGATAGTGCTCTTATGATTGATGTATACAGATTAAAAAGATGTTAATTTGTAAATGATATAATACGACATAGTGAGTGTTTAGAATTTCATTGAATGATCATATTAGATTGTACAACTTTTCACAGGCTCTTAAATTGATTTATATAAAGTTTAATTGACATGCATATTGTTTTAATTTTCATTGTGTTACTATGGTTTAGGAGGATAAGTATTCACTAGCTTTGTTTAACTCACTGTTGTTTTAAACTAATTTTCAGGTGTACATACTTGATTAAAAGATGAGTAATAGAACATAAAATATTTATAGAAGATACAAAAAACATGGAATAAGGTAAATTTAATTATATTGTTTTAATTTAATTTTTTTAGTGGTTCTATCATTTGTTAAGAGTTATAGAAAATAAATAGCGAAACTTAATTCCCATTGTCCTACGTCTGTACCCGCCTTGGTTAATTCCAAGTTTCGAGTCGGGTCATGACATCTATTAGCTTGTTCCATTGCATTTTTATCTTCTGCTCACTGCACTAATTCTATTGTTTCTTTCAATCCTCATAGTTTCAACTAACAAATTGATGCTCGAATCTTTGACTTTAACCCTTTCATGAAGTTGCCTTCAAACACTTTATCTGACATCTCTACCAAATGACCAGAGAATATCTCAAAATTTTCCTTATACTCCACTCCATAACAGACCCTTCTTGGACCAAAGTAAAAAATTGCTCGTGTAATTCCCCTTTTGTAGTGGTTCTGAAATGCTTCAAAAATCGATCATTGTGTTGTTTCGAAGTTTTGATTGGTTAACGTTGTTCTCTTCATTGATACTACGCTAGAGCCTTCCCTTACAAACACATGGTCTCCACCATCACTTTCTTTTCCTCTTTCAACCCATTAACATCAAGGAATCTCTCCATATGATAGACATAAACGCTCCTCTATTCTAGATCTTATTTGACTAACCACTTCCGCTAGTTTTTCCTCCGAAGCATCCACCTTTTTGGCTGCCATTACTCTTGGAAGGTTTTGAAACTCCTTTATGTTGAGATCACGAAATTCAGCATTTATGAATGCGAGTTCGGTGTGCATGGAAATCTGGACTCCGCGATCTCGAAATTTCTGTATGAGGTTTTGTGGAACTATTGGAAACCGCATGGAACTTCGGAAGTTGCTATACAATTTTTTGTACATCGCATATTCTGATCACGAGTTTCCATCACAAACAATGCGAAACTTTTTTACGTTGTGATCCTGTTCTCCAGCTTTGATTAAGAATGGCGCGAAACTCCTGTACGTCTCGATCCTTCGACTTTCTCGCAGTCTTGACACCGATCGTTCCTTTCCAGCTAGCTCTAATTGTGACTGTATCGTGATATTAGATCACACTGCGACCCTTCTGTGCTTCTCAGTCATGACCTAAGTGCAACTGTATAGCAGTACTTCGAGCTAGCTATAGTAGTATCGCGAGATTCATCTCTTCCTAGTAAGCGGGCTACTGTATTGCGACTATTCACACGCCGTTGCTTTTGCTTCCCTGTTAGCTCTAATCACAACTGTATCGCGAGGTTAGGTGTCGAAGGCTACAGACTCTTGTATCCATCAATCCAGTCATTAATTCCTCAGGAATAGAGGTGCTGAAGGCTACAGACTCTTGTATCTATCAATCCATTTTTTGGTTCCTCAGGAGTCGAGAGCTCTGATACTAATTTGATAGGAATTTAGGCAGATAATATACCTTTATTCTGCCAAAAGCAAATCACGATTACAACTCCTAAGCCATAAAAATAACCACCTATAATTCGAGAGGCAGACGAGTTCTCTCAAACCGTAACTCTTAAGACTCTAAATAACAACAACAACAAGCATGACCGACACTAAACATAATAATGTATTTATATCAAATAATAATAATAATAACCAACTCAACTGCCTTTTTAACCTTGCACCTGAAATGTGTCTTCAACTTAATTGGCGGGCTCGGTTGCTTAATTGGCGGGCTCGGCGCTGTGGTAGGCATAGTGTTGTTCTAACAAAACATTTTTTAGTTTCAAAAAATAATCGACGAGTACTTGGGAAAATGATTAAATCAATCAGGTGAGTTTCTTTAGTTTGAAAAAATAATTGATGAATTCTTTAGAAAATGGAAGATTTAATCAGGAATATTCCTTGAGTTTATTGAAATTTATGTTGGATCAGTGATGCGTTTCTGAAAATTGAACTTTTGAATACCAAATTTTATAGAGATTCGAATTTCATGTCCCTTGTTTAATCCTGCAAAAGATAAACCCAAATTTGTAAAGATCGGCATACAATGCTTATAGAATATTCTTTATTATTTGAGGAGCTTATGTCAGGGCAACTGGATGTGGGAGATCTTTAGGGTCTGTTTGGTTCGGTCTTAGCTTTTCGAACTTTGCAGTTACATTTATCTTCTTAGAGCAGCAATAATTATGCGAGGAAAATTCATTTGTCTGTTTAGTTGCAGTATGGGAAAAGCAATGCAGGTGAGAAAATGATCGAGGCCTCTTGTTTATTAAAACTGTATGAAAATTTCGATTTATTTATATGATATACAGAATTTGCAAATGTTTTTTTTTTAATTTTATATTTTAAATATTCAAACTAATAAATATAAATTTTATTTTTTAAAATTTAAGCGTCATTTGTTGTTAAATATATTGTTCAAATTAATAAAATAAAATATTTATAAGCTTTATATCTTCTTATTTTTATATTTCTATATATTTTAAAAGTATTAAAATTTTTTATATCTATAAAAGTATGTCTTTATTTACATATTTTTATATATCTATATATATTAAGAGTATTAAAAATTATTGAGTTTTAAATCATCTATTTGCATAAGATTTGAAACGACAAAACATCAAGATAACAATTGCATATCTCGAAAAAGTCATAAAATTCTATGGTTGAACATGTAAGTCTTCTCAAGACGCGTCTTAAGTAACGATATAGTGAAAAAATCAGTAGACTATTGCAATAACAACTAACAATATAATAATGTTCACTTTAGTTTTGAGTTCGTTGTAGCTCACGTGTCACGTACCGTCTTCGGTGAAGCTCCGTCCACTCCCTGGGATCGGACTCACGAGAATCAGTAGAACCTATCATCCACTCGGAAGAAACCGCACTTGCTCCGGAATGTTCAGAGGACAGGCATAAACTTTCAGCGAAAGTCCATGCATTGTCATCGTGATGCAAAAGAGATGTCCTGGAGGCCACAACGACATAGACTCTCGGCGAGAGGTGGCCGAACGTGTTGGAGCTCATCTCTACTCGAAATGCAAGCGACATACAAGCTGAATTAATTTGAGTACCAAATGCTCAAACAAAATGATAATAATCGAGCTAGACGAAGACAAACATTACTCTTACGAGTCGAGTTAATGTGAAGGAAAGTCGTTCAACGGAGTGTAAAAGACAAACATAAGACTCGCTCAACGGAATCACTCTCCAATTAATGAGCGAGTAATCTCTTCTCGAAGGGCTGCCATTTCGTTCGCACCCTCCCAATCTTTTGTCTGAGTCTGTCTGTTGTCGTTCTCCTCCGTGCTAGAGATTGGCTAATGTGGTCATCATAACCTTCAATCGTAACTACCTCAATCATTTAGCTCGACACGCTCGAAATCTACATCACTCGAGTTGGATGCCGCTTAATATAATTATGTAGGGACATAGATTCATAACTCTATTCTGTACTGTTTGGGAAACGAATAAGGTGGCATATCTCGAAGTATGACCCATTTCTTCTTCCAACTCCGAATGTCCTCTCAATTACGCATCGCGAGGATGAATGTCTTTTATTAAACACCTCTTTTCTACTTCTTGTACGATTATCTGCTCTCGAAATCCGGAATATGATCACCTAGTGTCGGGATAAGGTTTAAGTGCACTCTCCGCATTAGGTATCCGGCGATCCACCGAATAATACTTTCCTGTAATACTTATAAAATTAGCGAGGTACGTGAAAAAATATCTACTTTTTATATTACGAAGGAACTTACTAATGCGGTGGGTGAGGGAAAATTGTACTCTGGATTTTCGTTGCGATTTTAAAAATCCTACTTATCATGCGTCATACGCTCTCCCATCCAAATTAACGTCTGAATGTAAAACACATGTTGAAATCACAAACCGCCAATTATATTTTGAGTTGTCCTCCCGAACAATCAGATAAATGTAACTTTCTCGTTATCCGACACTACTGACGATGAACGTGCGTTCAATCGATTAGTGCCGATGCAACCCTTTATATACAACAAAAATCATTTCGATATGCGATTGATTAATATGTGGTTGCGGTATAGAAGTGTACTGCTCGAAATATGACATATATCGTTCATCGTTACAGAATCTCTACTTGGTGTCCTTGCAAAGTTGGATCGGTTGATTTTATTATGGCTATGCGTACTTAGATGCTAATGAACTCAAACCAACGCGAAATATCTCGCTTATTGTTTCGGACGAGTGTTGGAGCGTTCATGGCTCCTCGCATAGACTCGTTTTGTGATAGTATGTAAAGTGTAATGCACAGATCTTCGCGGGATGTTGTCCGAGAAGACCAGTGAAGTCCATGAGATGTTGTTAGATCATTAAAAGATCATTGAAAACTTCTTGGGACATGCGAAAGATGTTTCGAAATCTCGTTGGGTGTCACGAAATCATTTCTCCCATCCATTTGTCCCAAATCCGAGAGGATCCGTAACGAGGTTCACGATCGACGTACGTATTATAAGTATTGCACGGTATATTCATCGTTGCATTTCGCCGTCGGCGTCAGACTTCCTTTGTGTCCATGACGATATAAACTGCCTATTACAATTAAACCAAATTAAGGTCTTTATAAATCATAAATGGACTAAAAGAAGCACATGAATGAACTATACTTGGAAAATAGAAAGCTTAAACATCAGTTCAATCTAATAAAAATTGTCCAAACAAATACATGACTGGTAGTTCAATCTAGTAGATGCAATAAATTTAAGCAGTACGACATAAAATCAAATGATGCGACGGTTATAATAATATTGAATGTATTCTAATCGTCGCTTTTTGCTCAATGCAGTAAAGAAGTCTCGATGTAAGGAATCACGGAAGAGGTCGACAGCAAAGTAGAAAAGGTCACGATCCCCAGTAAAGTCTGGATCGTCCTCAAGGAGCCTAATGACCTCATGTACGTCGCTTTCCGAACTGCGTGCGGGGCATCATTAGATGAGTCCACTAGGTATGAGAGCTGGTCTCTCATAGATGCGACGAAGACTCTTTCTCTTTTGTCCGGTTACGAGGGCGCTTTGTACGGTTGTTGGCGGATTTCGGTTGCTCGTAGATGCGGATCTCTGCCGAATCTTTTGATGGTTCAACGACCACATGTTCGGGGGTAGCTTCAAAAATTGTCACGTGCAGGGCAACTGCATATTTCCTCGTAGCTACCACCCCACTAAACATCTTGTCGAGCTTATCCTCCAGTTCCGGTTCTATCCTGAGTGATTTGAACTTTTTCGCCATGAGAAAAATCTGTAAAATATAAGGAAATTTTATTATAAGACCAAAAAATAAAAATGATTAACATTACAAATATTAATTGAATAATATCTTACTGCAAGCCTTTCGGTCACGTATGCTTACGAAGCGACGATTGTTCGCTTCGACGGATCCTAACTCAAACAGATCGATCCTTGTTTTAAATCCTTCCAAAGTTTCCACTCTTTCCGGAGTTAGTCCCATTTATTTTTAAGCAGTAGCCTCGTCATAATCCTCGCTCGTGACCTCCATAAAATTTATAATGATGTTTTGTCGACTTCTTTCTTTGAAAAAGATTTAGCTTATTCCACTTTTCGACTTACGTTATGCACGGATCGCAGAATATTATTTTTATGTCATGCTTACAAAGTGCAGGAGTGATAACTTAACTTGTTCTTATTAGGCATCTTATGAATAGGAGAAATATTAACGATACTTTTACTCATAATAACATTGACGGATATCAATTACAATTAATCCGATAATACGAGTAAGCACATAAAAGAGAACAATTTACGTGGTTCAGTCATCTTGACCTACATCCACGGAAAGAAATGATATTTCTTTATTCTTTGAAATAGAGAACGTGTACATAGCGATTTCAAATACTATAAACACTCAACTCCAATTTACCTAAAGTTACACACCAATTATACTGGATGTTGCAGAATATATGGAGATACAATTTCCAATGCAACAAGAACTCCATATATCAACTTTCCTATAACATGTGTTTCACAGAAATGAATTTCTTTCAGTGGGCCGACCTCAAGGTTACCTTTAAGTATGCAAAATACAAAAAACTTGTATACAAAAAAGATTAGGAAGCAGTCTGTATATCAAAAATTATGCAATGATCCGATAAGCCAACAAGAAATGGTGCTAAAAGAATGAACTGACAGACAATCATAGCTTTATAATGAAAGAGCAACATCCATAGGAAACAACCAGCAAGAACAATTGCTAAAAATCATCTGTCTTCTCCATCTTTCTGTATATTTTTAAGCCCTTCTCATGCTCTTCGAAATAAGAACATGCAGCAAATATGTGTTACTTGTAATGACATATTTCTTTTTTATTGAAATGAAAGTATTTTAAACACAATCAATTATACCCCATTTGGACTTCATGGTCAAAATCAGATTTCCAATAAAAGTCATCCTGTTAAGTCTAACCTTAATTGTTTGACACCAAAGTTCTTGTATAGTAAATAAATCCTCTTTGATAGGCAAATCCTCAAAAAAAAAAAAATAAAAATAAAATAAAATAAACCTAATAAGAGAAACGATTCGGATCTAAACCTTGTCGTTCAATACTTAAGCAAAAATTTCAAGAAGGTAATCATGCATGAATAATTAAGGTATGTGGTATGCATCTTTTCACTTGTATTTCACTACAAGTTCTGTCATTTTTATAAGCAAGAGGAGAAATTTATAAATGGACAACCATTCATGTAATCATCCTATGCTTTACCAAATTAAAAATGACGCTCTGTACAAACAGTATGAAATTATATGTAATACAAGTCATGTGTAAGGTAAAACGATGCATCTAAACTAAGCAAAATCTAACTTTATTTTGCTTAAACAACAAATAAAATGACAGAATCATCACAAAATACTAAATCTCATACCCATAAAACATGCCCTAAAAATAATATTCTCGAATGGAAAACATATATGGTTACGTTAAAGCCGAAACAATGGTTAATGATTTTATATTTTTCTTAAGGAGGGGAGTTCCATGTATGATTGCCCCTACCCTTCCATCCTTACATGGACGTGCATAAATAAATATATGGAATGGTAATTTTAATTTTCTAACTAAAGGTCTTGAAGGCATCCCGAAATTCAGTACCCATATCTTTGAAAATGGACAGTTAATAAAAATCCATTCACCTGAATCCTATATAGCTACTAAAAGCCCAAAATGATCCATCCATAAATATTTAACCATACAATTCAATAACTCGGTAAACACGAGCCGAAGTAATGTTGTCAAGTAAGCATCAATAGCTCCGAGTGCTTTACGAATGATCGAAGTATAAGCCGAAGCACTATAAAATTTACCATGATACATCCGTGATAGAACATACCAAACTACAACCTTCATTCAACAAAAATAGAACTCCTAAACTCCTATAAAAACGAAATCAAGCTGCCATAGATGTTCCCACATGTTATTGGAATTCTCCATAACAATTCCATCTCATATGTGATTCATAACGCCAAATTCACTATGAAATCGAATCACAAAAAACGAAATTCCAAACTCCTAAACAAATAGAAAATACAATGCTCTCCATAGCAACATCACAAGAAAGTATGAATATCAAGACTCTCTATTGGAATTCTCCATAACAATTCCATCTCATATGTGATTCATAACGCCAAATTCGTAGAAACGAATCGCAAAAAACGAAATTCCAAACTCCTAAACAAATAGAAAATACGATACTCTCCATAGCAACATCACGAGAAATTATGAATATCGAAGACTCTTTGAGTTCCCGATATATAAAAAATGACACCTTGGATTATAGTTTTCATTCTTGCGGTAAAAAGAAAACGAGAACTTTATAGCGATTCTTCGCAAAATCTAAAAATGTTGAGAAACAAAGATCACCGAAATTCGAGCATGGTTGCCGTGAGAGAAGCTGCAGTGAGATGCGAGAACCGATTCGAGAGAGAAGATTAGGCAAAGAGATGAAGATAACAAGTCTTTCAATCCAAAAATCAAACTTTAATGGCCTCTGAGATGCAGATCTCGAATCACATATAATAATATAAACTAAAAAAGAAAATTTCTAGATCGATAAAAATACTGTTCACAACTAGATGGAACGAATGAGAACGAGAACGGGAAAATGAGAGGCGGATGGGGACTCGGGAGGGAAGGATCGAAGGTAGGTTACCTTGGATTCGATCTTTTCTCGGTCGAGGAAGAGGAGATACCGTCGGCTCATGAGAGAAGGTTAGGGCAAAGGGAAATCGAGGGCGCGGCGGAGCGAGGGCAGCGGCAGGAATAAAATGTTCAAAGCCGCTTTGAAGTTGGGACCGCGGGGGTTATCCCGCGGTCCGCTTTAAGGCCGCTTCGCGGCGATCTGCCGCGAATCCGTCGTCTGCTGCCTCCCCGTTCGCTCGACTTCGCGTCGACCGGCCGTGCCGCAGGGGTTCGAAGCGGAACCAAACGGGCCCTTAATGCTTACCTTCCTGTACTGAAAACTGAAAATAAGTGATTAATTTACGCAATGAATCTCCGCGTTTCTGCCCCTAGATAGAAATTTAAGAACCCTTTCAGAGCGAATTTTTTAAACGCAGCAATGGGCAATGCTTAATCAATCGTTTCTTGGCATCTTCTTCTTTTTGTCCTATAAAATTTTGAATTATGTTTCATTTAGTTTTTTATTTGTGTCCATACCTCATTTTTCAAGATGGTGGGTCTATAAAGTTGTTGGCTGAATGCCATAAAATTACTGACATGTGCAGTGAGAAAGTGGACCAAAAAGAAAAAGATGAAGAGTGGGAAGATCTGAATTTCATTATAAAAGGCTCAAGTGTTAGAGATTGTCTCCTCTCTCATTCGCCCCTCTTGCACATACATATGTGCGTGCACACACACACCGAGACCTGGTTTTTCCCCATGATCTCTTATTTGGAGCTTTGGGCTCGGGATTTGAATGCTATGGAAAAAGCTACTTATCAAGTTACATGACTAAGAAAAGTACAAGACAAGGCCAACTGGCTCACGATGTAAATATTTGGTCATATAGCATAAACTCAAACTCCAGTTAAATTGTTGAATTGTTGATGTGTCTGGGGAAGACGCTGACTTATTTCAGAGAAGTCATTGACTTTATGAAGTGGCCATCTTTATGCAATCGCGGGCGAGTTGCTTCTGAGCTTGAGCAAGTAGGCTTGACCCTGGGTTAGTAGTCTTGAAGGTACCTTGAGAAAAGCAATATCTTACGAGTTTACTATGAGTCCGATGAGTTTATCATGGGTTTTAGGGCTTCACAATGCTCTTGGCGAGTTCAGGTTGCTTTTGAGCGAGTTCGTGCTAACCAGAGCGAGTTCATATAGATCAAGGAGAATTCTTATGGGCTTTCAGTAGGTTGTGCGAGCTCGTCTTTTTCTTATTCTAGCTTGACCAACTTGTTCTAAACTGATCCTAATAAACCTGCATGAAGTACATATACTATTTGATATACACTTATCTCTCATAGTGTCTAAACATGCAAAACACCCTTTTGAATTTTCGAGTACAGCCTAGGTCCTTATTTGTTTGTAATATTTCCATACCAGTTTTTTTTTTTCAGATGAAATAAAAGTACCAACTACGTTTTAATTACATATAATTGTGAATCTTGTCTTCAATGGTGATATTTTTATCAGATGTGTTTTCATTAAATTAATCTTGTATTTTGATTTCTGATATAAGACAGTTTCACATTGATGCCAATAGTTTGAAACTTAGCACTTATCTCCATTTATGATTTTTCATAGGCCTGTTTTATTTCTATTCTTGCTATTGTGTGAGCATCTAAAATGGTTTGTGCGATTGAATTTTGATTATTTTATGTGCAAAGTGAGCTCATAATATTTGCATGATAAAGTAGTGAGGATGGCATAGAAACACAGTTAAGTTTATCAAACGGACTTATTTGTAAAAAGGAGTGATTTGGCATAAACTAAGGTTCAAGGAATTTTGCATATAGTAAAAATTTTGCAGTTTTAGTAATAATTACCGGCTATTCTTGTGTGGCTAATTTAGTCCTGAAGTATCAGGTTTCTCCAATGTAGTCTTTTGACTGTACATAATTGATTACAATCTTATCCCTAACGGACCATTAGGGATTAATTTTGTATAATCGAGATGCTAATTTGTAGAAATGTGATACTTAGAGAATTAATTGATTAGATACAAGTGGTTGGAGAATTATTTTGGATTTTCCCCCAAAATAATTTATTCGCAGGTCTTGTCAAGCCATGACTTGGAATTGGACACGTTGTTGATTGTATTAGTAATTCCTGTATCCTTTGCCCCTAAAAATGGTGGTTTCATCATCACCCAAAACATAGTAGTTTCTTTTCTTTTTCTATTTGTTGGAACAGTCTAGAAGACAACAATGTTGAATATTCTTGATGCGTTCATAGATTTTACTGGCAGCTTTATTGTTCTCTAAAAAGCATACGTGTCTCATTATCAATGTTGTGAATATCACGCTTTAGTTGTGCCTTTGACTGCTAATGCTCCAGCCTGCTCATGCCTTAACTGTGAATTTTTGTTAGTGACTGCGGTGTTCACTCTGGCCTACAAACTCCAGCCTGCTATTATTTTCATTGATGAAGTGGACAGCTTCCTCGGACAGCGTCGTAATACAGATCACGAAGTTCTGACTAATATGAAAACTGAATTTATGTCCTTGTGGGATGGTTTCACGACAGATCGTGAGTACTAAAGCATAACTTTACCTTGCTACCTTAATCATATCATTTTTCTTTTTCACTGGCATATTTTTCAAATTTCTGTCCTGATAACTTAGATGTGGGGTAATGCTATTAGTGTACTTGATTATATGTCTATGTTATTAGACAGTCACTTAACATCAGTTAAATTTCTGTGGCCTGCACGCTTACATACCACACTTAGTGATGCTAGTTGAGAGTTCTTGATTGTGTACTGATCTCAATTTAAGAATGGTACCATCCAAACAGCTACATCACTTGAAAAATTTTGTGATCTCACATACCCTTATGGAAAATCTACACAAAAGCAGAATTCATGTCCAAGTCTATTGCATTTAAACTCAAACTAAAAATCCCACGTGCTACTATGACTGACATAATTCTATTTCTCAGCCTATGGATCGCTCAGATACACAGTCAGAGACACGTAGTTCAATTTGTAAATTTCTAATCTTTAAAGAGAAGTTTAGTATCAGTCTTCATCCAAACATTGAATACTCTTCATAAAAACTGTCACTCGATTTCAAGTTCTCAAAATCATTTGATCTTCTATTGATGTTACTAACGTTTTCATAAATTATGTTAAAAGCCTTTCAGACATATCATGATTAAATACATGGTGGTTGTTATAATATGTGAAGCTTGTTAACTAGCTGGTTTTGATTGATAAAGAAATTTGGCTCTTTCATGTGGGCTTTATTAAGGCTTTTGATGTAGCATAGCTTAGTTTGTTGTTGCGTATCTTAGTCTAGGATTCCTAACACAAATAAATGATGACCTAAAAGAAATTTAACTAATCAAAATTTAGAATTCACAGTTTAAAGCCTAACAATTTAAGAAATTGCTCACTCTCTTTTGTTGCAAATCAAGTACCAAATAATAATCTAAAGATAATTGAATTATAAATTCATTGAAAAACTTGAAATCATAAAAACAACATGCCAATTAGGATCCACACACTAATAAAAAAATCAAGTTTTTTTTTAACTAAAATCACACAATGAGAATTTTGTTAATTTATACATATAAAAGAGGATAATTTAAGTGATCACCAGATAAATAAATTCCAGCCTTATGCGGAAACAAGTTCTCTTAGAAATAGTTTGCACTGCATTTGAAAGAACTGAATATCCTAAAATTGAATAATTACTTGCCCTAGATATTTCATATTTATAATCTTACACTTCGTTATGATAAGTTGCCAACAATCAATAAATCTTAGATAGAAAATTACAATTGTAACAAAAATGTTGCATCGAAAGGCCTGGAAATTACGAGGTGAACCATAGTCAGCATATAGACATTAGATAAACAAGAGACATGCTTCTTATGCCACCTGCAAATAGGGTTGTAAATAAATCGAGCCAAGCGTAAGTCACTCTTGGTTTGAGAATGAGCTTAATTAATTAATTAAATATAAGAATGAGCTCAACTTTAATTTTATGATCTTTTAGCTCATTTATCATGAAAGATAATGATTTTGATGTATCAACCGCTGCAATAAAATAATAAAAAATGAGAAATTTGATTATGAATAATAAAAAATTACTGAATATTAGTAATTAAAGATGAAATTTTAAAAATGTTTTAATAGCTTTGCACTTAAACTTTTGATTGTTGATATATTTTAAATATATTATATATTATCATTTCTTCAAAAGTCTTTCATTCCAATCCATATGCTTTTAGGGGGCATCGTTAATCACCTCGAGGGAACGACACTGAAAAAGAGAGATTTCAGACTAGGAATTCCTACTCGAACAATCGGTCCTTTTGCTTACAAGTCTTCTAAGGTCCTCATGATTCATTGAGTGGAGTATCACAATCCGGTTTGGGTGCTTGGAATTAACCAAGACAGGAACAGACGGTGGAAATTGAGTTTCCTATATTCATTTATTATTTAACAAATGAAAGATTTACTAATCAAATTGAATTAAAACATTATAATTAAATTTACCTCGTTACTATTTGTTCGTGTCTTCTTTGAACATTATCCTTTCTATCGCTTATCTTTAATTAGTTAATTAACCTGAAAAGTTAGTTTAAAATAACAATGAGCTAAACAAGTCAGTGAATACTCATAATCCTAAGCTACAACAATATAAGAAAAAAGTAAGTAAAATGCATGTCAGTTAAACTTTTAATAAACCAATATTAACATTTGAGATGATATCAATTAATTTTATTATATCAATAGTATCATTATATATCTATCTACAACAGTCATGAGTCTGTAAATCTAAAATTTTTTCAAAATAAGAGTGCTTGATATCAATATCTTTTTCCATATACGTTCACGAGTATCTTAGTGTTCCTCCACTAGTACCATAAAAAATTGACTCAATCATAGTCAACCTTGCACATACAAGCATACAATAAAAATAACATTTTATAATAATAAATATTTCATTCACACTAGTATTGCAATTAATATTTTGTACAAGATTTAATATCTATAATAATTTTTTAACAAAACTGAGCAAACTGGTCTTTCTTATAATATGAACAAAATTTATTAGAACCCTAAATCTAGGGTATGCAGTACTATGACAGTAGCTAGTAAATACATTCGGTCGATAAGAAATAAAATATTACCATAGTATAAGAATATGAATACTCACCTTGATGTCGATTAAATTGTTATTTGATTTGCCTTGATGTAGACTATTCTAATTGGAAACCTAACTAAAACATGTTATTTATTACCAAATTTTAAATAAATTATTATTTTAGTTTGCTATTAATTTTACGTTATTTATGTATACAATTTTCACATTTTTTTACTTACATAACCCCGCTTATTTTTCTATTCACATTATATATATATATATATATATATATAATATTATATTATTATTATTTTTTATTAAATCACTTTAATAAAACTCTTCCTTACCACTTCTTCCCAAATCGCACGAGGTGACCTCTTCCTTCAAAGCAGCTGCACTCCTTCCCCCTCTCTGCATGCGACCCCGTCTCCTCCTTCGCACCGCAGCAACACACGAGAGGATCGAC
Source organism: Papilionanthe hookeriana x Papilionanthe teres (assembly GCA_022702705.1). Taxonomy (NCBI): domain Eukaryota; kingdom Viridiplantae; phylum Streptophyta; class Magnoliopsida; order Asparagales; family Orchidaceae; genus Papilionanthe; species Papilionanthe hookeriana x Papilionanthe teres. The sequence continues at coordinate 93,675,736 of CM040425.1, forward strand.
TCTATAGGTAAGTTATCTTCTGCTATGATTTATATAGGCAAACTTCACATATTCGACTTCCGACCCTTTCACTTCATCTCGCATTTCTTTGGATACCTGGCTCTCTTAATTCATCTTTCCATTTGCTCGACTCCTCGCTTCCACTCCCTTCAGTTTTCCTCATTTCATGTCGTTGATGTCCTCTCTGTGGAACAGATTCAGATTTTCGTCTTTGTTCCCTCTTTGACTCTCACGATCGTGGTCGAGGGTAATCTCTCCTTGTGTTCCATCATCCATCTTTGCTTGTCTCTGTTGCAGATTACAAATATTCTACTGTATTTCATCCCCAGTGGGGTCTGACAGGTATCTCCTTGGGTGCATGTAAGGTTTGAGATCTGCAAAAGAAATAAGAAAGAACAAATAGATAGGAAGAAGAAAAAAAAATAGAGGGAAAAAAAAGGGAGGGAGAAAAAGCTTTAGCTGACTCTAGGGAACCCTATGATAATACTAGGACTAGACTAGCTCTAATACCAAATAATACTGGAGTTAAATCAACCCATCAAGCTAGGAAAACAACTATTATTAAGCAAATAAGGGATACAATCCAGGCTCAAAACAACAAAGAAAAAAAGATAATGAAGAAAAGACTAGCACGATCTGAATACAACCTAAGAACAATATTCGCGATGTGGCCGTGCTTGTAGGCGGAGGGAGCTGCAGATGGAGGTGGCCTCTAGAAGGTTGAGGGTTGCGGGGCTGAGGCATTAGCAGGGCTGCAGGTGCAGGTGGTTGCTAGAAGGGCGGAGGGGAGCTGCAGGTGTCTGCGGACCTTTGGAAAGGAGGTCAAAGGATGCAGCGGTGTGGGCAGCTACCCGGAAGGTTTGGAGATGGCCACCACCTACTGGAGGTGCATGGAGGGTGGCGGCTTACAGGGAGTGCAGTGAGGAACGAGTAGCTTGTAGGGAGTGCAGGGAGGAACCAACGGCTTGCAAGGAGTGCGGGAAGGAACTGATGGCCTGTAAGGACAAATCAACGACTTGCCGGGAGTACGAGGAAGAATCAGCGGCCTGTAGGGAAGTGCAAGGATGGTTGGTAGCGGTTGGAAGCTGGAGGATCAACGAAGGTAGTGACCACCTTGGATCAGTTACAATCAGAGCACCTTCTCGTCATCGGATACAACTCTCGGAAGGAAAAATGCTAGATGCGGAATTTTGAATTCAGGAATCAATCAAAAACTCAACCTAAGCAAACACACACACACACACACACACACACACACACACATATATATAAAGTAGGGATTCATAAATAGAATAGGTAATGATTAGATTAAGAGAAAAACAGAAAAAGAGGGTAATAAAAAAGGAAGAGGAATAGGAGGGAAACAAAAAATCACAATACATAAAAATCTTTGATAACCACAAAAAATTGTACATCAAATGCTATATAAAATGATAGATCACAATGTTAATGATCCACCTGATCTTTTCTCCTCATTTGATTAATTTTTATAATATTTGATGAAAGATATGCTCAGTGAGATGAGCAATATTAAAATAAAATTTAACCATTTAATAATGAAACAACATGCATGAAGTCAGTGACTAGAATGAGTAATAATAGTAATACAAGTAGATATGTTTATGAACACTATATATAACATTTGTAATAATTATATAAATCTGTGACTGACATGTCATTTTATTGTTCGTGCACCTAGCCTTGTATATCATCACATTTGTGCTCCATTTTAGTAGTTGTTTGATGCTTTCTTGATATAAGGAATCCTATCTTACTAATTTTGATGCTATGGACGCATTGATAAAATTCATTTTACAAACAGGCAATGTTTGCCAACTTATCAGGAAGATCTTTTACCTTTTTTTCGCGCAATATATCGAGTAATATGGGTTTCTTCCAAGGCAAAATTGTTGTTTTGGACTTTCTGGTGGAGTGTGTTTAGTTGAATGAGTGATTGCTAATTGGTGTTTTTTTGTATGATTTTTTTTACCATAATTTGTGTAGTACTTGGTCTTCTATTATTTTTTGTCATGTTTGATCGGATTGTTTGTGATTGGTCCTTGATAATCTCAATGCTTAAGACGCATTGGTGTGGACTGTTCTGCAATTGAGTTTTGGTTGCATGGCTTGCATTATAGTCGAAGTGTATCGGTCAAACACGATGTCATTTCTATTAAGTAGTTGTATTTGTTGCACTTGGTTGATTTGGGTTTGAGTTCGATACCCTCACATGGAGCTTGGGATGAAAATAGACTCCTTTTTCATTTGAAGCCAATCACTAAGCATTTCTCGACCCTAAATTATAAAACTTTAGAGTCGGATTAGGACAACTCCTCATTAGCTCTACGTGGATGATTGTAACAAGCAGGTACATTTGATATCTTTTTGCATCATTCATGTTATTGGTGAGTCCTTTGTTGAATGTTTAATATGTTTCTCAAGGTGTACGTCTTGATTCTTTTCGCATTGGCATTACAGTTTGAATATAATCTAAAATGAAATCAGAGTAATTTTATCTAACAAAAACATATCTTTCTTTCTCTAAAGAATATAAATCTATTTCAAATATTTTATTGGTAATAAGTAGGGTACAAGATAATTCACGAACTCATGAACTCCACATATGGAGCAACTTAAAACAATGCTTGCCAGCCAAAATTAAACTGGAGACTTCTACCCATGACTTGGATCTTGTTGATGACATACCTACAACTTTTGGAGTTCATAACCTGTTAGAACACATTTAGCCAGCTAGGATTGCATGATTTGCCAATACTGCATGAAATGTGAAAGTTTTTTTCATGTATGTATGTAAATAAGATTAAAATAAGTATGCGATAGAATATGGTTGTTAGAGAAGTTGATTCTTCTGACTGGTCAAGAAAATAGCCTACAACAAAATGTCAGTCTTTTATATCAACTTCCTCGTATCAGAACATTTCAAAATCATAAATACATCGTGAACTGCATTCTTCATTCCCACAATTTGTGTCTAGCTGACATAAATTGGGTAACATGCTAAATGATTGAAAAGCTACACTTTTTTATCTTAGATAGCGTGCAAGTGGATATGGAAGAATTTAGAAATGATCTCATTATCTTAAGATTGCCTTGTGCACTACAATTTATTTGTTAGGAATATGTTTTTCTTTACTTTTCTTTTTATGATATGTTTTTCTTTATTTTTCTTTTTACCTTCACTTGGATATTCTAAAAATTTTGATAAAATTTTACTGTAATAGAGAATGCACGTGTCATGGTTTTAGCTGCTACAAATAGGCCAAGTGAGCTGGATGAAGCTATACTTCGGCGATTTCCACAGACTTTTGAGATTGGGAGGCCAGATCAAAGTGAGAGATCTAAGATACTGCAGGTAATTTTAAAGGGGGAAAAGGTAGACAAAGATATTGACTATGATAGCATAGCCCACCAATGTGAAGGCTTTACAGGTTCGGATATTTTTGAGCTTTGCAAACAGGCAGCCTACATTCCAGTTAGAGAGTTGTTGCAAGCTGAGAAGGATGGAGAAGGCCTCAATGTAAGCTCTGCCTTTTCTTGTTAATATTTCATACTTATCCCATTACTTAAGGCGAACTACCTTTGTTCATTTCTCATGCTAGTTTTATCACAGGATTAACCCAATACATTTGACCATTTGTGATGATGAATTTAAATCAAAGCGCATTGGTGTCTTGTATTTGATTCTAAATGTTTTAGTCTATCTTATCATCCAAATCGAATTAAATCCTTAAGAATAATTGTGGCTTAGGATGTTATGAACACAATCCAATTAAATTCAAACAATGCGTTGACCATAAATTAACAAATGGGTCAACATAAATCATTTAAACCTCTTAAAATTAAAAATTGGTTAAACCATGCCAAATGATCAAACCAAATGGTTTAACTAATTCTATACAACTCAAACTCAGTAAGCTTGCAACTAGTTTAGCCCATGTTAACTCTATTTACTATGGATTAACCATTAGTTACTGGAGTGATTCATGAGGATAAGCTCTAGTACAACTAATCAGTGGTAACTCTAACATTCTACTTAACTATTGCTCTCAGACTGCCTAGAGGCATCTCCTTAACCTTTATGTTTACATAATCAGGTCAAATGACATCAATCTGGCATGGGGCTTCCTGAGGGGCTGAATCGGTTGGAAATAGAGGACCGGTTTAGCCATGGGGGGCATGGGCTGACCAGCTCATATTTGGGTGCTACTGTTGCCGCCGTAGGGTAGGGGCCTTCCCCTCCTAGTTATTTATTATATATATTTGTTATTTTTTATTTTAGGGTTAGATTTTGTTGAGATTTTTTTTTGGATAGCCGCCGACTTCTAATTTTCCCTTCTAGCACTATATTTGATGGTGAGAATGTGCTCTGTTTGTCTCGTCCCGAAATGGTGTGCATCTTGCCCCCTTTTTCTGCTTGCTCGCTGTCCTCCACTCACCAAGCGCCTTAGATCCCTCCCAACTACCCTGCTGCCGACCCTATCTCCCTTCCCTGCTCCCTGTTCCAACTACAACCCACCATCCCTCCTGCTAATCTAGCTGCTACTTACCTACCACCATCCCTGCATCCACTGTTGTTGTCGTGACTCCTTCTAATTTCCAACACTAGTGCCATAACTCCCTCCCGCCTCCGCTATCGTTTCGTAGGTCCTTCTCCTTACCACCTACTACTCGCACAACCCCTCTCTCACCCCCACCTATGATTGCACCTAATGCCATCCCTCCATTGTTGCCACCTACCCACGCATCTTCTTGTTGTTGCTACCAGCCCTAGCCATTCATTCCTCAGCGTGGTTCCATGGCTTGTCCTACTCAGCCCTAGTCGGATATTGGTGTTGTGTTGTGTCTTCTTTTTTGTTTCGAGTCTTGATTGTAACACCGCAATTTTGTTGAGTAATAAAACCAAAGGTTTAAAAAATCGGACCAGACCGGCCAGTTTGACCGTGAACTGGCTGTAGGTCTGGTTTCAATTGGCATAAAAAACTTCTCCCGCATAGAACTGCCCTAGAACCAGGTTAAACCAGCGGTTCATCCCCTGAACCGATAAATCAGCTCCAGTTCAAAGAAACTGTTCGGTTTTCAGGTATTTACATACATACCACTCAATTTTATGTATTTTACATATCTAACAAGTGAACTTATCTTTTATATTTATACTACCCAAATCACTCATATCACTTCAATAAAAATCATTATTATAAAGAAATTCAATTTATATACATACCACTCAATTTTATTTATTTACATATCTAACACCTAAAATCTTTTTATTTTACATTTATACCACCAAAATTATCCATATCACTATTTAATTTTTAAAAAGTGAAATACGTGTTTTCATGCATAGATAAAATGATATGTTAAAATTGAATTTTAGGTGTTAGTTATTTAAATACATGAATTGAATGGGATGTAAATCTAATGTATTGTCTTTTTTATATACATTTATTATTTACTAGATCATTCGGTTGAACCACCTGTTCAACCCCAGTTCAACTTTTGAACCTTCAACCTCTCCTCTATCATTTCAATGTCCGGTCCGATTTTCACAGCCTTGATAAAATCTATTGTTCCCTATTATGATTTGGGTTAACTTCGATATCCTTTGGTATCAGAGCTTGTCTAACCCTATTCCTATCCTAGGATTTCATATCATCCGCCATACCCGAACCATCTTCACCAAATACCATATCCATTACCACAAATCCCAAACTCTAACCATGCTACCAAGGATATATAAGTTCGAGCTTACCTGAGAAGAGATACAATGAGATCTCTGTCGTCTTCGACAGGGGCTCGTGGAGATGAATGATGGACCCATAGGGAGCTTAACCTCTATCGTGATATAGAGAGTTGAAAGGAAGACAAGGACATGGTTCATAATCCCTTCCACAGTGATGACTTCAATGATGAGGAATACAGGCCCCGACTCTTTGAAATTCAGTATCAGAGAGGCTACCAAATATGGTCTACGTGGGTAACTTTAGATGAACGGATATTGTCGGCTAATTTTTTTCTTTGAAAATAAAATTTTAAAATTTAAATTTAATGTAATATGTAAAGTATTTTATTTTGATTTTGAAAATGGTGATATATTATTTTATTTTGAAAATAACGAGACTCAGGATAGATCTTATATCGAATAGTTTAAATAGTTGAACGACGATACTACAAGTGACACTTCATCCCAAAAGATGAGCGTACCAACTGTTAGTAGAGCTTAACTATCTAAACTTAAAAGTTTATGACTACTATTTTGGTCGCGAGTTTTATAGCTGACAAATTCCCCTATCTAATACACATATTAGACAGGGTTTAGATTAATCCGGGTTCTTAATTCACTATAAGCGGCAAACCCTATAGTTAATTACATCTTAGGTGGATCGAAACCACCTAAGAAACTCTCGATAAGGATCGTAGGTTTCGTCTTCAAGAATATCAACGTTTAGGTTTCCACGATTGCTTGCAGGAAAATCAAAGGGAATGGTTCAATATAGAACAATTATTTTCGGAATCCAAAGAAGTAAAGAGTAGGAGACGTCGAAGATACTGAAAGAGCTTCAGTGACATCTCAACCTAAACTATGATTGAGCTTTATATCTTTGAAAGTGAAGTTATGTTTATATTTCGATCTTGCAAATTATTTAGATGTTTTGAGATTTATATTTACATGTCATATGTAAATGACCAAAAAAAATGAGAGGATTTATGTCGTGTCAGACAACAACCGCGGAATCCTAAACAGTTTAGGACTTATATCGTACGATGTACGATTGTACTAAGTCCTAAAAGATAGTGTGAGGGTTTATGTCGTATCGAATGACAACCTCAACGTCCTATAGATGTTATTTAAATCTACGAAAGTCCGATCGAAGATCCTTCATTCGTCCTCTGTCGTCTCGTCTCGAGAAAGGATATAGATAGAAGAGAAAAGAGAAGAAACGTGCCTCGAACGGCCTATCCTAAGGGTATATGCGAGGGAATAATTAAAATAAACATGTATAATAAAAAGGAAATAACCATGCCCTAAATGACCTATCCTAGGGGTATGTACAGAGTATGCGAAGAAAGCAATAATCAAAATAAACATGTGTAATAAAAAGAAACTAACCATGCCACTAGATGGCTTATCCTAGAGGCACGCATAAAAGAAAAGTATGAATACGAGTAAGTATATATACAAAAGTAAAAGAATGCGTGTAATAAAGAAAGTAAATGAACCGTACAATAAAAAAATGTGTACTCAGCTAACTCAGTCGATGTCTCTGAAGCAAGCTAATAGCTACAAGCAACTATACAATCAAGTTTAGCCATAAACATATAAAATATCAAAGTGGGGAATAAGAATTCTATTTGAGGATAGGCTCGATCGTCAGACTTATTTTGTTTTTCATCTCGATCCCATGAAGCAGCCGAAGATCGAAGCTACGTATCGATCTCGGATAAAGTCATCAATAAATCACCACAGAGTAGAGCAATCACTAATCCCTACCACTTAATTAGTGAATGAACCAGTTTGTAGTATCTGAATTTTGAGAGTGGAGTATCTGTTATTGAAGTATCTGAATTCTTTACCAGTGTAATATCCGATGTCGTAGTATTTGTTCTGTGATGTGTAATGTGTGTTAACTGGTGTATAGTGTATAGTGTTTAATGGATAATGTGTAGTATGTGTGATATTTAATATGTGATGTGTATGTGTAATATTTAATATATGGTGTTTGTGTGTGATGTTTAATGTGTAGTGTGTGTATGATAAGTTTGATAATTATATGTGTTGTGTTTGATGCGGTGTGTTTGATATGTCATGTTTGATTTGAGGTATTAAATGTGTTGCGTATGATGTGCTATGGGTGGTATTTGTGTGTGATATTTAATATGTTGTATGTGTTCGATGTGATATGTGTTTGATGTGATATGTGTTGACGTAGTATCTGTTGTCGTGCAGGTGCAGTGTTGTATCTGTTGTTGAAGTATCTGTTACTGTATCAGTATAATATCTGGTGTCGTAGTATCTGTTGTCGGTTCACGAATTTCTTAAAGGTAGGGATTAGAACTATCTAACTCAAAGTAAAATGAGCATCTATTTCTGAGTATTGATTTTTTATTATTTGTCTCGGCTATAAAAGCACGATTATTCGAGTGTGCATCATTGCCTGTACTCCGCATGTCCGACTTATGCCCCCACTTTGATATTCCATATACATTTCAATGGTCGTAGATGTTTCATTTCACAAGACCAAAAGAAACAATTATTCCAATGTTTTTTTTTTTCACAATATAGATATATATATAAAGAGGATGAATAGCATACCTATTCATGTATATAAAAATTGAAAATCTGTAACTTAAGGTAATCCAAATCATGAATTATTAAAATTTAAATAAACCATTTCAACCATTTCAAAACCTGTAATATAAATGAGGGTTTCCACCAATCTTTTTTAAAATCTTTGCACTTCTCCGCAAGCTTCCTCAATAATAAATGAGAGAATCATAGGAGCAAAACATCTTGAAGAAATATCAATTTTCATACTATCATATATACCATACTATCACTCAAACAGATAAATGTCTCTCAAACATAAAAAAAATTATTGCACAAGTTAACTCATTTACTCTCTATCAGTTCAGGCATCGCAAATGAAACAAATAATTATTCCAATTCCATGTTTCAAGAGAATTTAAAATTGCATAAGTGTTAAAAAAAAAACTGTGAAATGTATATATAAATACACAGGAAACAAGTGGTATATATGAAAGAATCGGGCGGTATAAATGTGAAAATAGAACTCACGTGTTATAAACCTAAATATATATATAAGAATTGGGCGGTATGGATGTAAAAAGAAAGGCAAAACCAATTTTCCCCAATCAATTTCGAACACTTTTGTTCAAACCACGTAAACGAAATTATTGCCAGTTGAATGATTATACAGTTTATTTCTCCCCACCACAACCTTCACAACATCAGAGAATAATCTCAGCAATTAATTGATCAAAAACAAAGACCAATCAGTAGCTTATATGATTAAAAAATAAGAAGGATGATGAAATCTTTTTGCATTCTTGAAACCACTGCAATAAGAAGAAGGATAAGAAGATCTTTACTCTTCGACCCAAATGATCGAGGGAGAAGAAGAACCTTGTAGCAACGACAAAGGAGCACTGACGACAATGGGAACACCGAGTGAAATAAATTCGGGAGCGAGTGAGATGTTTCAGGATCCTCTCTAAAAAACAGTGAACATATGAGATCAAAACATTTACTTGCATCTTCAAATAAATTTTTTTTTATCATTAAATATTAAAGTAAAACGCAAAAAACAAGAACTACAGATTTTCATAAAAGAAGATTATCAAGAGCTCAATGTTTGATCCAACAGGAAAGGAGACCCCAAAAGAGAGTAAGTCATCTTAAAGCAAGAAAATACTGAGATACATCTTAAGTAGGCTCAACACATAAATTGAAGCCCAATAGTATGAAAAGAATCTGTTGAAATTTTACGAATGGGTTTATCCTATTTGAATCAGGGTTGGTTCAAATGAGCGCATCAGACTAACCATTTTAACAAGAACTAATCTAAAGCAGAATCTTATATTCCCAACATCATTACATCCAAACTCCTTCTGCAACTTGATTATCATAAAAAAACATAATAAAGCCTAAAGACGACATCAAATGATTCATATCAGGACTGATTCAACCCAATAGATCAATATACTTCAACCAGGCTTCCAGACTTTAATCAAAGCATCCATGAAAGTAAACTAAGCATTAAAGTGTGTAACTCAAACACCCAGAATGAATTTGAGAAAGGTGAATGGAGTTTCGGGCTACAGAGATTCGCATGAGACAGAAAAGCATCTCACCTTTATGCCATAATAGAGAAATTAAGAAAAGCAAACTTCTCTAAGCAATATTCATATAATTCATATCTTGAAGTATAGTTCAGCATTAAAGGAAGAAGAGGCAGAGGAAAACAAGTAAAAGGAGGAAAACTTACCTCCAGACCTTTATATAATTTCAGCAAATTAGAAAGAAAAGAAGAATTTCTGAAACTTGAACTCGCAAAGAAATCTTCCATAACCAGTGCACAGAAAGATCTCGCAAAACCAAAAAAAAAAAAAAATCCCCAAATCGCACGAATGAAAACCAGCCTCAAGAAACTAGAAAAAGGAAGCCCTCTTTAATTTGAACATGATTGTTACCAGAGAAGGAAGGTTTACAAACATATCACTTAACATTTATCTGCTTACAAACCCAGATAAGGAGGAAAATTCTGATATTAGATCAGAAAAAGGCAATCGAATGGTGTGAATATAAATTTTCCCAAACTAAATCATCTCAAAGTTTCTTTATCAGACTTGGAAGCCACTTCAATCCTATAGCTTATCCAAATTATCCAGCATTCAATTTCTCATTTAAATACATATGCCTTTCAACTCTTATGCACATATGTGTTCAATTATGTCATACATGGAATGAATATTTCATCTCAAGGAATTTCAAACGCTTTAAGCAGAACCGTTCAGCTTAGGAAGAACCGGACAAGTTAAACTATGTGTATACAAGACCAAACAAACAAGTAAATCCATCAAGTAGCAAACTAGGAACTCATCCATGATTCTTGATAATAAAAACAGAATATGAAGTGCATGAAATCCCTCACTGTAGGATCAAGAACATGAACTTAAATGAAAATAATCCATAAAGTAGTATTTGCGTCTGACCAACAGATTTATAGAACACGAAGGATTATGGCTGAAAACAACATTGAATAATAGACAAGACCCCATTTCTTAATATCTCCATTTCTCAATATCATTGTGATTTGTCAGCAAAGAATCGAAGCGAAACATAGTGCAGACTCTCTAGTAAGCAGCCGTATTTTCAAAAATGAAGGTATAAGATCGGAAAAACTAGGTATATTGATTCATAGATTCACCAATTCGAGCCTTACCATGCATAAAAAAAAAACTTTCAAGAAAAGGCAACTGAAATCCTTCTTGATTATATATAAGAGAAAGGAAGAAATCTTTACCTCCAAATATTCGCTAATTCAGGAATTTTAGAAAGGAGATGAGAAATCTTGGGAACTCGAAAGAAAACAATCTTCCAGAAAAATTCGCACAAAATCAATTCCATCCAGTTCTCTGTCCCAAGTGGTATTTATAGCCAACAAGGGGTAGTGATTCTTACCAACGGTGAAGACCGAGGGTGAGGAGAACACGCCACAAAGGCAAAAAACCGACCGCTATTAGCAAGGAGGAAGGTTACCTGACTCGCTTGGGCGGGGAATTTGTTACAAGAATGTGACCGGAGGTTATTACCGGCAAGAATGTCGTTTGTGGTCGGAGGAGGGAGAGGTGACCGGGAAACCGGCTAGGAATTTCACAGATTCGGCCGCTATCGAAGAAGGAAACGGCGAGGAATAGTTAGGGCACGGGAAAGGGAAGCTGCGCGCGCGGGATAGGAGATAATGAACAGTGCCGTGACATGTGAGCCGTGAGATTAGGTTATAAGGTTAGAATATAGATTTAATATATATTATTATATATAAAAAAACATTTATTATTATTATTATTCTATTTAAATTCGTCGATTTTGCACGCAAATTGAGCCGACTCGAAACCCCATTAAGTTATATGTCCTTCCCGCTAAAATCGACGTTCGGACGCATCGGCGCAGATCCGTTTCATCATCCGGGGCCGTTCGGACAAATTCGCCGACGGTCGCATCAATTTAAATTAAATTTGCGTAACGTCGCAAAAATGAATTTATTTTGACTCGACCGGAGCCACACAACGAGCAAATTAATGCCTAAGCGAGAACCATAGTCAAACATATTGCTCGTGGCGGAAATTCAAATGTCGCACGCAGTGGGGTCCACCTATGACTTTCAAATCCTTATAGGAACTCGACAAGAGTTTCGATATGTCGCCTTTAATCGACTCAATTAAGTGTCGATGATTTAGAGCTGTCCATATGAAACTTCGAGGAGCGAGGAAATGACTCGAATTTCTAAATATAGTGGGTCCCAGTCTAGTCCTCTAAGATAATCCAAAATAAGGAAATCACAGGCTAGATCCTATGTCTTAAAGAGTGAGAAAAGAATGACCTCAAAAATGAGGTCAACGGATATTTGGACTCTTTGCCTGGCTTGAGATAGAAGATGATTTTTGGATTGCTGGATCTGATTTAATTGATATCCAACCGCCCAAGTTGGGCTTGACTGTAGGCCAGTTGAATGAAGTTAGGATACTTGAGAATTTTAGGGATTTATTTGGGTTTTTTGCTTTGAACTAACTACTGAAGCAAATAATATGAAATTGTAACCAGACATGTATTAAAGCATTAAAAATCTAGTAAAATAGTTCCTTGCTAAAATTCTTATTTTTTAATTGAAAAATTAATTATCTTTTTTTTTTTAATTAATAGAAGGGTCAAGTAAATTTTGGAAATTTCCAAGCTCATCTAAGGGAATGAGTATGTCCCAATAAATCAGTGAAAACTATTTCACGGCATATGGAGTCATTTATCTCATCTTAAGATTTTTCAAACTTAATTTCAATGTTAAAAATTTTAATACTTATGTTTTAATTCCAAAAATTATGACATGTAGAAAAACTTTCATTACTATCTATATATTATTTTGAATTACTTTTGTACTTTTGGAGAATATTTGATGGAGAAATAATTAAAAACAATTATTTTCACAATAACAACAACAACAAAACCTTTATCCCACGAAGCGGGGTCGGCTGCATGAACCCTTTTTCTCCACTACGTCCCATTTAGTGTCATATTTTCATTTAGTTCTAATAAATTAATATCATTTTTTATACAATATGCCCAAGTCTTCCTAGGTCTACCTCTGTCTTTCTTAACATAAATCAAATCTAAAATATCTACTTTCCTAAACATCATCGGATGGTCGGCGTTTAATGTGACCAAACCATAAGATGACTATCTAATTTTGTCTGTCTCTGGAGCTACACCAACCATATCACGGATATATTCATTTCGCATTTTGTCTCTAAGTGTAAAACCACTCAGCCACCTAATCATTTTCATCTCGACAACACTTTACTTAGTTTTATGCTTCTCTTTTAAAGGCCAACATTCTGCGCGATAGAGCATTGCAGGTCTCACCACCATCTTATAAAATGTTCGTTTTAGTCTAAGCGGTACTCTTCTATTACACAGTAGGCCCGAAGCATTCCTCCACTTCAACCAACCACTTGAATTATACTAATAGCATCCCCATCTATATCACCAGCATTTTGAACAATAAATCCAAGATATCTAAAGCGTTCACACCTTTTAATAATTTGATCACCCATAGTTACATTTATGCCACTAGAGCTATTGCTACTAAAATTACATTCCATATATTCTCTTTTAGTTCTACTCAAACGAAGGCCTTTAGATTCCAATATAAACCTCCATAATTCAAGTTTTCATGAGCTTTTTCTCTCGTCTTATCCACGAGAAGGATATCATTAGCAAAAAGCATACATCAAGGTACATCCTTTTGTAAATGTCCAGTAAGACCATCCATAACTAAAGCAAGCTGATGGGGTTAGAGCCGTCCCTGATGTAATCCAACAGAGATGGGAAATTATTTTTAGTCAATCCTCCCTCTGTTCGAACACAAGTAACTAGTTTAGCGTACATATCTAAGGACTTGATTATAAGTCATATCAACACCTTTCTTCTCAAGAACTCTCTAAAAGATATCTTTTGGAACTTTATCGTAAGCTTTTTCTAAATCAATAAAAATCATATGTAGACCTTCCTTATCTCTGAACTTCTCAATCAAACCTCTCAATAAATGTATAGCTTCCATAAACCCGCCCAACATAAATCCAAATTGATTATGAGAAATCTTTGTAATACGTCTTAACCTATGTTCAATTACCCTCTCATATAATTTTAAAGTGTGCACATCAACTTAATTCCTCTATAATTTTGCACACTCTTGTGCATCCCTTTTATTCTTAAAAATGGGGACCATAATATTCTTCCTTCACTCCTCAGATATCTTTTTATTTTTATTTTTTAAAATAATATTAAAGAGTTGAGTAAGCCAAAAAACTCCCAAATCTCCTAAATATTTCCATACTTTAATTGGGATATCATCAGATTCTACAGACTTTCCACTATTGGTTTTCTTTAAGTCTCCTCAAATTCTTTTTTCCTAATGCGACGGTAAAAATGAAACATTTTATTGTTATTAATTATATTAAGATCACTAATGTCGATCGCATTTTCAGAAATTTCATTGAAAAGTTTTTCAAAATAACTCACTTATGTTGAATATTTTTTTCTAAGAAAAGTATTTTTTTTATTTTCATCTTTAATACACTTTACTTGAGTTAAATCTTTACTTTTCTTTTCTCTTTGTTTGGCTAATTTATACGTATATTTTTTCACTCTCCTTAGTATCTAATCTATTATAAATACCACTAAAAGCATAATTTTCAGCATCACAGATCTTTCTCTTAGATTCCCTACGGGTTGTTTGATATTTTTCTCAGTCCTCTAAGCTTTTACTTTTAAACTAATTTTTAAAACATAACTTATATTTTATCTTTTCTTGAATATTATTATTTCACCACCAACTATTTTTATTTATAGAAAATTTTTTTAATTCTCTAATTGCTTTTTTTTATTTGTTTAATAGTATTTGTTAGTTTATCCTACATAGAATTTGCTTTTTCACGAATGTCCCAAATTTTGAAATTTTAAATTTTACTCATAAAAATAATTTTATTTGTGTTTTAGGTAATCACATCTAATTCTACGATAATAATTCATAGTATTCTTTATTTTACAACTCTTCATCTTAAAATCTAAAGCTAATAATCGATGCTGAGTAGTTAAATACTCACTTGGAATAACCTTACAATCTTTACATTCTCAACGATCTATTCTTCTTATAAGAAAATATTGGATATTTTCTTATACGTAATAATATGCTCATCTCTTTTCTTGAATAAAATATTAGCAATAATAAAATCATATACTAAAGTGAAATCTAATATCACTAACTTCTACACTAATCACTTCACAGTAGCCACCATGAATATTTCTAAAATCTTCTACCACTCTACCGACATGTCCATTTAAATCTCCTGAAATAATTTTAAGTGGTATAATTTGCATTAAGTCTTCTAAGTCATTCTAAAATTTATCTTTAGAAACTATATCTAAACCTAATTGAGGAGCATAAGCACTTATAATATTAAAAATCTTAGTATCAACAATAATCTTGAGGGCTATGATCCTATCTTTAACTCTATTAATTTTTACAACATTATCTTTCAAACTCTTTTCTATAATTACACGTATACTATTTCTAGTGCGACTCTTACTTGATTACCAAAGTTTAAAACCTAAGTTATCAATCTCTTGAGCCTTTTCTCTAACCGATTTAGTTTCTTGAATACATTTTATCTTTCTATGAATCATAATATCAACTAATTTCATTAATTTACCAGTGAAAGTACCTATATTCCAAGATTCTATCTTAGTATTAGTTTCATGGACTAACTTTTTTTCTCGCATCTGTCCGCAATATGGGAACCTTTGCTTATTTGACACCACATCCGGGCATTGGTGTAGCGGCCCTAGCATTTTTCACTATATTCATGTCATACAATGCGTCGTTTTCAGGGGCTCCTTAGCATTTACACTATGATCAAAAGAATTCATGTCATGATTTTTCGACAAGTTATATAGTAGATGTCGACTACTTAACGCAACACTACTTTTCACATCCGGGGCTTGAGACCAGGTAATGACAGTGTTAAAAACAATGATATTCACTTTTCTTTTCTAATTTTAAAAGTCATTAAAATAATTTCAAATGTGTAGAAATATATGTTTGTGTGTGTGATATTTTAAGGAAATAAGAACCACTTTATGGGAGACAATTAGGTTAGGAATGATGATGATTTTATTGATCTAACTAAGAAAGTCAAGGTAAAAACTCTTATTTTTGTTGGAGTCTATACCCTAACAAATTTCTTGACTTGCATAGTTAAATTGATGTTCTTTTAACTGTTATCTCTAGGTGATTATCCGGGAGTGGCTTATGCTAAAATGAAGCTTGTCAATTATATAAAAATTTATTTGTATCACATTTTAGAAGGGAGAGAGACCAAGAAGGGTTTTTCTTAGGTAAGAAGGAAAGAAAATGCTAATTTTATAATACAGCTCTAGTAGCCGACATTATAGGCATGTTTTATACAAAAGAACACAAAATAAATCACGAGAAAATAAAATACAATGACACAATTCATATGAATCATCACATTCCATGATTTCAAATTGTCGAGATGAGTAGACTTTCAGATTTACATGGTACGTTTGAGCTTGGTTTGTATCATTATCAATCTTATCAACTATATTGCTACCTATAAGAGCTCAGTTTCTTGTTTTCTATTCTTTGCCATATGTAGCATTATCTTTGCCTCCTCATATAGGGCCAAAGAGCATTGAAGCAGTCAGACTTGGAGAAAGCGCTATCAACTGTCAGAAAAGATAAAAGATCAACATTTGGATACCAATCAAGCTCACAATCACCTCCATGGGCCTGTCCGACGGATTCAGATGACAGTCAGGTCCAGAACGCCATCGTCCAGATCTCAAAAATAATGTCTCGTATTATGAACAACCAGTCTGAAGCTCCTGAGCCTTAGTTTCTTTTTTTGGCCTTCAAATCAGTTTTGTGTTGGTGTATTTACTAATCCTTCATATTACTCCCCATATGCATGTTCGGCTGTTACAAATTGTTGTATTGTTTTAGGAGCAGCTTCCTCGCCTAGCCTCCCGGAGCGCATCTGTAATTTTTAATATATAATGCTTTAGGGGATGATGTTTTTAGTGTTGCTTGGAAAGTAATGGAAAATAGAGGACAAATAACAGATTAAATATTATGTGCTAATAGGTACAGATTTGATGTGTATTATTGTGGTGGTATTCGACTTAAATACCACCAATCCGTATGTGCGGATTCCACACGTAATATTCGCTCCAAATAATAACACAGTAGGAAACGGGCACTGCCAAACAGGCTTGCTTATATTTATGTTTATATTTGGAGGGTTTTGACAATTTTCTTATCGTTTACAGTGCTTCGGTGCCCTAATTGAAAAGCTTTATAAGTTGTGCAAACAAGGAATATTACTTGGAACAATGCAATGCAAATTATTCTCATGATTTATGCATGTTAAAAAAGAGTGGTGATGATGCTCTATTCTTAAATCTAATTGTGATAGATTTTTTTACCATTGGATTATTTTTTTAAATGTGTAAATGCGTAATTGAGAAACTTAATTGATTAATTATATGTTATATTCGTGACAAAATAGTTTTAAGGATCTGATAACTCATTTTTATCAGATTTTGAATGAAAATGTTGGGCCCAAAATTTCTTCCTTCCGCAGATGGCTCCTATTGTCAACTGATATTTTGAGTAGCTTTAGAAGATTGGCAGTAACATATGGCTGGTGTTTTGAAACGAGTTGTTTAAGAGAAATTTATATATTTGCATGTAACATCTAACATTTAATATTCTTATAACATTTTATTGTCCTGAAGTTAAACATGAAAATGTGTTTTTTTATTTTTGAAGTTAATAATAATAATATATTTGATGTGGAAAAGATTTGAGTGTTAAATTGCGACCAGAACTAGTGGAGGGCATAGGAGATTAAAGGGCAAAGTGAAGACCCTGAGGAAGTGTTGGTAGAAGAATAGAGTGAAGATGAAGTTTTAGCCTAATTATTTTCAGGAGTTCAAAACTGTTCGAGAACGCTGGAGAACTATCTAATTACTGAAATTAAACTAAGTTTAGAGCTTGAATAGCAGATTCTGTTGCTTACCTACTTTTACAGTGTTTGTTAGCATAAGTTTAATAGTATTTAACCCAAACATCAGAAGAACTAAAATTAATTCATCTCTTCGCTTTATCAATCAAGTTTTTCATGTTCCATTTTTTCTTACTGTGTTCCATCAGTTTGTAACGCAAGTTCAAATTTATTAAATTCAATTGCTCTTCCTCCCAGCTCATCTTTATCGCACAAAATATCGGATTTATTGAATTTGATAAATCCAAACTTATGCTTTTATTTGCCTGTTCATCTTCACCGGGGCGGTTGAAATTTTAAGTAATATTTTTTAGGCATTTACATATCTAACACCTAAACTTTCATAATTACATACAAAACACTCTAATCTTTAATATAAAAATACCTACTAAAATAATTTTAACATCCCTACACCAAACTTGTTCAAATCCACAGAGTTCAATTAAAAGTTTCTAAAATATTAAATTCATTAGGACATAAAAGGAGAAAATAGTAGCATAGCATTAGGGATTATTATGATTTTGAAATTATATAATTTATTAATGGATAATATATATTGTGAATTAAATTTGAAACATAGTTCATCTTAAATTTTTCATCACCATCTCTATAAACAGCAGAGCAGATGAAAGATAAACATGCTTACCGCTCCCCCAATCTTATAGCAGCCATCACAGTAGCCTAGCCATGTTCTAACGTTAGTTCCTCTATCAACCTTGTTTTTGGCAAGGGATTGACAAATCATTATATAGACAGGTACTAGTAGAAATCAAAAATCTAAATTGAGAACCATGGGACAATACATTCTTCCAAATTTTCCCACTACAAATGTCCATAAAACTAAAAACTAAGAGATTAATTACATAAGAAAAGACAAGGTAAAACTGCAGAAGACCAATGGAAGAGAGTAATAAAGAGTGCTGCATTGCATCTGCAATGCCTACCTTCATGGGCGAGCAGATCTCATAGGGATGGAAAATTTTCATTGCTGAAGATTCCAATCTTCAATGCCAACGGCATTCATACTGCCTGCCTATGCCAGTCCTACTGAATGATTTCCTACAAAAGCAAACAGAAAGCAAAGAATCTTATAAGAAGTTATTGCAAGGAAACTTTTGAACCATATTGCATAATGGGATACGATGCGATTTTAATATGGTTTTAATAGTTATCATTTAATCATATTAAATGTAAAAAAAATATTTTGATGTGATAGATTTAAATATTTTGAACTGGTAATATAAAAGAATAGGGATATTGATTAAAGTTCAACTTCTAAAATTAAGACTAAATTGCTAAACTGGATTCCAACAGTCCAACTGTTGAATGCTTGAAAGTGGACTTCTAAATGCAACAAATAAAGTTATTGTGTTGAATGTGTCAGTGTTGAGTGAGAAAGAAGTCATTAATGACAAAGTTAAGCGTAACAAAAATGAATCATTAATGTGCATGTATGCAAAATTATAGATTAAAAATGATTATATTAAAGGGATTTCAATAATAAATCCTACTAAAGAAAAGACTGAAAAATATGAATTAGTTGGTTTTTAGTATACAACATATAGATCAAAACATAACAATTAGATGGGCAATTAAAATTAATTTTGGATTAAAAAATACAAAATGTACAAACCGAGATTTTACATAGATAAAATTTTCACAATCAACTTCATAAAAAATAATGAGAATTTAAAAAAACAGCAACAAGATGTTTGCATATTAGTGAGTTAAATACAAATCATGATGCTTTAAGAGAATGAGCTTGCCTTTCCGAGTTTCAAGTGACTGATCTCATCATCTACATCTTCATCCGACAAATTATCTCCTTCCTCTACTTCAGCATCCGTAAAAGTAAGGGCTCTTTGTAGCTTTCTACGAGAAAGCATCTCAATATCAACCATGAAAATTGCAGTTACCGGGCGGTGATCAGAAAGTTTTAGCTCAGTTCTTTTGTAAGCCTGTAGCCTTATACCTCTGCCAAATGATAAAATGCGGTCACACCTGCAATAAATTGTTTCTAAATTTTTTTAGAACTTGCAACTTAGGTAATTTTGAGCTACCAGGTAACATAGAACCTAAGCAAGTGTCCTCATTTGGCTACACACTAATGCATTGGCTTCCACTAAATTTTAAAGGTAGGCTTTTTGGTGCATTGACAGGGTTTTTTTTCTCAGTGTTCAGTCTAAAATGTGAATCTAAAAACAAAGCAAATTGTATGTTATTGTGACTTAAGAAGGAAATCGGAAGGATTGAAATTTTAATTGAAATTTTCCTGAAGACCCGTCACAGAGCTCGTTTCCATAGAGGACTATGCAAAAGATGAAAGAATTTGACACTGAGAAGTTTCCAGGCCACACAACTAAGACGTGACAGAATAAAAGGATTGAGACAACTCTTGCGGGATATTAATAGAAAATGCTTTTGCATGAAAACATACAAATTACAATTTCCAAAAAAATATGACAAATACGAATCCACTACAAACATTGATGGGCACTCGAGAACATATATAGAAAAACGGACGTCTCAGTGCCTTTGTGGATTTATGCCAAACATCCTCAACTCAATGGTTTAAGTTATCAGATAGATTATTCAGAAATATCAGCCAATCATCCAGTTTTATCTTCTTCTAATTTTCATTAAATATAGAAGTATCATATTTTCTAAATTTAAAATTTTTAATGAAGCATCCAACATGACATCCAGGTAGAGCTAAGAACCAAAGCATCTAATACAACAGGGACAGAATTTTTGATGATTCAGCAATAAGGTCATACCATGCTGGAGTTCTCCTCCCAGCCTTTGGATCATCACCAGTGTATTTCCCAGAATTGAGGTCGAATTTGTAAGTTGGTGGAAAATTGATTATACCTTCTGAATATCCATCAAAAGCTCGCCCCTTCTTTACTTCGTTCTTCAACTATAAAAAATTGGTTCAATAAATTACATTAGATTCAACGAAATGATACATAGACAAACCATTTATATATCATGAAACAATTAATTTTTTAAATGAAGACCTAATTATCACAAAAAACTTAGACAGACATATAGAATTTAAAAACTAAAATCCTGAATGAGCTTTGGATTAATCTAGCACCATTTATGATGCAACACATCAAGTGCATATTGCCCTTTCATGTCCACGCTGAAGTTATTTTACCTCTAATAATGAAAAAATATTACAATTTGATATATTTTTTTATCATACTTATAGACTAAGATCAATCAGTGTAGGCATTCATAACAAGATTTAGTTGCATGGCCAATATACAAGATGGCCGAGTAAGTTCCTTCAATTCAAACTTCGCAAGATACACTAACTCAACAAGCCACATAATCCAAGCTATATTTTTGGCTGTATAACTAATGAAATTATTGCTCCCAAAAAGAAAATTAATTTGTACATTCATAACATGGGCTTAGATAGGGTATTACAAGCTTTTACAAATAAACCCCAGACTTCTTCAATATTCCATTTTTTTTCAATAGGATCCTAAATAAGTTCCTATTCTCAACAACCAACCTCAAGATAGGCAAAATGGATATCCATTAAGCACATCTTGTCACATAACCTAGACATATCTAATGAACTAAGTCCTTTAGGGAGGCAGTCAACCACTTGCTCTCCAGTGGCTACATGACTTAGCTCATGTAGCTCGTTATTCAGCTTTTCCTTGATGAAGAATCTATCAATCTCCGCATGTTTGGTTCCATTGTGTTGCACCAGGTTATTGGCAATGCTGATTGCTGAATTCTTATTGCACAACTTCATTTGAGTTCCTTGGTCCATCTTGAGCTCGATCAACAAGGCTCTCAGCCACATCATCTCGGCATTCTTAAGGCCATAGCTCTATACTTTGCATCTGTTGTTGACCTCGCTACTACAGATTGTTTCTTGCCCTTCCAAGAGACCAAGTCGCCCCCTATGAACATGCAATATTTTAACGTGGAACTTCTATCATCCGCACAACTCAACCAGTCAACGTCACAAAATCCCTCAATGTATACATGTTCATTTCTCCTGAAGATCAACCATTTTTCCGGTGCACACTTCAGATATCTTCAAATCTGATACAGTGCATCCATATGACCCTTCCTTGGATTATGCATGCAGTGGCTCATCACACTCACTACAAAAGAGATGTCGGGTAAAGTGTGACACATATAGATCAAACGACACACCAATCTTTGGTACCTCTCACGATCAATCGACTCTCCTGCCTCTGCACTCAGCTTAGCCTTCTGGTCAATTTGAGAGACTTCAGGTTTACACATCAGCATATTTTTCCCCCTGAGGAGATCTAGTACATACTTTCTCTGGAATAAGACCATCCCCTCAGGCCCACAAGTCACATCAATCCCCAAAAAGCATTTGAATTATCTAAGATCTTCAACTCAAATTCATTGCTCAATCCTTCTTTTTGTTGAGCAATATTTGTCTAATCGGTAGTAATGTTATCAACATATATAGCAAGTATAGTTGTGTGATATTCATGTTATCGAAAGAGCACCGAATGATCTGCATTGATCTGCTGATACCACATGCCTACCATAGCCTTTCTAAACTTGTTGAATCAAGCTCGAGGTGACTGCTTCAAGCCATATAGTGACTTCCTAGCTTACACATCTTGCCAACTGTACCAAAACCTGGTAGTATCTCCATATGTACCTTCTCCATGTAGAAATGCATTCTTAACATCAAGCTAGTGTAACCTTTACCTACCATTCACTACCAAAGAAACGAATGTTCTCACTATGCTCATTTTTGCTTCTGGCGCAAAAGTTTCATCATAATCAATGTCATATGTCTGACTGTACCCATTCACCATCAGTCGTCCTTTATGCTGCTCCCCTTCCCTTGTGAAGTTTGCTTCACTTTGAAGATTCACTTGCATCCAATTGTCTTTTTCCCTGTTGATAGTGGCACTATCTCTCGTGTTCGACATTTATCGAGAGTCCTAAGCTCTTCATGCGTAGCTACTTCCACTTGAGATCCTTCTTAGCAACCTGCCAAAACTTGAGTATATAGACGGTGTCCAAAGATGCAATGAATACTCTATATAATGGTAATATGTTAGAATATAAAACAAAGTTAGCATGTCAAGTTTCCATCCAAAATGATTGGAAGAATGACCCGCATTGCTGCGAGAGGTCCTCCTTAAAGTTGGGGATTTATGAGGAGGAGAAATCATATCACCTGAGAGTTTTGAGTAAGAGGTGGATGGCGTAGGTGTCTTAGGAGTCAGGGTAGACTGGGACAGGAGGCTAACTGGCACAAGAGGCACTGCATACATCGTTCCCCCATTTTGTTTCTTTCTCCGTGTATACACCATCAGCCTGAATCCTACCACCTCCGGGTTTACTTTCATTTTTTTCGGTTCGTTAACTGATTCATCCCACATCACATGACAAGGTATTGTTCCCATGCGTACCACTCTCTCACCATTACTACTCAACCCCCATTGCCTCATATCTCCAATATCTAGTGAGTCGTCATCATCTCCTGGGTATAATATGATTCAAATTCTCTAGATAAAACATCCATGCTCACAGTCTCTTCTTTATCGGGCTCCAACAGACATACGACTTTTAGGTAGTAGAATGACCTATGAACACATATTTCACAACTCTGAGATCCAGCTTCCCTACTGATGGTCTGTTATCTTCACAAAATATACACATTCAAACACCTTCAATGTGAGGATCTCGCTATTATCTCCTTTCAACATCTGACAAGAAGACTTCGGGCCTGTTTGGAAAGCAAAATTCGCGGTGCGGCGCTTTACCGCACCGCAAATTTGCGGCAAAAAGGGTTGCGCAGCCGCGAATCCGCGGCGACGCCTCGCGAGCGGCATTGAAACGGACCAGCGGGATATACCCCGCGGCCCCGACTTTCAGCCGGCTCCGTCGAAAGGTTTTCTGCGTTGCCCTCGCCCCGCTGCTCTCCCGAACTCTTCTACGCACGGCCCTTCTCGTGAGCCGACTTGCTCTTCTTCTTCCTCGGCCAGAGACCTTCGAATCTAAGGTAACCTACGCTTCGATCTATCATTCCGCTATCGCGGCCCGATCCCCGCGACTTCATATGGCGATTTTGGTTGAGCTGCTCATTTGGATTTGCTTCACTCTTCTTGCATCCCGATCTACATATGCTTCTTCACGTACGATCTACATATGTTTTTGTTTTAAATGCATCAAAATGTTATGCTTATGCTCCATCTTCTTGTGTCCCTCTTCTGCTTGTCCTCTTCTTTTGTCTGATCTACATATCGTGGCTTTGTTTTTCTTTATGAAGTTCTGCTAACCTACATAGCGTGGCTGTAACTCTTTCTCTTTTGCTTTACATTACTTCTGTATGGCATCTAACTTGTTTTTGTTTTAAATGCATCAAAATGTTATGCTTATGCTCCATCTTCTTGTGTCCCTCTTCAGTCGTCCCTCTTCTTACGTCCCGATCTACATAGCGTGGCTTTGTTTTTCTTTATGAAGTTACGCTAACCTACATAGCGTGGCTGTAACTCTTTCTCTTTTGCTTTACATTATTTACGTATGGCATCTAACTTGTGTATGAATATGATTACAACGGCCATCTTAGGATACTTTCTTACAATAGCAGAAATTCCAATGTATATAGTTTGTTCATACCAAAGTGCTATGTCTTTAGATATGAAGGTTTAGGTGTGGGATGTGTAAATTCATACGTGCTATGTATGTAAATATGAAAGTTTAGGTGTGGCCCATAGCATTCAAAGAAACCTCGGTCTTGCTACTATTTTCAACTTAGATCGGGCTTTAAAGTTCTTATTGAACGAGCCTCATTTAGCTTTCTCTTGAATGAAGAGCATGTGAACATTAAACGAGCTGTACACATAGGGAGTTTAGTTGGATTGTTTGAGTTTAGTTTAGTTATATTGAAATATGGAAGATGTTTCATGTTTTCAATAGCCTCGGATATCCTTCTACGATATGGAAGCTTTATAAACTCGAAGTTTGTCTCCGGCTTTCCCACAGGAATTTGTTTAAAGTTCTTTCCAATAATTATTGTTTACCCTTGTTAGCCTTCGGCATTTCGCTGAATATACGATGGGAAAGAGGAGAGAATCCTCATTTTCTTTTTCAATTAACTTGTTACATTTTAAGCTTGAAAAAAAATGTTAACATTGAGGGAGCATACATGGATACAGTTATCCTGAGGGAGCATACAGGGATACAGTTCTCTTTGAATCAGTTTTTATAGATAATGATGGTAGTACTCTTCCTATGATATTGTCTTACGCACTTACACGATGTGTACTACGGCATGATAGTATTCTTCCCGATGGTAGTATTGTCTTACGCACTTATCCTTACCGATCTGTACTGGGTTTTACTTAATTTTTAACTTGCACTTATCCTTACTGTTGTTTCGTTTTGTTGTTCACGTCCCCTTTAGCACTTGAATTGGGATTGTGCGGTGCGGTGGATTGTGGGGAATTGTGTGTTTGTGCGGTGCGGTTCGAGATGTGTGTAGTGCGGTGCGGTGCGGTGCGGGAGGTGTGTGTATTTGTGTGTGTTTGAAGTGCCGTTGCAGTATTTGTAGTGAAATTGTGCGGTGCGGTGCATTGCTGATGCGGTGTGTGTTTGAAGTGCGGTGCGGTCTTGTGTGTGTTTGCGGTGCGGTGAAGTATTTGTAGTGCGGTGCGGTGCGGGAGTGTGTGTAGTGCGGTGCGGTGCGGGAGTGTGTGTGTTTGTGTGGGTTTGAAGTGCACTGCAGTATTTGTAGTGAAATTGTGCAGTGCAGTGCAGTGTTGTGTAGTGCAGTGCAGTGCATAATTGTGTAGTGCAGTGTAGTGCAGCGTTGTGTAGTGCAGTGTAAAAGCTATGTAAATGTTTAGAAGGGGTTAGGTTGTTTAGAATACTATTTGTAAAAGTCTATGTAAATGTTCAAAAGTTTCATTAATGAAAATATAATACTCTTCTCCAGTGGACGTAGGTCGATTTGATCGAACCACGTAAATTCTCGTGTTCCTTTGTCTTCATAGCATTTTCGATTTATTATTTCGCATTTGAAAGCATATTAGTCAGGTCGTGCATATGTTTGTTGAGCTATTTCGATAGTTAAAGATATTGCTTACTTGTCTCCTGATTAATAGTATGACGAATAAGAACGAAGAAGTTGCCACTCCTGTGACTTTGGGAGAAGGACGTAAAATTAATTTTACGCGATCTATGCGCCAGCGAAGTCGAAAAAGGCGATAGACCAAACTCTTTCTTCATGACGGAAGAGGTAGCGAAACGTAGTAACAAATTTTAGGGAGGTGACGGGCGAGGGATTACGAGAGATTACTGACTTAAAAATAAATGGGGCAATTAAAGAAAGAATGGAACTTTGGAAGGACTAGAAACGAGGATCGGCGGCAAAGTGGGATCCGTCGAAGCCGAACTATTCTTCTTCTAGAAGAATGGTGAATTTGAAGAAGTTTAGCGGTAAGACATTATTGAATTAGTTTTGGTTATGTTTTGCGGTTTATTGCACTAACTTCTAATAAAAATTATTTATTTTACTGATTTTTCCTACGGCGAGAAGTTCAAACAATTGGGATAGAACCGAAGTCGAGGAGAAACTCGATATAATGTTTGGTGGGACGATAGCAGCGGGGAAATGCTGCTTGGTACCTGCTAACGAACGATGATTGAAACAACCCACGAAGAGGTCGCCGTAGAACTTTCGAACGATTCGGCGAGCTCGCGTATACTTATCAGGCGAAATACGATCTACGAAGCCGTACTGAAGCGGCCCGGATCGATAAGAAGAGGAAAAGTCTTGTTGCGAGTATGAAAGATCGGTTATCATTACTTGTGGAATCGACAAATGATGCTCCGCATAGAGTTCGAAAAACGACGTCCGAGCGGGTTGTTGAGGCTTCTAAAGGAAGACCGGACATTATAGGGAATCGTGATCTTTTCTTCTTTCTGTTATCGACCTCCTCAGGGACTCTCCATCGAGACTTCTTCATTGCGGTTGATAGAGAGGCTACGATTAGAATACATACGCTATTATTATGGCCAGTCGCATATGTGATACGATATGGAGCTGTTGATTTTATTTCATCTACATCATTGTTCTTTGTTAGCGATGTTGTTTGGACGAGTTGATTTGAATGTTGGAATGTTTGAGTTATTTACCTTTCTTAATATAGTTCATTCATTTGCTTCGCTAAGTTAGTTGTTGATTTACATGGAGAGTAACTTGTTGTTTTTTAAAAGGTGCGGTTTATACGAGTCGTGAATCAGGAGGAGGTCAAATGACGTAGGAGAAACGCGGCGATAAATATAATCTTTAGCGATCTTATAATACGTACGTCGATCGTGAACGCTTGCTTCTGACTTCATCTCGGGTTGGAGAAAAATGGATGGGTGAAATGATTTCGGGGCACTGCAGCGAGATTTTGTAACGTCTTCGAATGTCGCATGATGTTTTCGAGAGATCTTATTTGACCTAAGAACATCTCGTGGACTTCGTGGGTCTTATAGGACAACGAGACCGAGTGAAGTATTGGGCGTCATCCTTTCAATGCTGTCGCGAGAGCGAGTCGATGCGGGGAGCCATGGAACGCTTCCGGCGTTCGTCGGAAACGATTAGCCGATATTTCTCGGTTGGTTTGAGCACTACAGTCGGTTTAGCAAATGATATCTTAAAAGCCAATTGATCACAACTTTCACGAGGACCTGACGTGAGATTAACGATGAACGATATATGCGTATTTGAGTACTGAAATGTTTCTTAGAAACGATTTTTTATGGAATGGATTGCGTATTGAAATGATTACTTTTTCTTAAGGATTGCGTCAGCGCGATAGATGGAACGCACGTTCATCTGTATAGTCTTGGATAACGGAAAGTTCTTTTATCGGCGGAGTTACGGGAGAGACAACTCAAAATATAATGGTTGTTTGTGATTTCAACATGTCTTTTACTTTCTGCGTTAGTTTGGATGGGAGGGGCGGCGCACGTGATGATGAAGCTTCTTTAAAATTGCAGCAAGAAAGCGGACTACTAATTTTCTTGCACGCACGGTAAGGTCGTTTGTAATATAAAAGTTGATGTTTTTGGTCGCATACCTTACTTAAATTTTCTATCATTACGAGACAAGTATTATTTGGTAGATGCGTGTCTACCGTACGGAAGGGTATCTTAAACACTATCACGTACTGAGATATCGTATTAGAGATTTTGAAAGAAGTAGTAATCGCACAGAAGCTAGAAAAGAGTTGTTTAATAAGAAACGTTACATCGCTGCGAGGCGTTATTGAGAGAACATTCGGAGTTTGGAAGAAGAAATGGGTCGTTCTCGAGATATGCTCGCTTATCCAGATTCACGAACAGGTGCGGATAGTGTTAGCGCTATGGCCTGCATAAGCTATATCGGGCGAGCATCCGACTCGAGTCGATGTTGATTTGACGAGGTTCTTCTGAGTCGACGGTTTAGAGGAGTGCGTTGAGCCGTCTCAGTCACGGGAAGAGAACGATAGTGCGCAGTTATGTATGAAAAGAAGGGGAGGGTCGTAACGAAATGGCAGCGACTTCGGAAGACATTACTCGATTGTTAGTTGGGAAGTGATTTTGTTGAGCGGTCTGATGTATGTCTTTCTACGCTCTTTCAGAGCACTTTCTTCGCATTATTCTGATTACACTCTAGCTTGATTCTTTCATTTTGTTTGACCGTTTGATACTCAGATTAATTAAAGTTTGCATATGTCTTGCATTTCGGGTAAACATGAGCTCCAGACACGTCGATTTCCTCTCGTAGGTCTTATGTCAGCATTAGTATTGCGAGACATCTCTTTTAGCATCACGTCAGTAGCATAGCTTTCGTAGAAAGTTTTATGCTGTCCTCGGAACATTCAGGATCGGTGCGGTTTCTTAGATGGGCGGATAGTTCTGGGATTCTCGCGAGTCAGATATTTGGGAGTGTCTGACCATGACGGAAGACGGAGTGACTACTGAGAGTATGCAATTACAGCCCAAAGTGAACGTTATTATATTGTTGGTTGTTGTTGGAATAGTCATCGATGTTTTTTCGCTCTACTGCTTCTTCTAGCGTCTTGAAAGGAATATATGTTTCTTTGTAGAAGCTACTATGGTTATTTTGAGATTTGCTGATACTTCTCTTCTTGTGTGTTTTCGTTTCGAATCTTGTGTAGACTTATGATTTAATATCGAAAATTGTTAATGCTTTTAATATATATAAATACTTAAACGATTTGAAAGTAAAAAGTCTTTTAAAATATGTAGATATATTATTTAGTTTCGTATTTTTAAAGGCTCGTAAATGTTATATAAATTTGAGCAATCTATTTAAAATATAAAATTTTTAGGAGATATATATATTTTATTAAAATTAAGATATAATCAATTTCGTAAATATTTTATACATATAATCTAGATATAATAATCGACTCTCCATATTATATAGTGAATTATTGCGTTGAATCGATAATTCAGCTATATAATCTACATATAATAAAAGTTTAGAAAATATATATTAAAAATATAAAAATAAAAAAAATCTAATTTAAATTTATTAGTTTGTATATTTAAAATATAAATTTTTTTAAAAAATTCGTTTGCAAATATCGTATCTTACGTAAATATATCGAAATTTTAAAACGATTTTAATAAATAGGGGCGATGCGAGTCGTTTTACTGCACTGCATGCTGTTTTCAACTAATTATGCAACTCGAACAAACAGCAACTTCCATGCTAACCACTGCAGTCTAACTGCCTGAAATGACTCATTCTGATTCTGTAAGTTGGAAAACTGCGGCTTAACAAACAAACCCTTCTAATCCAACTTCCTCGAGAGCATCTTGTCGATCAATTGAGCAGTGAACAAAATCCAATATAGTCCCCCGACTATTAAGAAGTATCTAATTTAGTCCTCGAGTTTTAAAATGCTCCAATTTAATCTCAGACAAATAAAAATTATTCTGAATTGGTCATAAATAAAATTTTTCGTTTAATTTAACAACTCCTTTTGTATTTTGAAGGGTAATTACGTCTATTTACAAAATACACAAATTAAACACACGAAGAACTCGTCAGTTATTATTGTAGGATTCATACGCAAAACAATCTCACCATAAACTTAAATCTTCGCTGCTCCTCTACTCGTGCGGCTTCTCCCTTTCTATTTCACCATCGACGGAGCAAAAACTCAAGTCACGTACTCATTCGCCGCTTCTCCACTTGACAGAGTAGTCTCCGTCTCCATCCCCATTGCTTGTGTCGATGACAATGTTCCATCTCCATCTGAGTGCGGCTTCTCCCCTTCTGTTTCACCATCAACGAAGCAAGCAACTTAAGGCGAGTACTAATTCGCTGCTTCTCCACTCAACAAAGCAGTCTATCTCCGTCTCCATCCATGATGCTTGGGCCGATGATAAGGCTTCGTCTCCATCTGAGCGCTTGCTCGTCTACCAAGACCATCGTTCATTGCAAGGAGGTGGCTTCGACCTGCGTCGGTTCGGCCTAGAGAAGTCACAACTCCAGTCAGGTAAATGTGACACTGTAAGTTTGTGATGAGAAGTAATACGACACTGTAGGTTTGCGAAGAGGACTAATTCGTCAAAGAAGAAAAAGATAATATATTTGGCAAAATAAATTGATTAATTAGATTTAAAAGCATAGAATGGCATATATGTGTCCAAGAAAAGCCACACTTTTAAGCCAAAATTCATATTTATAAAATTTGTTATAAAATGTATTATCCTTCAAAACCTGCAGCACAACACGTAAATGATTTGTAAGGTTGGTTTCTTCCCTCGAATTCATCAAAATATAATCTAAAAAAATAATCACGAAAGTTTCCAAAATTACATGTAGACCTTGTTCAACAGATCTATAAAAATTATTGGAGCATTTGTCAATCCAAATAGCATCACCATGAATTCAAAGTGCGCATATCTGGTCCTAAAAGCTGTCTTTGCTATGTCTTCTTAAATCCTCAGTTGGTGATAGGCTAATCTTAGATAAACCTTCAAAAATAAAAAACTTTTCAAGTAATCAAACAAGTTATCAAGCCTCATTAATAGATATAAGTGTGAGTTTATTCAGCACTCTATAGTCAATGCACATCTTGAAGCTTCTCATCATTCTTCACAAATAATACAAGAGCTCCCATTGTAAGGGCACTAAGTCTAATGAACCCCTTATATAGTAACTCCTGTCGTTGACTATTCAACTCTAACAACTTTTTAACTGTCATTCTGTAGAGTGCCTTAGATAAAGGCTCAAAACTTGGCAAGAGCTCAATAGTGAAATCAATTTCTTGCACTGGTGGTAGCCCTGATAAAACATCAAGTAAATTTTTGAATATTCTTTTACCACCAGAATATCGCCCAAAGACTGTACTTTCTTAGAGATATATATTACTTGAGCAATACAATATTGATTTCCACGATTCAACAACTTAAAAGTATTCATAATCAGTCCTCCATCACTACAAAATTTAACTTCTGCCACCCCAAGTAAATTTATTTTCACAAATTTTTTTATTGCAATCAAAAGTAATAAGAGTTTTTAGTCATCAAATCCATGACTAAAATTAGTTAAAACTTCCGAAAAAGTAACATAATAAGTTGTGCACCAAATCTTTTCCACCAATCATTAACTTCACCTCGCATGAATGATTTACCTCCATAAAAGTACCATTTGACATTCTATTCGACAGTATCACATACATTAAAATAATATTCAAATGCATCAATTTAACCAATTACTCAAGTATAAAAGAATATGATGCCCCTGAGTCAAACAAAACTCTTATCATCCTATTCTGAAAATTTATGATATCTATCATTAAAATCATTACATTGAACATTTAGAGTTAACTTATTAATATACTTAAATTATTACTTTGTGTTATGAATGATGTGACATGAATTCTATGATGATTAAAAGTGTACTGGATTAAAATTCTTAAAAGTGAAACATACATGTGATGACGTCTGGAGAGTCCTTAGCTTCCTACTGCAAAAGTGCATATACTTTGAACTGGACATTCTATTTAGTTTGCCCTACATTTGGCAATGATCTTAGAAATTCAAATGCCTTTGATCTACCAAATCTCCTTTGAGGTGGCACAACACTACCCCTAGAACCTGCTAAAGCCCTCTAACCAAATTTAGAGTAATTTCTCGCCATATGTTCTAGCAAATGACACCAAAAGCAGTTGTTGGATCCAGACGGATACTTGCTCTTATGAGATGTTCAACATCGTTCACATTTCTTCACTTCAAACTGAGTGTCAACACTACTAAAACTAACACTTTTAGCACATGTATTTCTTGAATGGAAGGGTTGCCTGCTCTGAGAGTCCTACGAAAACCTGGATCCCTCTGAACTTCTCCTCTTCTGAATCTCTCCTCGTCTGAGTAGCTTCTAGATCCAACCCAATTCTCCTAGCTCACTCCAAACAAAATAATCATTGATTCCAAGATGAATCAATTGCTATCTAATCATATCCTTCAGCCCCAAAAAAATTTGATGGCACTTCTCATTTGCATTTGGAATCAACTAGGATGAATGTCTTGAGAGCATAGTGGATTCAGCTTCATACTGCATAATGGATCGATCACCTTGTACCAAATGGATAAATTTGTTCTGCATTTGTCTCCTGACTATCAGTGCTATGAAAAAATCTCTGAAAGTGCTCAAAAACATGTCCCACTCTATCTTGTGTCTGACTCTACCCCTATATTACTCCTGTAACTAGCCATGTCATCATTTCTCTGCTTCTCCCTCTAAGGAAAAGGTGACCAATGCAATCTCCTATCAGGTGGACAAGACAACCCATCATGAATCTTTTTCACTCTCAGTGACAAATGTTCAGCATCCACCGTATCTCCAGAAAAGAGATGAGCCCTTATATCCTAAAATTTCAAACATTTTTCCATCTGGCCTCCCCACTGGAGTTAGCGTGAGTCTAAGAGTTCTTAATCAATTGAGTCACTGCAGTCATCATCTCAGAAATACATTTGTATTCATAGTGATTTGTAAGGGTGTATCAACTTCTACCATATCATCTTTAGATTATTCCCATTGATTTTTCATATTTCAGAGATAACATAAGAAAGATTATAATTAGACACAATTAATCCTTCATGAATATTACTTATAAATTAATTTAATCATATGAATGCATCTTTTTATCATGACCCAACATAATGTCTCTTTTTTCTCACGATCGGTCTGATAGCTTAGAATTAAATAAGTTGGGAACTGTGGTCGAATGACATTAATATTTAATTTTTCTGTCAAATATTTTTAAAGAAACTTTCAATATATAAAAAAACCACTAATAATCCGTAAATATAAATAAGAAAATTTAAATCATCTAACAATAATAGAAACATCTACAAGTAAAATATTTAAATCCACACAACAATATCTCATAATCGAAAAGAAAACAGTACAACAAATACTACGAACATATCATAACATCATACTAATCAGTTGTGGCCCCTCATATAAATTAAATCTCATATGCCAGACATATCAATCTACAGCTTTTCTTTTCCTGAAAAAATCATTTATTTTAACATCAAGTTTAAATTAATGAGCAATTATAATCTTAATATGAATTAAATTATTATATCAATATTATGCATTAATGACCAAAAAAATGTGATTCATTAGTTTAGAAAACTATGTACATTCAATTTAATTTTTATCCCTTCTAATTTCAAGTTAAGTATTTGTTATTTTAACCCTTCTTGAGAATCAAAACATAATTATCGTTATACTAGAATATATCAAAATATGCCCGAAGATACTCTCAAAAATGTACCTGAATGTTTCTTCAAAATTTGCACCTGAAGTGCACCTTTAACATTTCATATAAATTTAAAATCCTTTAACATTTTCCTCTTATTTGTGATACTATTTCAAACTTTCAAAATGCAAGACAAAAATGAAATATTTTTTTATAAACTATTTAATAAAGCAATTATTTTTTTGATAAAATATTAATTTAATACATAAAAAAAAATAATTACTCACATTTGCTTTAAAAACATCTGAAAATACTTATCTTTTCACTTCACTCCCTTTAACTAAGGTCTAAATTAATTAAAAATAATATAAATATAAGACACATCCTAAAAGAAAATCTTAAATGTAGTTAATTTATTTAAATATGTAAGAATTTTATGATAAAAAATGCTAACCTCTTTTAACATTAAAACTTTTTATCTTCCTCAAATCCTAGCCTTCAATTCCTGATTGATTTAAAACTCATAAGCATTTACACTATCAATTATTTACTGACTAGAAATAAATTCTCAACATTTACCTTCTCCTTATTGCATGAAGTCAAATCTCCGCCTCCCAATCGTACGAATTAAAAATTCTTCACTTAAAGGATCATGTTTTAATTTATCTTCCTATTAACTCTATATAATTAACAAACACACACAAAAGCACATCGAATTCATTAAATAGTTATTAAAAACTCTAACAAACCTTCATAATCTTTCGGTTGCACGAAATTTTTCTTTTTTTCTCGCACAAGAAATTCATGTCACCTCTTCTCCATCGAATTTCGTGATTTAATAGCTTCAATCCTAGCATCACAAACACCATAAATTTAACCTCAAAATAATAGATTAGTATGTATGTATGTATGTATGTCTATATATATATATATATATATAACCTCTAAATAATAGATTAGTATGTATATATGTATGTATATATATATATATATTAAATAACTTAATTAAATATTAACAATTATTAAAGGTTACAAACACCCACATATATTAATTTAAATAAAATTGTAAACTTACTTTTTATATTTGGTCGACAACCAAAGCTTCACGCACGATAGCTCCCCCATTCCTCCCTTCGATCTCTGCATGCGAGCACAATGCACAAAAGGGTCTCCTTCTTCCTCTGGTCTGTGCACGCAAGCACCACGCACTACCTCCTTCACACCAGCAGCACCCTTCTTGCAACACTCGCACAGAAAGCCCTCGACACCGCCTCCTCCTTCACACACGATGCAGGCTTGACTTTCCTTCCTGCCGCTCCTCTTCTTCCTCTTCCTCTACACAAGCACAACACCTATTCTGCTTCCATCAATTTCGACGCGAGTAAAATTCCACAGATAGGGCATGACGGGCTTCGACTCCTCTTTCCCTCTTCTTCCCGCGCCCAGAGATCTACATAATAGTGCACAAAGCAGCTTGGTTAGAAACGAAGCCTCTTTCCTTCTTCCTTCTCTAATTCTTCTCTCGCTTTCTCTGCTCTTCCTCACACTCACTCGTTCTCGATTTTGTTAGTTTGAAATGGATACGACTCTTATGTCATAATGGAAGAGATGTGTATCCCTAATCCTGTTCGATTTATTATTATTATTATTATTATTATTATTATTATTATTATTATTATTATTATTATTATTATTATATTTAATTTCATTTATTACGACATAATTGGTCATCCACCCAACAAATAAACCAAAGCTCTCTCCAAATTTCAATTTCAAGGCCCTCCAGATGAAATTGCCGGTCTCTAACTTGTTTGAAATTGTTAAGACTTAATGGTCGATTATAATCACTTCCCTAAATGACTCATAACCACCAACCACCTAGCTAAATATAGCCTTCTTTTAGTTTTGATTAATGGCCAACTCCAAAAAATCCATTTATGAGGATTATTATTATTTTTTTACTTTCTACTTTCTAATTTGTTATACCTAACCTCCCTCATCTCTTACAAGAACAACAACTCAAGTCAAAACTCCAGGCTCCCACCTCCCATGTAAAATAACACTTCACTATTATGGCAGTCAGTTCACGTCTCTCACATTTAAATCTATCATCGAGAAAAAAAAGACTATCAAATTCTAGTAGAACTAACTCAGAAATTAGATGAGAAGAGAGGGAGGATCATGAGAACAAAGCCTTTTCCATCTTTCCACGAAGCCTTTGCTGAAATCAGCAGAGAAGATAGCAAGAAGTTGCTGCTAGCCAGAAATAGGGTTCAATAAGCATTGAAAGTTCAGTTTTGTGCACCCATAATTCTTCCCTCGACTCAAAGGTCAAGAAGAATCGTCTCACATGTGATTACTGCAAGAAGATTGGGCGTGTCAAATACAAATGTTCGAAATTCCAGCTGACTGGAGATTTGAGAGGGTAAGAAAGGATCAAAGAAACAAGCAAATGTTGTTACCATATATCCAAAGGATCGAAGGAACCATTCACTAAGGAACATCTTGAAGTACTGAAGAAACTCCTTGGAGGTAATTCAGAGCAACATACTAATCTTAAGACACACCAATGTAATGTTTTATTATCTCAATCTTGTCAGTAATAAGAGATTCATAACATGGATC
The DNA here is from genome assembly GCA_022702705.1 of Papilionanthe hookeriana x Papilionanthe teres. Classification (NCBI taxonomy): domain Eukaryota; kingdom Viridiplantae; phylum Streptophyta; class Magnoliopsida; order Asparagales; family Orchidaceae; genus Papilionanthe; species Papilionanthe hookeriana x Papilionanthe teres. The sequence continues at coordinate 93,712,014 of CM040425.1, forward strand.
ATAGATTCAGAAGCATCTGATCATATGACTGGAGACATCAATACTCTAATCAACTATCAAAAGGCTTTTATATCTAGATCGATAAGACTTGCTGACGGATCACGCTCAAACATTATTGGGAAAGGAGATGTAGAGCTCTCTCATGATATTACTCTTTGTTCTATATTATATGTTCCAGAATTTGACTAATTTAATTTCAATCAATAAGCTTACTCATGATATGAAATATAACTAAATTCTTTATAAATTCTTGTAAATTTGAAGTTGTAGAATCGGAAATGGTGATTGACAGTGTTAAAATACATCATGGCTTATACCTGCTCGAGAAAAATCTCTCTCTGAACATACAACTAATCACACCGTCATGTAACTCAAATTTTTTAGTATGTTGAGTCTATGTCGGGTCAAAAAACAGGTTAAGTTATGGCATTATCATCTGAGCACCCTAATTTTAATTATTTTGCTAAGTTGTATACACTTTTGTTTTTCAATAAAAAATCTAGTTTTTATTAATGTGTGATTTTTCAACTTGTTACACACACTATAAATAGTTATGTCATGACTCATCATGCATCCTCATATCCATTTTTCATTATTTTCAATGATATTTGATGATCTTCAAAGGTAAAAACCTTAAGTGGGGCTAAATGACTTGCCTCTTTTATTGACGAACATGCTAGAACTACTTAGGATTCCTAATGAAAGAAAAATTTGAAACAACACAAATCTTCAAAACCTTCCATGACATGATTTAAGCTCAATTCCAATGCAAAATTCATATCCTTAAAACTAATAATGCGAAAGAATGTTTTGACTCCATCCTTGGGTCCTATTTTATAAAAAATGGAATCACCTATGTGAGTTCGTACATTGATACCCTACAACAAAATATGATAGCAAAGAAAAAGATTGGTAGGAGAACTCATATATTCTGACATATTATGCCAGATATTGCATACTGTCAATATTGTAAGCTAGCACATAAATAGCCCAAATGAAGAGTATTTGGAAATGATTTAAAAGATTCTAAGCTTTCTCAAGTAAACCCCTTGATATGAATTAATTTTTAAGAAAACAAAAAAACAAAGAAGTAGAAGTCTACACTAATGCTAGTTGAGTGAGAGTACTCACTGACAGAAGGTCCATCACAAATTATTGCTCATATGTATAAAATCTAGTTAAATGGAATAAGAAGAAAGTTGTTTCGAGAAGCAGTGTAGAATTAGAGTATAGGATACTTGCCAAGGAGACCTCTAAAGGAATCTAGATTCAAAAATGTTTAAGTGATCTGAGATGTTCTATCAATAAGTTTATACATATGTTTTGTGACAGTCAAGAAGCTATCAATATTGCCATGAAACTTGTGCATTATGACAGAACCAAGCATATTTAGGTAGATAGACACTTCATCTTTAAAAATATCAATGAGGGAATTATACAGCTAGGCTACATCCCGACACATCAACAAGTTGTTGACGTCTTCACCAAATCTCCTCCTTTCAGCACCTCAAAATTCAATATCAAGCTTGGTCGTAGATGCTAGCTTGGTCTCTACAGCATCTACGACCCAGCTTGAGGGGGACTGTGAAAATATAAGAAGATTTGGTTTTTTCCGTATTAATCTCTCATGTGAGTCAACCACGATCTCTAAATCTTTAAGTATTTGATTGGGATATCTTAGGAAGCATTTGATTTGTTCATTCCCTTCTTATTTTATGTTTTTCTATTTTTTATTCAGAATTATTTCCTTACCAAATTTAGGTGAGAAATATTTGGTACATTTGTAAAAAAAGAGGGATTGATCTCCCTATATATATATATATATATATATATATACTTTTTTTTAAGGAATGGCCAGAGGCTATTATACGAGCCTCCAGCCACCCCTAATGTGCCTAACCATTCGAGTCCCTCCATAAGGCGACCATGGCTAGAGAGGGATTCGAACCCCCGACCTGAGGGGACTTATAATTGACTCGCATTTGTCAACCAACAAACCGAGAAATGCACTTATGTTTTAACTGTGTGCATGTATGAATATGTCTCTGTGTCGTGTATATGTGTACACACACATATGTGTGTATGTGTATCATATTTGTAAATAATGAATTAAGTAATTATTCCTCTTCGATGTTTTCTACACATCTGTCAAAAACAAGATCACCAATAGGGTAGAGATCTTGTTACAGTATTCCAATTTCTAGCACCTCCATTTGTCCTTAACTAAGGTGCTGAAATTTAGCTCTAAGCTGCATGACATAAGCTTCTGATAATCTAATAGTTGTCAGGCAAACTACCCCATAACTCCTTCAAAGGCTTTCCAGAACTCAAAGAGAGTTTTTCGATATATCAACTAAGTAATTGACCTTGAGCAAAGTACCTCTAGTAAGAAGGACGAAATACAGTGACACCTGTTACTTTTGTTCTACATTGTCTCTTTCCGTATTCCCTTGAATGAATTTGGGAGCAGCACAAAGTGATTCAAAATCCTATCTCATAATTTGAAGAGCGGAAACCTTGCTGACCTCCTTATTTCAAAAAATCAGGAAAAAGACCAACAATATTGTATGAAATGGAATTGTAATGAACCACACTATTGAACATTGAAGTCCCGACACCGTGCAAGCAAAATTACTAAAAGAGATGGAGACAACAGCCTTTTGTGAAAGAAATCATTGGTGATAGAAAAACAAGAAATAATGATAAATAACTTTTTTATTTCCTTTGTTGAAACAGTAAGGAGCAAAAAGTCATAGCTTCACTATCCTTTTATAATAGAGTAAAAAACCGTCCTTTTATGTATAATAATAAATGAAATAGATGTGCGAAAATGCCTGTGATAAATCATTGAAATGTAATATCAATGAGAATTATTTTAGAGTCTAAACATAATAAATGTTGATTTAATCCAGGATCTTGTTTTTAATGTTCGTTTATTTGGCTTTACCTCAATCCTTTACTAAACCATGTACTTGGCTTAAAAATTAAGTTTATGCAAAAAATTTTGTACCCTTACCTTTCACATCAATTATCTCTGCCAAATTGGTGCGCGCGTGTGTGTGTGTGTGTGTGTGTGAGAGAGAGAGAGAGAGAGAGAGAGAGAGGAGATTAAAAAATAAGGAATTTTGTTCATGTTATATCCAATATAATAAAGACATTCTATCTGATGAAACGAAATGAAAATTTTATTCATTCTAATTTGGTCCCCCATAGTGAACTAATCTAGTTGTTGAGCTAACGACAGCTAGAACTATAGTAATCCAATCAACCAGTAAAATGTTAAAAAATTGGTTTCCGTAGTTATGTAATTATTCTCTTTTTTGTTCAAGTTAAAAAATATTATCAAGGCAAGTCAGTACAAAAATATTCAGGTTAATTTTGTGCAAAGTAGATGAGTTGTGAAAAATGCAGACACTTAAGGGAAAATCACCAATCAAAATAGGCCATTTAAAAGTGGTCAAAATACTACCTGATCAGCCTCAACGAGCTTAGACCATTCTTTTCTTGAGATAAGCTGATGAGTCATTTCATATGACAAATCTATGCGGTAGTTTAGGTCTCCTAGCCAAAAAATCCTTCTAAGAAAAGAGAAAAAATAGTGTAAGACAACTTCAAGAAAGCCGAAGAGAAAAATAAAACAAAAAGTGTGTTCATCAAGTTTTAAGTCAAAAATGCCCAAGGATGTACGGTTACAGTATTTCAATTAACTTACTCATGATCAGAAATAGTTTTAGGTAAACCAATAGTAGACGTTGGTCGAAATAGTGTCCTTCGGTGAATTTCTTCAACATCAGCATTTCTTCGAAGCTTGTCAGCTTCCTTTTCTCCAGAAGAAAGATGACAACATACAAAGCAAAAGAGTGTTTCATATATGGACATGCTGACTGATATTGATCCCTAAACATGTTTGCAAATTGTCAACTAAATGCAAAAATGATGAAGTTTACCAGCTCAAATTTCAACAAAAGTATTTTAGCAAAGCATAAAATTTTAAATTGCTTCCTACAAAGCATGAAACAAGCTTTCTATGTCACGCTTATTCAATAAAAATATTGGCTGAAATTTTTAGCATGTTGGACTATTACTGTCCCTTAAATCAAGCAAAGCAGGCATGACAATGGCTAGAACTGTAAATTGAAGATTTTCCAGCGTTGATAATATTTTGATGGCTTGAAAACTGGAAAGGTGGCGAGGTTACTAAGGTTCATACAATGAATTTTATGGTAGCAAAAAAAATAGAAGTTTGAATGTACTGAACGTCTAAAATGTGAGTTCAGAAAATCAACCTACTCTGGACATCGACCAAAATTAAAACAGGGTAAAACAAAATAAAGAGATGATATATACTTCCAACTCCAGCTACCTGTTAAAAGATCATACATTGAGAAGCACCATGGCTTAATATAGCGTATGGGACTAAGCTTATCATTCCAATGGAGTCCAAGATACATTTAATTGTAGAAAATGATACGCACAGTCCAATCATTTTTTCATTACTTACAGAGACGACCAGGCCAATAATTTTTACAAATAATCCAATGTTCATATCAGATTAAAACACCTTATATGGTGTTCAATCAGACAAACCCTTGGAAAGAAGAACAAATCACAAAATTTCATTTTATATTGGTGTAGCTTGTGCTCCTACAAAAAAAATCAAGACTAGAAAAGATATAACCAGAAGCACCGTCATTGTTGCAAGTTCCATGAAGATGGAAGTGCGCTGATACTTATAATCAAAATAAAGTAGCGAACTGATCGCAAAAGTGAAATTAACCTGCACACTTATATGCTAAGGCATTAAAGGCTAACATTGCTTGTACATTAATCACTAGATCCACATCAGTTATTGTTTTTCTGTATGAAAGTTGCTTTAAAGAATAAACCATAAGATTAACCATAACGTGATAATTTGGTTATTTATTTGTGCTCAATTAGTCATGAAAATATTTGATGCAAAATTCCCCTGCTATTTCTGCATTTGAAAAGGGCATTTAAAAAACCTTCTAAAAGGGCTGTAGCACCAAATGATCAGGAGGCTAATGAGATCCTCTCATACAAAAAATTCTTTTTTCCCCATCCATGTTTCTATTTTTCGTCTGTATCCTTCTATAGCTTAATATAACAAAGTCTAAGAATATGACATTATTTGCATAACGTTCTGAACTTATGGACAATAAATTGCTAAAATAAGAAATTAATTTGCAGGCTTATATAACAGATGTTAGCATAAGCAAATTGTTATCCAGTTTAGACGTAAAACGACAAACAAATTGACCATGAGAACCTGTATATTTTTCACGTCAAGGAAAAGCATGTTGCTAATTCAAAGTTGGTGTTTATTCTTGACTAAGAATGTTGTTCATGATATGTTCCTATACAAAGATTATTCCTTAATACTATCACATTTCAAGAAAATTAAATCCAAAAATAAAGGAATATTTGAAACATAATGAACGGGAGAAGAATTCTGCAAGAGCTAACCTTATTGCCAATGTAACCCATGACACCTACACCAACGCTAGAAACTTTCAAATTTTGAATATGTTTTCGCAGGCTTCTACGAACCCAAATTGAAAGATAAATCCCAACCATTTGCTTGCTTATGATTCTCACAAAAAATGATCTTTTCTTTTTCTTTGCAGTATCATCCTTCTTTAACTCAACTAGCAAATCTGATCCAATAAAATCCTTGCAATTCTGGTTGGACGACTTGAGATAATTGGGATTTTTGCAAGACTTGAAAGTATTTGAAGTATCTAAGGAAAGTTGAGCAAATATGTCAAGTGGCTGCTCTGGCCATACCAAACCAATCCTCTCGGAGCTGCTAAAGGTTTTGAGGAGCCTTTTTTGCTCAGTGGTTGAAGCTTCTAATGCTATACGATGGCTTTTAAAACTTGAACAATGGGATTCGTTAAACACCCTTTGTGAGAAAAGGGGTTGATGGCCCAAATCTTGTGATCCAACCAAGTTGGTATTTGTAAAGCTAGAACTTATATTTACACTTAAATTAGCATCACCAGTTGTGCAACTATGAGAACTTGATTCAAAATCAAGTGGAAGCTCTTCCAGTGGATGGATTTCCTCATCAGTGTCACCATCACTCACTTGTAGTAATGCATCTTCCATGCCCAGAGTATCATCTGTTGATTGGAATCTTGATGGTGAGGGGGGATCACTGTAACTTTTATATTTCAGTTTAGCCGGTTGAATCTTATTCAATGTCTGACGAATAAGATATTCCCATCTTGGAACAGGCCTGGTGTCCTCAGCACCAAATATGTTGCCTGCATTCAAAGGAACAATCTCCTGCAAACTATAGGAAAGAAGCATGTGAAAATTTGTTCATTACCACCTCTGATCGCATATATGTCAAAAAAAAAATGAGACTTGTCACTTAAATAAATTTAGGTCATAAAAAAAAAAATCAATAGAACAACTATCATTCAAAGGTTAAATTTACAAAAAGGGATTCATTGCATGATTTTGAAATGAAATTTCCAAAAAATAAAAAAGTTACATATATAGTGTGATGTTATGCTTATAAAATAAAAACAAATTTTCAAAATTTTGAAGGTCTACTGGAACTGCCGATTATATCAAAGAATCAAATAGAGTAAATGCAACACGCTAAAGAAAGATAGAAACCATATAAAGAATTCAGGATTACGCTTTAACATTGACATGGCTTTTTAAGATCTTATTGGCTGAATTTGTCACGAGTAAGATTTTGAACTGCAGTCTCTATAAGCATAAGGATGCAAGCATAAATTAAATTCTCATTACAAATCTTTCATCGTTAAAATATGGGGTGAAAATGGTAACAACCAACAGTAATGTTAAAGATTAATAAAGCAACACCTAGCCTAATGCTCAGATAAGGATGGGAACATTCGACATCGATGTTAAGAGATGTTCATAAGTCTCGTAGGCATAAATTTACTAATACAAATAAAAATTCCCTTTCTAAGGTAGTGTTTCCAGCTTATTTTTCCAAATACATTTATAATAACATAATTACAAAATTTCTCTCCATGGGTCTGGCTTGATAATTATATCCACATTCTTGAAAAAAATAAAATTATTTAAACTTTCAAATTATCTAGTGTTGGAATTCAGATGCTAACTTTGAATTTATTCCATTGAAATGGTAATATGCAAATTACTTCAAAGATCTTGCATAATACTAAAAGCTTGTATGATAACATTCTAATTTTGTTGGATTTCCAAAAATCCAAAACTTGTATCATAAAAAATTACCCTAGGACATAAATATCAGCAGGCTCCTCCATGTCGAGCCAGTCCTTCATATCAAGATCATCATGGGGAAGTTTACCACCAACGTTCCATGTCCCCACACATATCCTGAGTAAAAGAAGTCGTCGCTGAGAAGGAAATAAAACCAGGCTAGATTAGCAACTAAACAGCCTAGAAAAACTGAAAATGTACAAGCATGCCTAAGTTCCTTGGTATTTATATATTGTGCACGAAGTGTCTCGGATTTTCTTCTTTGCCTCCAATATGGAATTCCATCAATGTGATTTCCTAAAAAAAAAAGACGTAAAGTTAATAAAACAAAAAACGTTGGTGCCATGAATTTAGATTCTTCTCATGTTTTGGCACTTTCATTCCTTCGGTATAACAATCTTCAATCACCATGGATACGTGGTAAAAAATAAAAAAATAAAAAAACAAAAAAAAGGATTGACCAAATGCATGAGGCTTCCACCAATCTAATGTAGGATCTAAGGAGAAGTTCATGGATGTAGCCTTATCCTTGCATCACAAATAGTTTGCTTCTATGATTCAAAATATATGACCTCCAAATCATACTAAAAGTACTTCTTTTGAGAAATAAGCCTTAAAAAATAAATTTCAAGCGATTTATTTATTCATTTCCTCGTCAATTTTAAAGGAATGATAGATAACCCCGCTCCATCCCTCAAAAGCTAGGGAAAATAGAAGCGGGATACGTGCAGAAAGCAGTGTTCTTTTAGTTCTTTTTATTGGCTCAACTGTATGGATCCAATTTTAGACGAAAAAGATGACGCAATCCAACTAAAGGAAACAATCACCATCTGATTTAGCCCCAAGCTCACCTATTCTCCTCTCCTCGTCACGTAATTGGCGCTCCCATTGACACATCTCTGGAGAAAATCATCACATCAAAACTTAGTCCACAAAAGCATTAAAACCCCATAATTGGAGAGGATTCTCCAAAAGAAAATAATAAAAATAATAAATAAATAACTCAGGTTCCGCCGATTCGAAGTGCAAGTATGACATGGAAAAGTGGAGTAAAAATAAAGAAAAATAAAAAAAAAAACTAAGGAAAAAATGAAAATCAATGCAGGTGAATCCCGGAGAAATGAAAGAGACGTAATAGCAAGCAAAGTAAATAAAGGTCGAACACAGTAAACATATCCAAAAACAAGCAAATTGGAAAAACAGTTAACATATCCAATCATACCAATCAAAGCCAATAATTTACCAAGAAAAGACAATCAGCACTCATGGGCAGAATGTCAGAACCAAATTCAATAAAAACTGAGAACAAACCCAACACGGAATATCTGAATCAAAACTATTCAGCTCGTGACAATAGATAAGACAGTATTTTATCGTTTTCTTCCTTCATCACTGACCTTCAAATTCGAAATCGCTCTCGGTGGTTTCACCGTCGTCAGCACTAAAGTCGGAGTCCTTGGAGTTGAGCCATTTCCGCAGCACAATCTTTGGCCATAGCTGTAGGCAGTTGCAACGTAAACAAAGGAGTTCAGCCCAATTCGTCTGCAGTTTTCAGAAATCAATACAAACCAAGAAACAAAGAACCCCGAACAACTAGAAGAGCTCCTCCTCCGATATGGAAATTCCATCGGATTTCTTTATTTCAAGAACAAGTTTCCTACCTTCTTCTGCTTCCCAGATCTCGACCTCATTCGTGAAAAAAACAACTTTATGGATAAGCTAACCTCGCTTCTCCTCTTCTATACTGTCCCCGCAAGCGAGACCCCGAGCGAGCATAAAATAAAAAGCAAGGGCCCCGGCTCATCCTCAAACGACAGCATTAACCGCGTTAATCATGCCGCCGAAATCAACAAGCCGGCGGTAGGTGAGAACGAAGGTCGCTCTCACCCACCACCCATTTGCGTTTTTTTTGAAATTAGCAATGAGGTTAAGAGGCCTCCAATTATGAGCACCAGTGCGCCTACAATTATGAGCACCAGTGCTGCAGCTAAATAGAATCCCAACAAGGCTCTTTGAATTGGAAAATTATTCGATCCCTTTGCCAATCACAAAATGCACCTGAAAAATCACAAAATGCACATGCAGAAATATTAAAAATACTATTATTTTAATCATACGGCCCGACCCGATCCGACCCAGACTTTTTCTGCATTAAAAAAAAATGCATTTTTGGCATTTCTGGTTCCCGCCAAGTGAGAAAGTCTTATTTTGTTTGCATTAGCTTTAAGTGTTGGAGATATTTTATCTTTTTTCTCCGATGGAAATATATCTTGACGAAGAGATGCTGTCGAAATCTGAAAACATATTCGAGAACCATGAGAATGAGCTGAGTTTAGCTGCGACTGGAAGTACTCGGCAAGTTAGTTATATTTGTTTTAGTGCGGGGTTTATGGTTTGTGCAGTGTTATTCTTATTTGTGTGAAATGTGTTATACTGATGGGTTTTAGATAGTTTTAGATAGTTTTGCTCCGTTTTTATCTGATGTGTAACGTTGAGTGGATGTTTAGTGTTTATGTAGGTAATATCACGATGCTATACTAGTTGTTTCGAATGTGTAACATTAATTTTTTTTAGAGTGGAATGTGGTGTTATTGAGGCAATATCACGATGCTATAGGGGTTATTTTCGGTGTTGTTTTCGTTTTTTGATTATTTTTTAGTGTTAGTAAATTAAATTACTCTCTGAATAAAGTGTTAATCTTGTCACTGTAATGGTTTTATTATGGAGCTATTCTAGTGTTATTATTGTATTATTTCCTTGTAGTGTTATTATCACATACATGGTGTTATTTTGGTAATATCATGATGTTATTAAGGTAATATTTGATCTAATGACTTAGTTTTTTATCATGTATTATTGGCTCGTAATGTTACCTTTGTGGTGGAGTGGGGGTGTGGTGTTATTTAAGAATAATTATGGTGGTATACTAGGTGAATTGATCTTACGAGATAGTTTTATTGGAGTGATATGTTGGCGTTCTAATTGTGGTATCCAGGTGTGACTGTGGTGTTATTATGGTATTATTTATGAATTATTCGCTTTTAACGATGGTGTTACGGGGTTTGATTTTGGCATTGTGATAGTGTTATCTGGGTGTTTTAACGATTCCTGTTTCGTTGGGAGTGTTATTTAGATATGTTTATGGTGTTATACTAGTGTTATTGGATTAAATACTCGTTATTGGTGTGTTATTTTGAGATGGTAATGTTTATGATTAAATTTGCAGTTACCCGAGACAGAAAGTGGTTGCAATGATCCAATTGCAGAGAAATTGCTTCATGGGGTTTTTCATAATAAGAAGGAAGCCTATGAATAATATTTTGCCTATGCACACCATATTGTATTTACTATGCGAAATGACCACAGTGGTTTTTGGCCGAATTCAAAGAGGATTAAGATAAAGGACTTTGTTTGTGGTACGACTGGTTTCAAGAAAGAGTTGAAAAATTATATCACAATGAAGTTCAATTAGAGCGGATACAAGGATTGGTTGTTCAGCCATGATCCGATATGTCGTTGATGTTGAAGGTAACTGGATGGTTAAGAAAGTTATAGAAAGTCATAACATTCATTGGTGGAGGATGGTGACATGCATCTATTGCGTTCCAGTAGAAAGATGAGTGACATCAATGCAAATATCCTCAGATCGATGACAAGATCAGGGACTAGAACCAGCGATGCATTTAGCTTCCTAGCTATAGAGGTCAGGGGAGTAGAGAATCTTGATTGCCCAAAGAGGGAAGCCTATAATTTCCTACAAAGAGAGAGAAGAGTTCAAACTGAACTACGGGACGCTAATTCTCTACTACAATTGTTCAATACGCGACAAGCTGATGATCCAATGTTTGCGTAGGACTTTCAAATTGATGATTCCAGTAGTTTGTTGAATTTATTATGGAGCGATGAGATGTCCAGGCTTGATTGCGACTGTTTTGGGGAAGTAATAATATTTGATACTAGTTATAGACTGAATAAATACAACTTTTTTTTGCGCCGATTGTCAGTGTGAACCACCACTAGCAGAATGTTCTGTTTGGAGTTAGTTTTTTTTCCGATGAAACGATTGAGTCTTTCAAGTGGCTATTCAAAGCCTTTATCCGTATAATGGATAATAAGCACCCAATAATAATATTCACTGATCATGATCAAACAATGTCTAGAGTCATTCAAGAGTGTCTGCCGCACACCAGACATAGACTATGTCAATGACATATATACAAGAAATTATCTTCAAAAGTTTATTGTGGTGTGGGTAGCAAGAGAGTTAATGATCTTTTTTATAAATTCATGAGTAAATGTGACTCAGAAGAGGAGTTCGAAGAAACATAGGGTACAATGATTGAAAAAAGAAATCTACACAATAATGTTTAGTTGAATGATATGCATAATATCAGGCATAGGTGGTCAACAACCTTCAATAAAGAAATATTTGGAATGGGTATCATATCAACTCAAAGAAGTGAGTCTACTAATAACATATGTCATGGTGTCTCTAAGGCAACAAGCTCCCTAACTGAAAGTTTTTTGAGTCTTGAAAATGTCTTGAAATCTTGGAGAAGAAATGAAAATGATGAAGATTTTAAATGTGAACAGTCTTCAATTGTCTTTACGATAAAAAGCAATCCCGTGTTGAGGTAGCTTGCTTTAATTTACATAAGAAAGCTATATTCAATATTTGAAGCAGAGTTTTTACATGGTTTGTGTAGTCTTGCTTTAGAGTGCTCTGCCAATAGCGATTCAGTATTGTACATTTGAACCTTCAATAATAAGGACAAAGACCGACCCTGGATTGTTAATCTGAACAGATGTAATTCTGAAAATTACCTGCAGTTGAAAAAAAATAGAAATTATAGGTTTATTATGTGCTCACGCTCTAAGGATTCTTTAACATGAAAATGTAACAAAATTCTATGATAAATATATATTACTGTAGTGGTATATTCATGCTAAAAGGGACGTATATATAAATTACGGTTCTCGACATCTTAAAGGGTTACAAATGTTACCGAGTGTTTCAAGTGGACTCATATATCACACACCTGTTCATAAATTTGCATACCATATTAGTACAAGAACACAAGGTAATTAACTTGTTGAGCTATTTGTGGTGGAAACAATGAAGAAATTAACAATTGATGTCGATGCCACATTGAGTGGAAGAGAACCTCAAGAAAAGGCAAAATCAAATAAGAAGAAGACACTGAATAAAGCGCAAAGAGTTAATGGCCCCACCAAGATGCGCTCAAAAGGAATATCTAATTCAAGGTTAAAAGATTATTGGGAAAAAATAAGAGAGTAAAAAGTAAATGTTATCTATTTTAAACATGTGCTTTTATTTGCTTCATTATTACTCACTAAAATGTAAAATTGCATGCAGGAAAGGAGAAAGTCAAGATAAAGTTCCCCCATGCGAGCCAAATTTGCTTGCAATGTAGGATCACTTTAGTCAGGTAGATAACTAAAATTTTGAAATTATTTGCACTACATCCTTTAATTTCAATTATAATCCTTTCATGAAATTCATTCCTAATTACTAAAAATGAACAAGAATTGCCAACATCACAACACACAGAGACATATACGAGCTTATTAATGGACATAGATAATGATATATATAAAACACTAAGTTTAATACATTTTCAATACCAAGAACACTCCAGTGGACCGTGCTGCCAAAATAGCTCAGCTTTGCACCCACATTCTATTTATTGTGTGTTTTGATATATGCAACGGTTAGCATGTATGAATGTATCTTTTAAGATTTGATTAAGGCAAATGGATAAAGTTATGTATATTTCAAAAACTCAAAGCTAGCCTCCTGAGAATGTTATATATTGTTATGATTTCTTGGATGTTATTGGAATATTTGGCGTTATTAACCTGTCATTGTTGTATCATTGTTTGGAGATACCATCTGAATTTAGTTTTTTGACAGAAAACTTTCGTATTATTGAGGTGATAGTCTTGAGTTATTATCTTATTATTCTAGTTTCTGTGGTATTTGATCCCTCCGTCGGTCGTATTGGAATATTTCGCGTCTTATTCCAATCAGACCGTAGAAATAAAACAGTTACTCTAGAATATTACCTTAATGAGATCGTAATAATGCAAAAATACAACCGCGGAGGTTAAAACCTCGGTCTAATTGGAATAAAACAGGGTCATATCAGAATATTTCGCGTCTTATGCTCGAATGTCACGCGGTATTCAATCCATCTGTGGTGTATTTGTAATATTTCGTGTCTTATTCCAATCAGACCGCGAACATAAAACAATGACTCCAGAATACTACCTTAATACTATCATAATAATGCATAAATACAACAACGGCAGTTAAAACATCGGTCTGATTAGAATAAAACATGGTCGTATCGGAATATTTTGTGCCTTATTCTCAAATGTCGCGCGATATTCAATCCATCTGTGGTGTATTTGGAATATTCTGCATCTTATTCCAATTAAACCGCGGACATAAAACAGTGACTCCAGAATACTACCTTAATATGATCGTAATAATGCATAAATACATTCACGACGGTTAAAACCTCGATCTGATTGGAATAAAATATGGTCATATCAGAATATTTTGCGTCTTATTCTTGAATGTCGTGCGATATTCAACCCATCTACAGTGTATTTGGAATATTTTGCATCTTATTCCAATCAGATCGCGGACATAAAACAATGACTCCAGAATACTACCTTAATACGATCGTAATAATGCATAAATATAACCACAACGATTAAAACCGTGGTCTGATTGGAATAAAATATGGTCGTATCGGAATATTCTGCGTCTTAGTCCCGGACGTCGTGCAGTATTCAATCCATCTGTGGCGTGTTTGGAATATTCCGCATCTTATTCTAATTAGACCGTGGAAATAAAATAGTGACTCAAGAATACTACCTTAATATGTTCATAATAATACATAAATACAACCATGTCGGATAAAACCTCGGCCGCATCTGGAATAAAACATGGTAGTATTTGAATATTCCAGAAACTTCGTGGGAGTATTACAATATTCGAGAAACACCACAGACACAATAATCCCGTACAACAACAATAATACAGAGATACTATGGTAAAATATCCGTCCCTCACAAATACAATACTGCACAAATACAACCGCAATAAATTGAGATAAAACAGACTCCAAATAAAATTAAGATACAACCGCAATAACGCAAAGATACACCTGGCATAATTCACCAATAAAATCAGGCATTAGTAAATTGCTAAATGATGCACAAAAATATGTTTGATTTTTCATATATATTTTGTACTCATTTTTTGTGATATTTCACTTTAATGGAAGGTATTTTTCATGCTTTGTTGCAAGTATGATGATTTTAGACAAATGAAGCAAAAAGAAGCGAAAATGAACAAATTTGGAGCGAAAAAAGGCAAAAACTAGATTTTTAAAATTTTGGCGCCGACGGCGCCCAAACTAACATCGACGACGCGTTTTTTCAGAGAGCCGAGAATTAAAAGGTGAGATAGGCAACCGATGGCACCCAATGTCAATTCAAGCTAAATTCAATGTATTTGAACGACTTTTGGAGGGATTCATGAAGTAAATCTTAGGAAATTCGTTCGTGAACTATTTTAACTTATTTTGGTCGCTAGAATTGAGAGTGTGTGTGTTTATGCAAGTGAAGAAATGTGTGTGTGAGTGAAGAGGAAGTGTTTATAGAGATTTTAAAGTCTAGGGTTTGGTGTTTAATGTTGTTTTATGAGGTATTCTTCTCAATAGAGTTGTAGGAGGAGAGGGAAAGTGAGAGGTTGCTTCTTCCCTACAATTCCAAGAGAGAATTGTGTGTTGTTGTGAATAAAGAAAGAAATTCCAAGGAACTTCAAGGGATTTGCTTGTGGAAGAAATTGAGATAAGTTGTATTTAATTTTCATAGTTTGTATGATTTTGCTTTTATATATAAAATCTTTATTTTGTCATCTCTTCCCCATGAATTCTTAGTAAATATATTTGTCTTTCTCCTTGCAATGATAAATGGTGAAGTGATAGTTTAAATTGGATGTCTTATGAAAAAATAGAGATTGTGATGATTTTTCACTTCGTTCTTCATTTACTTTTCGATCTAGCCAATTGAATTGTTAAAATATGTTGTGAAATATATAATCCGAAAGGGCTATTCTTTCTACAACAAAAGTAAAGATCACATTCAAATTCCATGGATGGTGAAATTCATGGGGGTTGAATGCAAATAAATAGAGAAGTATGTTTATTGGGAGTAAAATTAGAGATTTTAGGGTGACAGACTAAAATCCTAAATTGGTCCTGGTGTTTGGAAATTAAAGTGAGATTTAGCCTTCAGGCGAAGGGTAGTGGGAGCTCTGGAGTGAGAGTTAACGTCCTCTCAGCCTAACGACGGATTTAGGAACTAAACCTAGAATTAACCAATGTTCTTTATAGCACTCGGAAGAGGGTAAAAAATAGGCATCTCCTATTTGGCACAATACAAATATTAAACTAATCTATATTATTCACTCACTAAAATATCATTGTAAGCGGAGGACACTTTCTCTATATTTGAACCTTACATTACAAAAGTTAGGGTAGTATTAGTTATTTAATCTGAAGTTTAGAAAGTTTTGTAGATTCTTAAATTCTCTTGCATCTTTAAACGTTAGTAATTGTAGTATTTACTTTTAGTGATTTGTAAATTCGAATATTGGATTTCTGTGCTACGCTATAAGGTTTGCTTACTTCCTATGGGATCGATAACCAAGACTTCACTAGAGCCTGTATTAATTGAGTGACATATATACTTGCATAAAGGTTGGCTGCTTTGATATTAAACTGATAATACTGTATAACTAAATTGAAAACACTTTTTGAATATTAATTTACGTTAGCAAGCCGTGCATTAAGTTTTTGGTGTCGTTGCCGGGGAGGCAATAGTAAATTTAGTAGTATTTGAAAACCTTTAATTCATGTTTGTGTATGCGTAGTTTTGGATCCGAAGGTTTATTACCTTACGATTCAGAATTAGAACGTGCTCTTAGAAAATTTTGAAAAAAACAAAAAAAATTTAAAATTTTGAGCAAAATGGCGAACAATTTAGATAACCAAAGACATGAAAATGAACATCAATCTAAACCTTTAAGAGATTATGTTAATCCTACAGCAGATGAAATACATTTAACTATTCAAAATCCTGATGTAGCTGCTAATTCATTTGAGCTTAAATCTGCTATTGTTCAAATGGTACAAAATAACCAAATGAAGATCCTAACTTACATCTTGCTAGTTTTCTAGAACTGTGCGCTACATTTAAATATGACGGAGTGTCGAACGACGCTGTTAGAATTAGATATTTTCCTCTTTCATAAAGGGATAAAGCTAAGGCGTAGTTAAATTTGTTAGCACCTGGATCTATCAGAACTTGGGGAGAAATATCACAAAACTTTTTTGTCAAAATATTTCTCTCCATAAAAAACTGCTAAACATAGAAACGATATTACATCTTATTGTCAGTTTGAAGGGGAATCAATATATAAAGCATGAGAAAGATTTAATGATCTCCTTAGAAAGTGTCCACATCATGCTTTACCAGATTGGTTAATAATTCAAACATTTTATAATAGATTAGTGGGATCTCTTAGATCAATTATTGACACTGCTGTTGGTGGATCGTTAATGTCAAAACCTTTTGATGAGACATATTCTTTAATTGAAGAGATGGATACTAATAATTTTCAATGGCCCTGTGAACCGGTAAATTCAAAAAGAGTAGCTAGTATTCATGATTCTGATGCAATATCTATGTTGGCTTCTTAAATTGCTGCAATTTTAAAGAAAATAGATCAATTCAGAATAAACTACTCTCAAACGCCTCAGGTGTTAGAGGAAAATTCATTGGGACAAATAGTAGATTCTCAATCATCTTATGAGACTTTAAATGCTATTAATATTAAACCCAACAATCCTTATGTTAATTTTTATAATCTGGTTGGAAGAGCCACCTAAACTTAAACTGGAATAATAATGCTACTGTTGTTAACTCGCAGTGGGAGAACAAATCTGTGAACCCATTAGAAAATTCAAACACCCAGGGAAACACAAATTATAGACCTTCTTATCCTCCAGGATTCAATTGTAACCCATAATTAAAGCAAAAGAAGTTGTCTATGGAAGAATTGGTATTAAACATGGGTAATCATTGCAAAGTCAAGGGAATCAGTTGCAAAGGCAAGGAGCTACTATTAAAAATATTGAAAATCAGTTGGTTCATATTGCTACTGTATTAAGTAACAATTCTTCTAGAACTTTCCCCAATAATGTTGAGATTATCTTAAAAGATCAAAATAAAGAACAACTCAAGGCTAGACAGTTAAGATGTAGAAAAGAATTGGAAACAAGAGCGCAAAAAGACATTTAAATTGAAAAAGAGAAGGTGGAAACTGATAAAGATAATGATAATATATATCTTGATATGGAATATTCGCTTAAACCAATGAAAATTACAGTAGAAAGACCAACACCTCTGTTTCATTAAAGATTGAAACAACAAAAGAGTGCAAAACAATGCTCAAAATTCCTAAAAATCCTTAAAAAATTAACTGTAAATCTCCCTTTTTTTTGGCCTTAGATCAAATGCCCAATTATGCAAAGTTTATGAAGGATATACTAAACAAGAAAATGAAGTTTACAGATAATGAAACTGTCGCACTCACAAAAGAAGTAGTGCAATTATTCAGAAAAAGCTTCCTGAAAAACTTAAAGATCCTGGTATATTCAATATTTCTTGTGTTATTGGAGAAAAGTACTTTGGAAGAGCCCTATGTGATCTGGGAGCCAGCATTAATCCGATGCCTCTATAGACTTTCAAAAGGTTTGGAATAGAAAAAATTTCTCCTACTTCAGTAACTATTTAGTTAGTTGATCGCTCTATTACTTATTCTAAAGGATTTGTTAAAGATGTTCAAGTAATGTTTGATAAATTTATCTTCCATGTGGATTTTATTGTTTTAGATATGGAGGAAGATAAAGAAATACCTAAAATTTAAGGAAGACCATTCCTTGCAATTGGAAGCCATGATAGATGTTCAAAAAGAAGAATTAACTATGAGAGTGAATGATCAAGAGGTGACATATAATATATAAAAAGCTATGAGGTATCCTGCAACAGAAAAAGATGATGAATGTTTTCGAATGGAAACTTGTGACTACTTGAAAGATGAGCATTTTAAGGAAAAGTTTGAAGAAAAAAAGGAACAAGAAGATGAAATAGAAGATAAATTTGATGAGGTAGATAATGATGTACTAGACTATGTTCAGGAAAGATTTGAGATGTTAGATATTACAAAAAATGATAATAAAAGTTTAATTTCATCTATCATAAGACCTTCTGAACTTGAGATGAAAATGCTTCCAAATCATTTAAAGTATGTGTTTTTAGGAGAATTACTTACATTACCAGTTATTGTATTCTCATATTTAAATGATTTGCAAGAGCAAAATTGCTTGAAACCTTGAGAAGATACAAAAAGACTTTTGGTTGGACTTTAGCTGATATTAAAGGAATCAGTCCTTTGATCGACATGCATAGAATTCTGTTGAATAAAAAACATAAAACTAGCAGATCCACAATGAATATTAAATCCATTGATGAAAGAAGTAGTGAAGAAAGAAATTTTGAAATGGTTGGATGCTTGAATTATATATCATATTTCAAGCAGTGCATGGGTAAGTCCAATTCATTGTGTAAGAAAGGAGGAGTGACAGTTGTGACTAGTGAAAGAAAAGAATTAATAACCACAAAACAAGTCACTGGTTGGCGAATTTGTATTGATTATAGAAAATTAAATGTCGTCACTGGAAAAGATCACGTTCCTTTACCTTTTCTAAACCAAATGTTGGATAGACTTACTAGGCACAAATATTTTTGCATTTTAGATGAATATATTAGCTATCATCAAATACTAATTGCTCTTGAGGATCAAGAAAAGACAACATTTACCAATCCTTATGGAACATTTACTTTTCAAAGAATGCAATTTGGATTATGTAACGCACCTGCAACATTTCCAAGATGTATGATGTCAATTTTTAGTAATCTGATTGACAATGAAATATAAGTTTTTATGGATGACTTTTCTGTATTTGGAACTTCATTTAATATTTGCTTGAATAATTTAGATAAAGTTTTGGAGTTATGTGAAAAAATAAATTTGGTTCTAAACTGGGAGAAATGTCAATTTATGGTTGCAGAAGGAATTGTATTAGAGCATAAAATTTCTGAATATGGCATGGAAGTATACCTTGCAAAGATTCAAATTATTGCAAAATTACCACCTCCAACTACGGTGAGTGGGGTTAGAAGTTTTTTAGGACATGGCGGGTTCTACAGGCGTTATATTAAAGATTTTTCAAAAATTACTAAACATCTGTGCTAACTTCTAGAAAAAGATAAAAAATTTGACTTCAATGAAGAATATTTAAATGCCTTTGAAAAATTGAAAGAAAATTTAATCACCACCCCTATAATAGTTTCACTTTATTGGGAGAAATCATTTGAACTTATGTGTGATGCTAGTGATTACGTGATTGGAGCTGTCTCAGGACAAATGTATGATACAATTTTTAAAGTTATATATTATGCTAGTAAAACTTTTAATGAGGCTCAAATTAACTATACCACTACTAAAAGAGAGTTACTAGCGATTGTATATGCTTTTGAAAAATTTAGGTCATACTTGATTGGAACTAAATGTATAGTACATACAAACCATTTTATTATTAAATATTTAATGCAAAAGAAGAATGTTAAACCTAGATTAATTAGATGGGTGCTTCTAATGCAAGAATTTGACTTCATAATAGTAGATAGAAGAGAATTTGACAACCAAATAACTGATCATTTATCTAAGCTGGAACAATATGAACTATCTGATTTTGAAAATGAAATCATAGAAACTTTTCTTGAAGAAAAACTTTACAATATTAAGGAATGAAATTTACCGTGGTATGTTGATATTGTGAATTATATTGTAAGTAATATTTTACCACCTGAATTACCAAAATAATAACAGAAGAAATTTACCTATAATATAGATTCTATTGGTCTACTCTTTTTAGAGATGTTAATAGATATATTAAAACGTGTGATCGATGTCAGAGAGTAGGTAATATTTCTAAAAGAAATTGAATGCCCTTAAATTTTACATTAGAAGTTGAAATCTTTGATATTTGGGGATTAGATTTTATGGGACCATTTATTCCTTTATTTAGGAATATATATATATATATATATATATATATATATATATATATATATATATATATATATATATATATATATATTAGTTGCTTGTGGATTATGTATCAAAATGGATTGAAGAAATAGCTTTACCTAAATGTGATGCTCGAAGTGTTTCAAAATTTTTAATGAAAAATATTTTTTACAAGATAAGGAATGCCGAGAATTATCATTACTGATGGTGGATACCATTTTAGAAATGATTTGATTCAGAGATTGACTCGAAAATATAATATTATGCATAAAATATCAACTGCTTATTATCTCCAGACTAGTGGTTTAGCTGAAGTATCTAATCGCGAAATTAAAAGAATTTTGAAAAAATCGGTAAATCTTCATAAATTAGATTGGTCTGCGAGATTAGATACTGCATTGTGGGCTTACAAGACTGCTTATAAAACTCATATAGGAATGTCTCATTATAGACTGATTTTTGGAGAAACCTGTCATTTACCAGTTGAATTAGAACATAAAGTGAATTGGATAATTAAAGAGTTCAATTTTAATTTAAAAGATGCTAGTGAGAAAATATTATTGCAACTTAATGAATTGGAAGAAATGAAAAATGAATCTTATAATAATGAAAGAATTTATAAGGAGAAGATGATGATATGACTTGATCGGAAGATTATAAAAAAGAGATTTGAACCTGGACAAGAATTTTTGTTATATAAAACAAGATTACGATTATTTCCTAAAAAACTTAAGTCTATGTGGATAGGACCTTGCACTGTTACAAAAGTTTATTAGTTTGGAGTTGTTGATATTGAAGATTCTAAAACCGGAAGAATATTTAAAGTTAATGGGCATCGGTTAAAACCATATTTTGAAGGTTAACAACCTAACTATAAAGAGGTTTTAATGTTAAGTCTTCCTAAACGAACCAATGTTTATTGGGCTGACGACGTTAAACCAAGTGCTTTATGGGAGGCAACCCATAGTTATCTTTATTGTTTAATGTGTTTTGAAGTGATTTAAATATTAGAAAGTCGTATATTTGAGACATAATCACACATAATTATCCCAAATGGTGCTAATTATTGAATTGAATTGAAGATTTAGAGATTATTTGGACAAAAAAGACGTAGGAGCAAAGTTGTGAACTGGCGCCGACGACGCTCGATTCAGCGCCGACGACGCTCAATTCAGAGTCGACGACGCCCAAAACAGTGCCGACGGTGGATTTTTCAAGAGAGCAACTTTATTTTTTGGAGCTTTGGCGCCAACGACTCCTTATTCAGCGCCGACGGCGCTAACGCCGAGAAGTGATTTTTAGACTTTCAAATGGTGGATTTTGGCGATTTTAAGCTGGAGTTTTACCCCTATAACTCCCTAAACTCATTCTAAAACCCATTAACTCCAGAAAAAGAAAAGAAAGTTCCAAAATTTTCATTCCATGGCTTCCAACTTCTTAGAATCACCAAGATATAGTTTTCAACAGGAGAAAGTTCGTCAGTTTTGAGGTGCAGTGAATTTGTGACAAAGTTCTTATAAAGAGGAGGTTAATCAAAAAATGAGGCTTTTTCAATCGAGGTATGAATGTTTCTAGTACTCGAGTAGATGAAATTATTATGCAGAGGCAATGGGAAGTATTTTGTTACACTACTGCCGTAGTTGTCATTTCTGTGGTGAAAAAATTTTATGCAAATCTTAATGGAATCAACTAAAGATGTGTCCATGTGCAAGGTAGGTCGATATTATTCACTCCTTTAAAGATTAATGAACTTTACATGATAGATAATGTGTCAATCTGTCATTACACCAATTTTGTCCCTACGAGAGACAACATGAGTGAATTCTATCAATATCTGACGGATGAAGGTGAAGATTGGGAGATAAGAGACAACGGGTATATTAATTTCTCTACTACTTTATTAAATCCCATGTCGAAGCAATGACATTTCTTTAATTACTCCCAACCAAGAAAATAAGTAAAGTCGTAAAGGAAATTGCAATCTTAAATTATTGTATTCAAACTGGAAGGCTTGTTGATATTAACACCATAATTGTGAAGTCTGTATTGGATTTGATTGTGCTGTTGACCTCATTTTTGATGAGGTCTTCTCTTCTTCTCTTTAGTACTTAGGATCTAGCCTTAGGCTTTTCCTTTGACTATCTTAGAAGACTAGAATTGGGATCCACCATCTAGAATTTCAAACCACTTCTTAACTCCCTACAAACTCCACAAACTTGACCGTAGACCCCTAATCACCTAGAGGGTTGAAATCAAGTGTGGAAGTTTAAAGGATGAGTTCCTATGGACTCTTTGGCCTTAGGATCGCCTGCGGTGGCCTGGTCGATGAAGGGGCCGACTTACACACACACTACACTCATACACTACACTTCCATACACTTCCTAAAAACACACCCATACCCGACTTGACCTCCCGACTCATGTAGATGATTCACATGGATGGTCCTTAACCCCTAAGCCCTCGCGCAAGAGGTTAGGAACAACATAGTGAATGCCTCAAATGAGTCCCTTCATGGCTCATGTGGGCTTGATATGGCTTCATGGCTCAACCAAAATGATTTTATTCCACTTATATTCACCCAATCTTCAATTTTCCAAATTTTCAATTTCGACCCCCGGACCCTACACCCGCCAACCTACCCAAAGCCCCGAATAGTCTCAAATTTCTCAAAAATTTCCAAATCACCCAAAATTCTCCAAAATCATTCCCAAACATTTCCACATCACTCAAACTGATCATCCATAACCAAAAATACCAAAAATTCCAAAAATACCTCCCAATACCCTCCAAATACCCAAAATACCCCTCTTAGCCAAAAAATCCAAAAATTCAGAAAATTCCCAGAAAATTCCAGAAAATCCCAAATATTCCCAATTTCATTTTGTTCAACTACACCATGGGCCAATTTTGTCAATTTACCCCACTTTTATCAAAATCCCCAATTTGACCCATTTTAACCCAAAGTAAACCCAATGTCAAACCTAACCTACCCAATTGACCTAAATTCTGGTTCAATTAAATTCTAAACTTCAATTCAACATCCCCAACACCAATCTAGACCAAATCCAAGCCCAATTTGATTGGCATTGGGATCCAATTTCACTTTTGGCCTTAAAGCCCAATTTGGACCTATGACCCAAACCTAACCCAAACTCACCCAATTCAACTCCAATTAACCACAAATCTTTTCTAAATCTTCCTTAACATCCCCATAAATAAAACACTAACATGATTTGCCCAAAATTTAGACCCAAACCCCACTCAAATTCAACCCAAAATCAAAAAGCCCAATTTTGACCTAAACCTAAACCTAGCCTAAATGAGCCCAAATCCCAAAATCAAAACCTAACCAAAGCCAAAATCTCTTTGAAACACTCCCATAAACATTTCCCAACATTAATTTTACATCAATTTCAACTCTAGCCCAACTTTGGCCCATGGTAGCCCATTTTGGCCCACCTTAGCCTCTTTACCAAAAGGCCCAAAATTGGTCCCAAAGCCCATATGACATTTCCCCTCATCATACTTTCAATTAAACTCAATACCTAAGTCCTAAATTCATCATCAAATCATTCCAAATCAAGTTCCATACAAATTTCCATCAAATTACCAAAAAATTCCTATAATCCATTTTCATGAAATTGATCAAGCTTTCCCCAAGCCAAAGGTGAGCCATGAAGCCATGCATGAGCCACATGTGAGCCATGAGAGCCTTGGACACTCCACCATACCATATTGGGTAGGAAGGAGGGACCCTTTCCTTAATCCCTAAAGCTCATTAGCCTTAATCATGATTCACCTAAACCTAAATTTAATCCAAATATATTTGGATGGAGACTTCTCCATGCCAAACCAATCGATCCCTTTGATCCCCCACAAGCACCCAAAGCCACCTTGAAGGGTGCACCAAGCCCAAATGGGTGGGTTGACCCATTTAGACCCAAAACTAGCCATGCCCTATTCTACTTGGATCAAAGCCTTTACACTCGGCCATTGCCAATTGCTTGCACAAACACCCAGCTCACGACCCACCCGACCCCGAGGGTGACCCTCGCCGCCGGCCAGCCACCCCGTCGCCGGAAAACACCATGGCCGAGAGCTCACATGTGAGCCAACTTTGGAATTCTCACTCGCCGAGCCGCCCCATCCCCAGGTGGCCATTGTGGTCGTTCTTCACATGCCGGAGTAGCCGATCCTGCACCCTCAACACCCCCCGGGAGAGCCTCCGACCATGCCTATTTAAACCCCTCACTCTCTCGGCCATGAGAGGTGCCGAACCAAACCTTAAGGAAACTCGCCAAAATCATTCCGGATCACTCTCTACACATAGAGCATTTGATCCCCACCGAATTCCAACCTCAATTCCTCTCAGATCGAGCTCAATTTCGAGCTCAAACTTTAGCCTAAAAACCAGGACACTTCTCCACAGTGAGCCAATCCCCAAATTGATTGGTTCTACACCTTCACCGGACCAAGGGAAGGTGTCCACCAGCAGAAAGCCCCATCTCCAGAGCCACCCGGCTTGCTCCAGCCTCCAAGCTTTGTGATCGGCCGTGGTCGAAGTCCAACCTAGACGATTCACTGGACCGAGAGACTTCATCTCGGAGCTTGCTCGGACCCAATCGAAGGTGACACAACTCTCGCATCGAAGCTTCACTTCTCTGAGCAAAGGTATGGACTCCCTCTTCTTCCCGAGCTTCCAGAGATTCTCATTTTAATTTGAGTCAATTTAAATGCATGTTTACCGTATGGATGTATTCGTCTCTTCAAGACGAATCCATAGAGAATAAGAACACGAAAATCCATTGAGAATCGAGTGAGTTCTTAGGGTTAGAGTGTGGACGGTCACGGGATCGCACCCGCCGTAGACGATGACCAGGAGCCGTTGGATCGCGCGTGTATCGAGCGGACGGCTCGGATTGCGCCGGACCGGGGAATGATACGTGAACCGCGGGTCCCGGGATCGGCCGACTCGGATGGCGGCGCCCAATCACGCCGCGACACGTACCCCTTCGGAGCCGCCGATGTCTCGGCCGGCGCCGCGTGGATAAGTAGATAAATTGGGTATTTAATGTATTTATTAAATATCGAAACTTTAAAAATTCATAACTTTGTGTAGGAAAATCAGAAAAATAAAATAAAAATACCCTCTTACTCGAGTGAATCGAGAGGAGAATAATGTGGAAAAGAAATCATTTAATTTCATCAAGTATTTTTTTATAATTTATTTACTCTCTCGCATACATTTAATTCTCCATGCATGTACACAATTCACCATGGCATGAGACCATAGGGCTTTTGAAGCCTCTGAATTTGGGAACATTCCCCGAATTTTCCAAAGTCGGAGGTCATCCCTATGAAGAGTTATTGATTTTTCAAATTCATGTCACTCGTTTTGAGTATTTTAATTCCAGTAGAATAGCATGTTGTGAAATAAATTCTAGGAAAATTTGGTGATGTTCCTTATGACCAGAGAACCCTAGGAAAAATAGGTTTTGAGTTAGTTCATTTTAAACAACCCTAATTGGCTTAAACACTCAAAATAGGTCTCTAATTAATTAGAGCTAACCATACATCAAATTGACTTCAAATCAATTCTCCATTGACCTTTAGGGTCAGAAGAACCCACTATAAAAATTTGAGGTCAATTGGACTTGGTTAGCCCTATTAATTGGGTTGATTAAGCCATTTAGTCATTTTAAACTTTAAAAATTCATAACTTTCAAAATATCTTTCAAAAATTCACCAAATTGGTTTTGGAACCTCTCTGATATCAGGGGAATTTAAGAAAATTAAAATTTCAATTTTCTAAAAAAGTTGATTTTTAATATTATTTTAATATTTTTAATAATTAAAAAATAATAAAAATCACAAAAATAATAAAATTCACCAAAATGTCACATTTTGAATTTTAATCACTTAGGAACAAACCCCATATTTTTCTTAGGCCTATTTGGTGAGATATTAATTTTTAAAGCCCTAGGGTAATTTTAAAATTAAAAAATGTATTTTCTAGCATTTTCACTAAAATAATTGTAATAAATCATAGAAAAATCAGAAAATTGCAAAATTTGCTTCTCTGATTTCCTTGATATCAGAGAGATTTTTGAAAAACATAAAATTCATTTTTCAACATTTATTTTATTTTTAAATTAATTAATACTCCAGAACTTAAAATAAATCTAATAAATAAAATATAATTCAAAAAATCACAAAAATTGGTCCAAGTGGTCCTTTGGTCATTCGGAATGTCCCATAATTTTCTTAAGGACAGATACTTTCCCTTGGTCATGTTATTAAATTTTCCTTGGAAATCTCTATTTTCTATCAAAAATAATTATATAAATAAATTAAATACAGAAAAATCACATTTTCTCCTCTAATATCTTTATTGACATATGAGTGAAGTCACATAAAAATTTCAAGTTCATTTGAGTTCAATTTAGTGAGTTATGAAATTATTAAGCTTAAAGGGTAAAGTGGTAATTAAATTTTTCTTTAGTCCTTAATTAAAACTTTAGGTTTAATAAAAAATTAACAAGTAAAATATTTGATCCTAATCTGATTTGGATGATTGAAATTTAATAATTGAAGGGTAGAAACCCATTAAGTAATTTAAAATGATTAAACTTTAATTAAATAATTGATTAAATTTGGAAGAATAATAAAATTGGAATTATTAAAATAGGGATATTATTAGGAAGAAATTTATTCTTTAATTTAAAAAATCCCTAAATTAATCATTTCATTAGTGTTTAATTCCTAATTAAAATGATAATTCAAATTTAAAATATTAAAAGACTTAATCATTAAACTAAAATTTAATTATTCAACTCTTTTAAAATTTTAATTAAAATTAAAATGAATAAAATTAAATTAAATTAAAAATTAAATTAAATCAAATTAAAAATTAAATTAAAAATTAAATTAAATTAAAAATTAAATTAAATTAAAAATTAAATTAAATTAAATTAAAAATTAAATTAAATTAAATAAATTAAATTAAATTAAATTAAATTAAATCAAATTAAATAAAAAAAATTAATTAAATTAAATCAAATTAATTTAATGTAACATCAAATCAAACTAAATTGAATTAAATTGAATTAAATTAAATTAAATTAAATTAAATTAAATTAAGTTGAATTAAATAACATCACCTAAGACATAAAGAAATAAGCCTAAAATAACTCGAACACTATTCCAAATTTAAACCCTTCAATCGAAATTAAGCCTAAATCACAAACCATTTGAACACCAATTTACCCTCAAAAGCTTTAGTTATCATAACTCCTAAACGAATATTAAATGAAATGTTACTTCACTTATAGTGACATTCAAATATCCTAGTTCACCGAGCAAGTTAACAAAACTCGAAAACCTCGGACGATCGATTCATTTACATAATTAAATTCATTTCGACTTAAAACAATCCTAGAAATATTGAAAAGATGTTTAAGATTCTTCTTAAGCACTTCCTCAATATGATAGGATATTTATAAGAACAATCGAACTTAATTGTTCTTTGATGAAGAAAATCGTCTTCAAACCAAAAACACAAGGAACCTAAACGTCATAGGAAGTGACTAACTATAGGATTAGAATTTGGTAGAAAACCATAACCCTTACCTTAGCTTTACCTAGGAACTCGCTTAAATATTCTAACTGTGTTTTAAGTGCAGCTTGGGATGACGGGAAGACCCTCCAGGTACGCTTTTATTTTATTGCGATTTACTTTACGGTAATTTATTTAATCACATCGCACTTATTTTTCTTGCATGATAAACAACAATTGCATGAAAACCTACACCTTTAGGACAGAAACCAAAACTGAAACCCATAACTAAATTAAAAGACACTACAAGATAAAATTCACCTCCACAACATTTCAAAATATAAGACAACTCAAAATTTAATCACAAACATAACACAAAACTACAATTACAACCGAATTAAAACGTCCCGTTGGATGATCGGGAATACCTCGATGATGTAACCTACGTGTTGCTAACCGGATTTCCCACGGTCTAAATGAAAGTGTGGAACTCATTCAATTGAGTTTAGCAAATTCATCCGGACTAAGTGAATCCGATAAAAATAATGATGCCGGAAGGATGGAACCGTGGGATCTTAACCGTGTTGTTATAATCAACTTTAAGATTTGTTTTAATTAAAACACAAAAAACACTTGGAAATTAAGACTTCTCTAAACCAAACACTTTTCTCATCTCCCGATTTATGATTTCTAAAACTAAACCTCTCGCAACAACAAGGAGCTCGGAGCATGATGGGCAAGACGACCATCGTCGTCAGCAAAACTCGAACCTACTTCACAGAAACTTTCCTAGAATTAAACAACAAAGCCATAGGACTTCGAGGTAGTTCGCTTAGTGCAACATAAATCCTCAACTCTTCGTTAGGCATTTCGCATTGCAAATTAAGCCCTAACCGGTCTTAGGATTCCGAGGTAGTCGTCCGATACGACATAAACCCTCATATCTTCCAGGCTATTTGTATGATTTTATCATACAAATATAAGTCCTAACTAATTAAAATCGGCAAGATCAAAACATTAAATAAACATTAGGACCTTCCTAAATGCAAGCCAAACAATAGGATAGTCGGGAAATTACCGAAGTTCGCTTCGAATCTGTGATTTCTCCTACCTTTTCTTCCTTTGAATTCCCAAAATAAAATGTTCCAAACTTGATCCATTCCCTATTGAGATTCAAAAATTCAATTCTTTGAAAACTTAAACTTTGAAATTCTTGAGAGCAGAATTATTGATTATTATCGAGAGTTTTCTTAGGTGATTCCCGTCACTTAAGATGTAATTAACTATAGAGGCTTGTCTCTATAGGGAATTTTAAAGAACCTGAGTAATATAAACCCCGTTTAATGTTTTCATATTAAGCGAGGAATTTGTCGGCTTATAAAATTGGTTCGCGGACCAAACGGATGTCACAAATTTTCTAGTTTATTTAACCGAGCCCCACCATCAAGCAAGTGTGTTTATCCTTAGGGATAGATACACGGTTTATGATGCGGTGCTCGTTTATATAAACTATTCGGGATGTGAGATCGGTTTGATTTCATATCTTAAAATCTTCAAATTTAAAATTATTTTCAAAATCAAATACTACTTTCTAAATTATATCTATATTTAAATTAAATTTAAAATTCGCCGACAACTTCTGTAGGCGACCCCTTTTAAAAAAAATACAACACTCAACCTAAAAATATGCCGACATGTGCATGGATCAAGTTAAGGCTTGGGACATCCTTCCACTATATTTCTTCTTTGTAGTTAGTCACAAGTGCCTTATGAGAGTTGAGAAAAAGTGCTTCTTCCTTGGACGCCGAAGAACCCAACTAATTTTTATGATTGTCCATCAACTGGGGATGAAAATGATCTGAGCATAACTGTAGACCAACCATCTCAGAGTTTACTACATATTCAACCTCATTTACCTGAAAGTGCCCAGTTAATTCTAAAGAAAATTAAGAAGCTAGAGAAAGAGGTACAAAATCTTATGGATGCTATTAATAATATAACTGAACAATTTGATCACTGAAATTGGAGAATGAAAAAACAATTTGATCATATTGGTACGATTGATGAAGAAAAAGGCTTGGATTGTAGAGGGTTCGACTGATGAATTCTTGTATCGACCCTTCTACAATTTGTTTGTGCATCACCAATTCATAGGAGATATCAGAGAGGATAACACTGACATTGATAAAGACTAGTGATTCTATGTTTTATCTACTTTATTTAGTATTTGGACTTTATTTGCTTGAGTTTAATTTGTATTTGGCTTGCTTATGGTGTGATTTTAGACTTATTATGCTTAAGATTTGAATTTATATTAAGTTTTCAGCGTTAGAGTGTTGAGGTTTAATTACAATACTTAGTTTATGATGATGTAGTTTGATTGATTTGTGTAAGTTTGTAACTTTAGATTTTATATATATAAGTGATGTTTTGTGTTGTTTGTGTAATTTTAATATTATTTAATTAATTAATATTGATTATAGATGCTTAAAAAGCTAATTAAATGTCAAAGTGACTTGGAATGATCAAAATCGCGGAATATTTGGAACCAGAAAAAGTTTTGTCTGGCGCCGAAGGCACTTGATTCAGTGCTGACAATGCCCAAATGAGCGCCGAAGGCACCCGATACTCAAAAGTCCCAAATTCCTTTAAAAATCGTGATTTTGAATAGTAACCACCTCATTTATCACCTTCAACCTCCAGCCAAGCCCGAAAAAACAACCCTAGGGCTTGCTTGCATTTGGATTTGAGGCGATTTTGAAGCTTTTTAAGGTTGGATCTCATCTTCTCTTGGTAAGAGCTCTACTTTAAACTAAAATTTTTTTATTTTTACTATGAAAATCTCCTACATTTGCGAGATCTGAAAATTTGGAGCTTTTAAAAAAAATTTTAGAAAATCCATGGTGAAATGTACTTACTTGCTAAATTTGACTTTAGAGTTTATAGCATTATGATTTTGGAATATATTGGGATTTATATGCAAATCATATCGAGATTTTGATATGGCTCTAAATATGTTTAAGGGAAAGAGAAAAGTTGATTTTGATGAGAGGCGATTTGTGAATGTGAAAGCACATTACCATTTTAAATCTACACTCCAAAGTAAAAAGTACATACAAGATAGAGGATTTGAAAATTTGGGTCGAGTTGTAGAGCAGGTTATTGAGGAGTGGAATTAGAAAACTTTCTGCTATTTTTCTGCCGATGTTGTCGCTGATGTTGTCCGAGAGTTATATGCTAACTTGCGATATACTGAAGAAGAGTATATATTGAAGAAGAGTATGTATTGGTTCGAGAATTTACTCCTCAACGGATCAATGCTTTCTACCAGTTACGTGATAATCTGTTCTGTGAGTACAAAACTTTTGGTACTGTGGATACTGCCATGAATGAGGTAATTACTTTTCTTACTGATGGAAAAGGGGAGTGGAAAACTCTCAATTTTGTATTCAAAACAAGAGAGTTATTGATATTGGAAGAGTTATTTTATAATAGCATTTTGACCATAGCTAAGGAAGAAACTACTAGAGGATTTGGACATCCTACCCTAATTTATGCATTATGTATAGAGGCAGGAGTTGAGGTTGATAGTAGTGAAGCGTTGGTCCATCCTTTAAAGCTTATTAGTACGGTCAACATTCGCACTTATGAATCATATGTAGGATGGAGATATGGAGTTAAGAGTAGTGATATTCCCTCTGCTAGTCATGGCATACCTTCTATCTCGGGAAATCCTACTATTTTTGATGTTATGGAGAGGCTGATGATACAACAATATGATATTACAAGGCTTTATAGCAGGATTGATGGTTTGGAAGTAAGAAATAATATCAATAATGATTACCAGATGAGAAGAGTGGAATATGACATTGCTTATCATGATGCTCAGGTGAGATTTATGAGGGAAGAGATAGGAGTGATATTTCCTACTTGCCCCCGTTACTTTCCATACTAGCCTGAGGAAGAAGGAGCAGAAGAAGGAAGACATGATGATTGGTAGTGTAGTATTCTCTATGTTTGTTATTGTTATGTTGATTTTTGTGTTTGTTAGTTTTTTTCTGTGTAGTAGTTGTTTGTAGTAATTGTACTTTCATTTTAGTTAATTTGTATTGAAGTTTATGTTGGTATGTAATAGTTGTAGTAAAATTGTAATGGATGTTGTAGTAAGTGTTTAAAGTAGTGTTTTAAATTTCTTTACCCTGCAAATCTCTGTTATATAACAAGGCTTCTAACTATTTTATGCCTGCAGTTAAATTTTTATTTAATACCTGCATACTTCAAAAGAATCAAAAGCCCGGCACAAAAAGTTTAGTTTACTTTTTTTTTCTCTCTCATTTGGTAATTTGTTATACACTAAAAAACTTAAGTTTGTGGGAGGAAAAATTAACTTTTATTTGTTCTCAATCAAAATATATTTTGAAAAATTATTTTAACATGACTTAAAGTAGAAGGGCTTAACTATAGATCACTAAATTTTTTATTTTATTTAAATATCATAACAGATTTGAATGAAGTTTTTAATAATGAAGGTTAACTTTATGGGTTAAGATATTTAGTATAAGAGGATTAGATGATATTTACTATTTAAAGTAAAGAAAAGTGTATTATTGAAATATGAAGAGTCTTAGAGGTTTCTGTGAGGAGAAATGATTGTGACTCTATGATGAATCATTAAAAAGCTAGTATATTTATAAAGTAAAGCAATGTTTCAAGTTCCAACTTTAAGAAGAGGATAGTGAAGTTCAAAATTATTAAAGGCTATCCAGATATAGTAATCCTCACATGAAAAGAAAAAGAAAGAAAAAAGAGGATTGAAAAGAAATCCCAAAAAGAAAAAGAAGAGAAAAAGAAAAATTTATGTGAGGAGAAGCATAAGAAGATGTCTAATAAAAAATTGGCTTCACTTGAATCAACTTAAAGAAAGTGTTTAATTCCATTTCTGAATTTATAGTAAAGTATTAGCATCCTTACTAATAGAGTTTTCATGAACTTCTTTTTCATATGATACTTTAAAGCACCCTTAATGTGACAAATTATGATTATTCTTGAAATAAATAGAAGACTAGAACTCTTAGACTTGATTACTAAGTGTTCTTATACCTATAATTTTGACCTAAGTTATTGAAAATCTTCTTTAAAATCTTGCTATTATATTCATTTAAATCAAAAATCATAGTAATCATTAAGTAAAGTTCACTACTAAGAACCATATTTTTATGTAGTAAAAGGATTACTTGAGGACAAGTAATAATTAAGTTTAGAGGATTTTGATGCACCAAAAATATGTTTGATTTTTATATATATTTTGTACTTATGTTTTGTGATATTGGACTTTAATGGAATGTATTTTTCATGCTTTGCTGCAGGTATGATGATTTTAAGCAAATAGAAAAAAAAGAAGCAAAAAGGAATGAATTTGGAGCCAAAAACGGCAAAAACCAGAATTTTGAAGTTCTGGCGCCGACAACACCCAAACCGGTGCCGACAACACGTTTTTCCTGAGAGCCAGGAATTAAAAGGCGTGATAGGCCGCCAACGATGCCCTATTGCCTGCGACGATGCCCAATATCGGTTCAAGCCAAATTCAATGTATTTAGACGACTTTTGGAGGGATTCTTGAGTCAACTCTTAGTAAATTCATTCATAGACTATTTTAACTTGTATTGGGCGCTAGAATTGAGAGTGTTTGTGTTTATGCAAGTGAAGAAAAGTGTGTGTGAGTGAGGAGGAAGTGTTTAGAGAGAGTTTAGAGTATAGTGTTTGGTGTTTAGTGTTGTTTTGTGAGGGATTCTTCCAAAAGAGTTGTAGGAGTAGAGGGAAAGTGAGAGATTACTTCTTCCTTACAATTTCAAGAGAGAATTGCGTGTTGTTGTGAAGAAAGAAGGAGATTCTATGGAACTTTAATGGATTTGTTTGGGGAAGAAATTGAGATAAGTTGTATTTACTTTTCATAGTTTGTATGACTTTACTTTTATATATAAAATCTTTGTTTTGTCATCTCTTCCCCATGAAATCTTAGTAGATCTCTTTGTCTTTCTCCTTGCAATGATAAATGATGAAGTGATAGTTTAGATTGGATGTGTCATATGAAAGAATAGAAATTGTGATGATTTTCAATTCGTTCTTTATTTACTTTTCGATCTGGCCAATTAAATTGTTAAAATATGTTGTGAAACATACAATCTGAAAGGGCTATGCTTTTTATAAAAAAAGGTGGAGATCACATTCAAATTCCATAGATAGTGAAGTTCATGGGGGTTGAATGCAAATAAATAGGAAAATTTTTTTATTGGGCGTAGAATTAGAGATTTTAGGATGACAGACTAAAATCCTCAATTTGGTCCTAATGTTTGGAAACTAAAGTGAGAGTTAGCCTTCAGGTGAAGGGTAGTGGGAGCTCTGGAGTGAGATTCGGTATCCTCTCAGCCTAACCACGAATTTAGGGACTAGGCCTAGGATTAGCCAATGTTCTTTATAGCACTCGGAAGAGGGTAAAGAAAAAGTATGCTCCTATTTGGAATTTGACACAATACAAATATTAAACTAATCTATATTATTCACTCGTCAAAATATTATTATAAGGGGGAGGACACTTCGTCTATATTTGAACCTTACATTACAAAACTTAAGGTAGTGTTAGTTACTTAATCTGAAGTTAGGAAATTTTGTAGTAATTATAAATTCTCTTGCATCTTTAAACGTTAGTAATTATAGTATTTACTTTTAGTGATTTGCAAATTTGAATATTGGATTTCTGTGCTACGCTATAAGATTTGCTTCCTCCCTGTGGGATCGATAAGCAGGATTCCATTAGAGTCATGTATTACTTGAGCAATATGTATACTTGCGTAATGGTTGGTTGTTTTGATATTAAACTGATGATACTTTATAACTGAATTGAAAACACTTTTTGAATATTAATTTACATTAGCAAGCCGCACATCACTGAACCACCACAATAAAGCTCAGATCTAAATTAAGAAAACGAAATAGGACAACTATTATTTTATTTCTCACAATATCATCATAATAATGCAAAGATAACACAATAATAATAAATCAGTTATGGTTACATCGGTTCATTCTCCGTTAACAGACGAAAACCACATACAAAGCTGATATGCTAACTCTGCCCTGAACCTTGGCATGTCTGCCTGCCTGGTGAGTCAATTGGGGTAGCCTGTACTAATTTTTCCATGTACTTGCAGACAAACATGCCACTGTTAATACTATTGCTTTAAATGGGACCGTCTTTAACGATTGGCAGCCTCCACTTTGCCGGTTTCCCCATGAAAACCTAGCATCGGTTGAAACCATGTGATCTGCAAAATTTAATTTCATACTTTTTATTGTATATAAAAGGCTAAACGAGGTTGATATATTATGTGGAATATACTTACAACTCGTTCGCAGACCGCCTTATGCATTGGGTAGGGTAAGGAATCGTATATTATTCATCTCTTATTTTCCAAGTAAGCTACCAACAATATCTAGTGCTTGTTGTCCACAATAGAAATCAATATCATATCCGCATTTTTCACCTCCGTGTTTGTGATATGAGTCAAAAAACGTAAGGTGTTACCACCCATTTTATGAAACTCTGCATGAAATGAAAAACTATTAATATTTTCATGTAGTAGATAAAAATCTTAATAACATTGCGTTTATTTCATTACCAAGTATAATGGCGACACGTATAGGTATTTTCGGAACAAATTTGGACTTTGACTCTTCATGCTACTCAGAATTGCAGCTAAAGCATCAATATGGTCATTTCCAATAAATTCATCGCATAGTAAATCCTCGATCATACTGCAATCGATTAGAATGTCACCAATGTGTACAATAATATCATTCCTGCAGAATACACATAAAATCTTTGAGTCAACTCACTTTAAGAGATTTGCAATGCATCAACAAGGTGAAGATTTGCTAACATTTTATGGTATTTTGACAAGCACATATCAATTACTCCTTGCATTTCAACATAAATTAGTACTATCACAAGAAATTCAAATTGTGGCTCTGCCAAAGAAGGCTACACATAGAAAAAACTTATGAAATATCTAATATTAAAAGACAACATATATGAAAGTATTATGAAAGTCTTTTAGTAATACCGTTAATGCTTGTTCGTTCATTGTTTCTTCAACATGTGCAAGTACTAAAGGTGCAAATACCACTATTTGCAAGCCCTTCTATGCTTGACTATCTACAATTTCTTGATTTATATTTATCGAAGTATTTAAGATTTCTTGTCCTGTTGTTGTCGGAGTATCTACAATTTGATCTCCTCAAGTTGCCAAACTATCTAAAGTTGCTTCTTCTATGGTTGCAGATGTTTGACCAATAGGTTGTTCTGAGGTGGTTGCAGTATCCACGCTTAGTTGTTCTATAATGGTTGAAATTTGTGCATTTGCTTGTTCTCTTGAGGATAAGGAGGTAGATCAAAAAACTGGCCAACATTCATTATTTTCAGCTCATTCATCGTGTCCTCAAATAATGTAGCCCTGACCTTATCAATCACATCTCTCACTACAGATGACCTTGGGTTAATAAATCTACATAAACAAAACAATGCAAGAAATATTAGGTGTCATAAGGTGTTATTTCAATGGTGATATGTGATGGTTTTTACTAGAATCATTTCAAATTCAGGTTTTGTTCACCTAAATCAAGCGTTATTTGGTGCAACTTATTTAATTTGCCAAAATTTATGAACTTAGATTTATATATATTTTGATTTAGTTTTCTAATGAGTTACACAATTAAATACAAGTATACGTATTACTCAAGTAATACAGTGCTCTAGTAGAGTCCTGAATATCGATCCAACAGGGAGGCAATTACTTTTATGGAGTATCACATAAATCACTTCTCGAATCATAGCACAATTGCAAGTAATTACAATTCTTAAAATAAAGAAAAACAGTTGTAGTTACTATTTCTACCAAAGTACGTTCTAACATTCTAGCAAGTTAAACTAACAAAAGACAAAAGTTATAACAAAGTTCTGTTTTGTAAGAAAGAATCTTCCTCCTCTCCAATTATAATATAATGATTTTTGTGACATAGATCAGTGATGCAAATGTATTGTGCCAAATAGGAGTATTCTTATTCTTTTCCATTTTCCAAGTGCATTGTTGACCTCATTTTTGATGAGGTCTTCTCTTCTTCTCTTTAGTACTTAGGATCTAGCCTTAGGCTTTTCCTTTGACTATCTTAGAGGACTAGAATTGGAATCCACCATCTAGAATTTTAAACCACTTCTTAACTCCCTGCAAACTCCACAAACTTGATCGTAGACCCCTAATCACCTAGAGGGTTGAAATCAAGTGTGGAAGTTTAAAGGATGAGTTCCTATAGGACTCTTTGGCCTTAGGACCGCCTCAGGTGGCCTCAGTCCGATGAAGGGGCTGACTTACACACACACTACACTCATACACTACACTTCCATACACCTCCTAAAACACACCCATACCCAATTTGACCTCCCGACTCATGAAGGTGATTCACATGGATGGTCCTTAACCCCTAAGCCCTTGGCTAAGAGGTTAGGAACAACATAGTGAATGCCTCAAATGAGTCCCTTCATGGCTCATATGGGCTTGATGTGGCTTCATGGCTCAACCAAAATGATTTTATTCCACTTACATTCACCTAATCTTCCATTTTCCAAATTTTTAATTTTTGACCCCCGGGACCCTACACCCGCCTAACCTACCCAAAGCCCTGAATTACCCAAATTTCTCAAAAATTTCCAAATCACCCAAAATTCTCCAAAAATCATTCCCAAACATTTCCACATCACTCAAACTGATCATCCATAACCAAAAATACCAAAAATTCCAAAAATACCTCCCAATACCCTCCAAATACCCAAAATACCCCTCTTAGCCAAAAAATCCAAAAATTCAGAAAATTCCCAGAAAATTCCAAAAAATCCCAAATATTCCCAATTTCATTTTGTTCAACTACACCATGGGCCAATTTTGTCAATTTACCCCACTTTTATCAAAACCCCCAATTCGACCCATTTTAACCCAAAGTAAACCCAATGTCAAACCTAACCTACCCAATTGACCTAAATTCTGGTCCAATTCAATTCTAAACTTCAATTCAACATCCCCAACACCAATCTAGACCAAATCCAAGCCCAATTTGATTGGCATTGGGATCCAATTTCACTTTTGGCCTTAAAGCCCAATTTGGACCTATGACCCAAACCTAACCCAAACTCACCCAATTCAACTCCAATTAACCCCAAATCTTTTCTAAATCTTCCTTAACATCCCCATGAACAAAACACTAACATGATTTGCCCAAAATTTAGACCCAAACCCC
This sequence comes from Papilionanthe hookeriana x Papilionanthe teres, assembly GCA_022702705.1. Taxonomy (NCBI): domain Eukaryota; kingdom Viridiplantae; phylum Streptophyta; class Magnoliopsida; order Asparagales; family Orchidaceae; genus Papilionanthe; species Papilionanthe hookeriana x Papilionanthe teres. Next base: position 93,750,417 of record CM040425.1, read on the forward strand.
ACTCAAATTCAACCCAAAGCTAAAAAGCCCAATTTTGACCTAAATCTAAACCTAACCCAAATGAGCCCAAATCCCAAAATCAAAACCTAACCAAAGCCAAAACCTCTTTGAAACACTCCCATAAACATTTCCCAACATTAATTTTACATCAATTTCAACTCTAGCCCAACTTTGGCCCATGGTAGCCCATTTTGGCCCACCTTAGCCTCTTTACCAAAAAGGCCCATATCCAACCCAATTCAAACCCAAATCACCTCAAATTTGTTTCAAACCACTCATGACACATCCCTAAATCAAACTCAACAATTATTTGGCCCAAGCCTTTACCAAAATTTCATCCCAAAATCCATTTTAAAATTCAAAAGCCCACTTTCCTAAACCATTTTAAAAGCCCATCCTTTACCACATCCAAAGGCCCAAAATTGGTCCCAAAGCCCATATGACATTTCCCCTCATCATACTTTCAATTAAACTCAATACCTAAGTCCTAAATTCATCATCAAATCATTCCAAATCAAGTTCCATACAAATTTCCATCAAATTACCAAAAAATTCCTATAATCCATTTTCATGAAATCGACCAAGCTTTCCCTAAGCCAAAGGTGAGCCATGAAGCCATGCATGAGCCACATGTGAGCCATGAGAGCCTTGGACACTCCACCATACCATATTGGGTAGGAAAGAGGGACCCTTTCCTTAATCCCTAAAGCTCATTAGCCTTAATCATGATTCACCTAAACCTAAATTTAATCCAAATATATTTGGATGGAGACTTCTCCATGCCAAACCAAGCTGATCCCTTTGATCCCCCACAGCACCCAAAGCCACCTTGAAGGGTGCACCAAGCCCAAATGGGTGGGTTGACCCATTTAGACCCAAAACTAGCCATGCCCCATTCTACTTTGGATCAAAGCCTTTACACTTGGCCATTGCCGATTGCTTGCACAAACACCCGACCACGACCCACCCGACCCCGAGGGTGACCCTTGCTCGTCGGCCGACCACCCCGACCGCCGGAAAACACCATGGCCGAAAGCTCACATGTGAGCCAACATTGAAATTCTCCATTGCTCGACTTGTCTCAACCCAAACGAGATAGCATGGCCGTTCTTCCCTTAACCTAAGCAGCTGATCCCAACCATTAAACCCCCCTGGGAGAGCCTCCAGCCATGCTTATTTAAACCCCTCACCCTCACGGCCATAGAGGAGAGTTGCACAAACCTTGCCGAAACTCTGCCAAAATTGTTCCAAACTACTCCCCATACACAGAGCACTTGATCCCCACTGAAATCCCCCTGCCATTTCTTCTCTCGCGAGCTCGATTTCGGAGTTGAAATCCAAGCCCAAAACCGGGACACTTCTCCACAGTGAGCCAATCCCCAAATTGATCGGTTCTACACCTTCACCGGACCGAGGGAAGGTGTCCACCAGCAAAAGCCCCATCTCCGAAGCCACCCGGTTGCTCCAGCCTCCAAGCTTTGTGATCGGCCGTGGTCGAAATCCTACCTAGGCAATTCACCGGACCGGGAGACTTCATCTGGAGCTTGCCGGGATCCAATCGAAGGTGCAACAACCCTCAGATCGAAGCCACACTTCTCTGAGCAAAGGTATGGCCTCACTCTTCTTCCCGAGCTTCTGAACATTCTCCATTTTTATTGCGTAAATTTCATCCCACATAAACCGTATGGATGTGTTCGTCTCTTCAAGGCGAATCCATAGAGTATAAGAACATAAAAATCCATGGAGAATTGAGTTAGATCTTAGGGCTAGAAGGTGGACGGCTCACGGGTGAGGACGCTTGGGGACGATGAATGGATGCCGTCCATTTAATACACGCGCGGACGGACGGCTCAGATTAGGTCGGATCGGCAGATGATACGCGGAAGGCGGGACCCGGGCTGCTGACTCAAGCGGCGGCGTCGAATGGGAGCGCGCCACGCGGCACTTCGGGGATGCTAAGGTTGACGCGGCGCCGACTCGGATAAATAGAAAATTAGGGGATTTCTGATTTATTTAATTCCCTAAACTTGGAAAATCCATAACTTTGTGTAGGAAAATCAGAAAAATAAAATAAAAATACCCTCTTGCTCAGTGAACAGAGGAGAATAATGTGGAAAAGAAATCATTTAATTTCATCAAGTATTTTATTTTTTATAATTTATTTACTCTCTGCATACATTTAATTCTCCATGCATGTATACAATTCACCATGGCATGAGACCATAGGGCTTTTGAAGCCTCCGAATTTGGGAACATTCCCCGAATTTTCCAAAGTCGGAGGTCATCCCTATGAAGAGTTATTGATTTCTCAAATTCATGTCACTGTTTTGAGTATTTTAATTCCAATAAATAGCATGTTGTGAAATAAATTCTAGGAAAATTTGGTGATGTTCCTTATGACCAGAGAACCCTAGGAAAAATAGGTTTTGAGTTAGTTCATTTTAGACAACCCTAATTGGCTTAAACACTCAAAATAGGTCTCTAATTAATTAGAGCTAACCATACATCAAATTGACTTCAAATCAATTCTCCACTGACCTTTAGGATTAGAAGAACCCACCATAAAAATTTGAGGTCAATTGGACTTGGTTAGCCCTATTAATTGGGTTGATTAAGCCATTTAGTCATTTTAAACTTTAAAAATTCATAACTTTCAAAATATCTTTCAAAAATTCACCAAATTGGTTTTGGAACCTCTCTAATATCAGGGGAATTTAAGAAAATTAAAATTTCAATTTTCTAAAAAAGTTGATTTTTAATATTATTTTAATATTTTTAATAATTAAAAAATAATAAAAATCACAAAAATAATAAAATTCACCAAAATGTCACATTTTGAATTTTAATCACTTAGGAACAAACCCCATATTTTTCTTAGGCCTATTTGGTGAGATATTAATTTTTAAAGCCCTAGGGTAATTTTAAAATTAAAAAATGTATTTTCTAGCATTTTCACTAAAATAATTGTAATAAATCATAGAAAAATCAGAAAATTGCAAAATTTACTTCTCTGATTTCCTTGATATCAGAGAGATTTTTGAAAAACATAAAATTCATTTTTCAACATTTATTTTATTTTTAAATTAATTAACACTCCAGAACTTAAAATATTTATAATAAAAATAATATAATTCAAAAAATCACCAAAATTGGTCCAAGTGGTCCCCTGGTCATTAGGAATGTCCCCTAATTTTCTTATGGACAGAAACTTTCCCTTGGTCATGTTATTAAATTTTCCTTGGAAATCTCTATTTTCTACCAAAAATAATTATATAAATAAATTAAATACAGAAAAATCACATTTTCTCCTCTCATGTCTTTATTTACATATGAGTGAAGTCACATAAAAATTTCAAGTTCATTTGAGTTCAATTTAGTGAGTTATGAAATTATTAAGCTTAAAGGGTAAAGTGGTAATTAAATTTCTTTTAATCCTTAATTAAAACTTTAGGTTTAATAAAAAATTAACAAGTAAAATATTTGATCCTAATCTGATTTGGATGATTGAAACTTAATAATTGAAGGGTAGAAACCCATTAAGCAATTTAAAATGATTAAACTTTAATTAAATAATTGATTAAATTTGGAAGAATAATAAAATTGGAATTATTAAAATAGGGATATTATTAGGAAGAGATTTATTCTTTAATTTAAAAAATCCCTAAATTAATCATTTCATTAATGTTTAATTCCTAATTAAAATGATAATTCAAATTTAAAATATTAAAAGACTTAATCATTAAACTAAAATTAAATTATTGAACTCTTTTAAAATTTTAATTAAAATTAAAATGAATAAAATTAAATTAAATTAAATCAAATTAAATCAAATTAAAAATTAAATTAAAAATTAAATTAAATTAAAAATTAAATTAAATTAAATTAAATTAAATTAAATTAAATTAAAAATTAAATTAAATTAAATAAATTAAATTAAATTAAATTAAATTAAATCAAATTAAATAAATAAATAAAAATTAATTAAATTAAATCAAATTAATTCAATGTAACATCAAATCAAACTAAATTGAATTAAATTAAATTAAATTGAATTAAATTAAATTAAGTTGAATTAAATAACATCACCTAAGACATAAAGAAATAAGCCTAAAATAACTCGAACACTATTCCAAATTTAAACCCTTCAATCGAAATTAAGCTAAATCACAAACCATTTGAACACCAATTTACCCTCAAAAGTTTTAGTTATCATAACTCCTAAACGAATATTAAATGAAATGTTACTTCACTTATAGGACATTCAAATATCCTAGTTCACCGAGCAAGTTAACAAAACTTGAAAACCTCGGACGATCGATTCATTTACATAATTAAATTCATTTGGACTTAAAACAATCCTAGAAATATTGAAAAGATGTTTAAGATTCTTCTTAAGCACTTCCTCAATATGATAGGATATTTATAAGAACAATTGAACTTAATTGTTCTTTGATGAAGAAAATCGTCTTCAAACCAAAAACACAAGGAACCTAGACGTCATAGGAAGTGACTAGCTATAGGATTAGGAATTTGGTAGAAAACCATAACCCTTACCTTAGCTTTACCTAGGAACTTGCTTAAATATTCTAACTCGTGTTTTAAGTGCGGCTTGGGATGACGGGAAGACCCTCCGAGTACGCTTTTATTTTATTGCGATTTACTTTACGGTAATTTATTTAATCGCATCGCACTTATTTTTCTTGCATGATAAACAACAATTGCATGAAAACCTACACCTTTAGGACGAAACCAAAACTCGAAACCCATAACTAAATTAAAAGACACTACAAGATAAAATTCACCTCCACAACATTTCAAAATATAAGACAACTCAAAATTTAATCACAAACGAACACAAAACTACAATTACAACCGAATTAAAACGTCTTGTTGGATGATCGGGAATACCTCGGATGATGTAACCTACGTGTTGCTAACGGGATTTCCACGTGCCTAAATGAAAGTGTGCAACTCATTCGATTGAGTTTAGCAAATTCATCCGGACCAAGTGAATCCGATAAAAATAATGATGCCGGAAGGATGGAACCGTGGGATCTTAACCGGTGTTGTTATAATCAACTTTAAGATTTGTTTTAATTAAAACACAAAAAACACTTAGAAATTAAGACTTCTCTAAACCAAACACTTTTCTCATCTCCTGATTTATGATTTCTAAAACTAAACCTCTGCAACAATAAGGAGCTCGGAGCATGGTGGGCAGCACGGCCATCGTCATCAGCAAAACCCGAGTCTACTTCAGCAAAACTTTCCTTAGAATTAAATAACCAAGCCATAGGACTTCGAGGTAGTTTGCTCTAGTGCAACATAAATCCTCAACTCTTCGTTAGGCATTTGCATTACAAATTAAGCCCTAACCGGTCTTAGGATTCCGAGGTAGTCGTCCGATACGACATAAACCCTCATATCTTCCGAGCTATTTGTATGATTCTATCATATAAATATAAGCCCTAATTAATTAAAATTGGCAAGATTAAAACATTAAATAAACATTAGGACTTTCCTAAATCCAAGCCAAACAATAGGATAGTCGGGAGATTATCGAAGTTCACTTCGAATCCGTAATTTCTCCTACTTTTCTTCCTTTGAATTCCCAAAATAAAATGTTCCAAACTCGATCCATTCCCTATTGAGATTCAAAAATTCAATTCTTTGAAAACTTAAACTTTGAAATTCTTGAGAGCAGAATTATTGATTATTATCGAGAGTTTTCTTAGGTGATTCCCGTCACTTAAGATGTAATTAACTATAGGGGCTTGCCTCTTATAGGGAATTTTAAAGAACCTGAGTAATATAAACCTCGTTTAATGTTTTCATATTAAGCGGGGAATTTGTCGGCTTATAAAATTGGTTCGCAGACCAAACGGATGTCACAAATCTTCTAGTTTATTTAACCGAGCCCCACCATCAAGCAGTGTGTTTATCCTTAGGGATAGATACACGGTTTGTGATGCAGTGCTCGTTTATATAAACTATTTGGGATGTGAGATCGGTTTGATTTCATATCTTAAAATCTTCAAATTTAAAATTATTTTCAAAATCAAATACTACTTTCTAAATTATATCTATATTTAAATTAAATTAAAAATTCGCCGACAACTTCTGTAGGCGACCCCTTTTCAAAATACAACACTCAACCTAAAAATATGCCGACATGCATAAAGAATATTGGCTAATCCTATGTTCAGTCCCTAAATCTGTGGTCAGACTGGGAGGATACTGGCTCTCACTCTAGAGCTCCCACTTCCCTTCCCATGAATGCTAACTCTCGTGTTGGTTTACAAACCCTAGGACTAAATTGAGGATTTCAGCATGTCACTCTGAAATCTCCAATTCTACGCCCATTAAAGTATATTTCCCTATTTATTTACACTTAACCCCCATGAACTACGTTATCTCAAACTCTTCCCCATGCAAATATCAAGGAATTCCTTTGACTCCTCTTCTTTCTTCACAACAACACACAATTCTCTCTTTAGATAAGTAAGGAAGAAGAAATCTCTCACTTTCCCTCTCCTCCTACACTCCTTAGAAGAGAACACACAAACCCTAGATTTCCTAAACAAAATGAAAAGACACTCTCTCCTCACTCTCTCTACACTCTAAAAAGTCTCTCTCCTTCTCTAAATTTAGCTCCAAAGTAGTTTAAATCCGGTCATAACTGATTTCCCAAGAGTTTCTTCAAGCAACCCTCCAAAATCCGGCCAAATACATTGAATCTAGTTTGAATTTGGGATAGGGTGCGGTCCGACGCAAGATAGGACGTCATCCGGCGCTATATTCCTCCTTTTGCTTTCAAAGTCTCTGTAAAATGGCGTGTTCTGATGCTTGTGACAGCGCGTTCAGCGCTAGTTCAATAAAATGCACTTTTGCCCATTTGCTCCAAATTTGCTCCTTTTCTCTTCCTTTTGCTCCAAAGGCCTAAAATCATTGTACATGCAAGAAATCATGAAAAATACATTTCTTTAAAATGCAATTTATCAAAAATAGGTATGAAATGGACAGTAAAAAGCTATTAAATTTTCAGTGGATCAAGATCACCAAAACTTAACTATTACTTGTCCTAAAGTAATTTTAGTTAATACATAAAATAATGATCCACTACAATGAACTTTCTTTCTATAATACCGTAATTATGATTTAGATAAGTATAATAGTAAAATTTTCAAAAAGAACTTTAAATAATTCAAGTAAATCTTACAGGTGTAAGACTATCTAGTAATCAAGTCGAAGAGTTTTAGCCTTCTATTCATTTCAAAAATGACTGTAGATTGTCCTATTAAGGCACTTAAAAGGATAACATGAATAGAAGTTTATGAGAACACTACTACTAAAGATGTTAATCTATACATATAAGTTCAGAAAAGTAATTAAGTTTTTCCCTTTAGGTAGGTCCAAGTGAAGCCAATTTTTTATTAGGCATCTCCTTAAGCTTTTCCTCACTTTTCTTTCTTTTCTTTTTTCTTTTCCTTTCTTTTTTTCTTTCTTTTCTTTTCTTTTCTTTTCTTTTGTATTTTACTTTTTTCAAGTGAGGATTACTTTATCTGGATAGCCTTTAAAAATTTTGAACTTCACCCTTTTCACCATAAATTTGAAACTTACCACAATCATTTACCCTATAGGCATTTCTTTAGTTTATTATTGATTCATCATAGAGTCTCAATCCTTTCCTTTCACATAAAGTTTTAGGATTCTTAATACTCCAAACATATAGTTTTTCTTACTTTGAATAGTTGACTATAGTCATATTCTCTTATACCAAATTTCTTACCCGACAAAATTACTTTTCATTATTAAATGCTTTCATTCAATTTCACAAAATACTTAAATAAAATCAAAATACAGTTATTTGAAATTGAGTTCTATCACAGGAAATCATGTTAATAATTTTGAAAATACTTTTGAATAAGAACAATTAATAGTTAATTCTTTCCCTCTCTCAAACTTAATTTTTTGAATATCAATATAATTAACATGGGAAGAAAGAAAAGATATAAACATATAACTCATACCTCAATATGCTGGGCTTTTATATTTTTGAGTTTAGGCAGGTTTTCCTTTATAAATTAGAACAGTAGGCCTGAAATAATTAAGAGCATTTCTATACACAAATATGGGTTAGAAATTTGCAAGGGAAGAAGTTTAAAAACATAAAACATAAATTATGCACATATATTAACATCCAACTGTTACTATCACATATTACTAAACCACATGCAAACTCCACTATCACATCACACACATCACAATTCAACATAAAGTCTGCTAAAAACACAACCAAATACAAAATACATCACAGATACCAATTAGACAGAGTCTTAGGTACATCACATACACAAAATACAAATACAAAATAAAATGAAAATAAAACTACATAAACTACCAATCATCTTTTACAGGAGCTCCACCTTCATCAAGTTCTTCAGGCTGGTATGGAGTGTACTCAGGGTAGGTAGAAAATACAGCACTAGTGTCTCCTTTGAAAAATCTCATTTGTGCGTCATGATAAGCTATCTCATATTCTCGCCACCGCACTTGATAATCATAATTTATCTTATTCCTTGTTTCTAGCCATTCTACTATGGTGTTCAACCTTTTTAACTGATCCATCACATCATGCAGAGTAGGTTCCCTAGATGTAGACGGTCTCTCATGGCAGCTTTCTTACTACATTTCCATCTTACATGGGCTTCATAGGTTTTCAGATTTAATTTAGTAATGAGCTTCAGGGGATGGACTACCTAATCATTATCTTCAGTTGTTACACCTAATTGAATACACAAAGCATGAATCAGGCTGGGGTGTCCTAGTCCACCTTTAGTCTCTCCTTTTGAACTTTTAAAATACTCTTATGAATAATAGCCCCAATATTGATATTTTTCATGTTCTGAATACAGTAATTCGGAACAGCTCTATCTAAAGTAACCTTACTGTGATGGTTGGTAGGCAAAAGTCTTGCAGAAATGAAATAGTGTCAAGCTTTCGATACATTATTCAAAGTAGAAAGGGGGAAATTAACTTTTTTGCTTCTGTTTAATCTTCCATTCCCCTTTTTCGTCAGTCAAAAAGTTGATAATCATATCCAATGCTTCGCTTGTAACAAAAAAAAATTCATATTCACATAAAAAGGGTTCTCTCAACTGATAAAATGAATTGATGCGGGCAGGGTTAAATTCAACCATTTGTCCTCTAACCAAGATATGCTCACTTTTAGAATATTATGTATTAGCATAAAAATCTCTCACAATCCCCAACATCGCTTCAGCAGTGAAATAACAAAAAAAATTCTCATTGACGATTCACAATCAGTTCTTCAATCATACCTCCAGGATTTTCAAAGGCTTTCTCTTGAATACACTTCTTATTGCTAAGAAATGTACTGAAGCGTGAATAAGCCTTGAAATTCACAAATTTATTCTCATCATAATCAAAATTTCTCTTCCCCTTAGCCATTCTTGGAGTCATTTGTCTAAAAATATCAAATTTATTCAAATCACTATGGGTTGCCTCCTACAAAGTGTTTGGTTTAACGTCGTCAGCCTGACGTAACTTCAAGTTATTTAGGTTGATCCAACATTAAAACCTCTTTAAAATTATGTTTATTTCCTTCAAAATATGGTTTTAATCTTTGTCCATTAAATTTGAATATTCTTCTAGATTTAGGATCTTTGATAATCACAGCTCCAAATTGATAGATTTTTACGACAATGAAACGTCCTGTCCATCCAGATTTCAGTTTCCCAGGAAATAATTTCAATCTTGTATTGTATAATAAAACTTTTTGTCCTTGTTTAAATTTCTTTTTAACAATCTTCCGATCATGCCATATTTTTCTTCTCTCCATGAATATTTTATAATTATCATATGATTCATTTCTAATTTCTTCCAATTCATTCAATTGCAACAGTCTTTTCTCACCAGCATCTTTCAAATTAAAATTCAATTTATTTATCGCCCAATATGCTTTATATTCTAATTCAACTGGTAAGTGACAATTCTTTGCAAAGATTAATCTGTAAGCGGACATTCCTATAGGAGTTTCATAAGCAGTTTTGTATGCCCATTAAACAGTGTCTAATTTAGCAGACCAATCTAATTTCTCAGGATTAATAACTTTCTCCAAAATTTATTTAATTTCACGATTAGATACCTCTGCTAATTCATTTGTTTGGAGATGAAAAGCTGTAGAGATTTTATGCATAATATTATATTTTTTACCAATCTCTGAATCAGATTATTCTTAAAATTGGATCCACCATCAGTGATGATTACTCTATGCATTCCATATCTTATGAAAATATTTTTCATTAAAAACCTCGAAATAATTCTAGCATCACACCTAGGTAAAGCTATTGCCTCAATCCATTTTGATACATAATCAACAACGAAACAATATATATATATATATATATATATATATATATATATATATATATATATATATATATATATATTCCAAATGAAGGTATAAATGGTCCCATAAAATCTAATCCCCAAGCATAAAAAATTTCAACTTCCAAGGTAGAATTAAGAGGCATTTCATTTCTTCTAGATATATTGCCTATTCTTTGACATCGATCACAAGTTTTGATAAATTTATAAACATCTCTGAAAATACTAGAGCAATAAAATCCAAATTGTAAAATCTTATGTACAGTTCTATCAATTCCGAAATATCCTCCAAATTCAGAATCATGACATTCTCGAATAATTCTTTCAGTTTTTTCATAAGGTTCACATCTCCTAATAATAAGATCTTTACATTGCTTATACAGATAAGGATCATCCCAAAAATAAAATTTAGCATCATGCTTAAATTTTTTCACTATTACATTGTTAAGTCACGTGGTAAAATATTACTAACGATGTAATTTACAATATCAGCATACGACGACAAATTTCCTTCAGTAATATTATATAATTGCTCATCAGGAAAAGTTTCAGTTATTTCCCTTTCAAAGTCATCCAAATTAGGTTGTTCAAGTCTAGATAAATGATCAGCTATTTGATTATCGACCCATTTTCTATTAACGATCTCAAAATCGAATTCTTGCATTAAAAGTATCCATCAAATCAGTCTTGGTTTAGCATCCTTCTTTTGCATTAAATATTTAATAGCAGAATGATCAGTATGCACTATACATTTAGCTCCAATTAAGTAAGATCTAAATTTTTCAAAGGCATAAACAATAACTAATAACTCTCTTTCTGTAGTGGTGTCATTAATTTGAGCATTAGTGAGAGTCTTACTAACGTAGTATATAACTTTAAACATTTTGTCGTGCCTTTGCCCTAAAATTACTTCAATAGCATAATCGCTAGCATCGCACATTAATTCAAATGGTTTCTCACAGTCAGGTGAAACTATTATAGGGGCAGCGATTAATTTTTCCTTTAATAGATCGAAAGCTTTTAAGCATTCATCGTTAAAATCAAACTTCCTATCTTTTTCCAAAAGTTGGCATAAAGGCTTAGTAATTTTTGAAAAGTTTTTAATTTATCACATGTAGAATCATACATGTCCCAAAAAGCTTCTTACCCCTCTCACAGTTGCTAGAGGTGGTATTTTTTCTATAATTTGAATTTTTGCAGGATCCACTTCCATGCCATATTCAGATATTTTATGCCCAAACAAAATCCCTCCTACAACCATAAATTGACATTTTTCTCAGTTTAAGATTAAATTTGTTCTTTCGCATACCTCTAAAACTCTTTCCAAGTTGCAAAAGCATGCATCAAATGAATCTCCAAATACTGAGAAATCATCCATAAACACTTTTATTCCATCATCTATAATTTGCTAAATATGGGCATCATACATCTTTGAAATGTTAAAGGCATATTACATAATCTAAAGGGCATTCTTCTAAAAGCAAAAGTTCCATAAGGGCTAGTAAATGTAGTCTTCTCTTGATCCTCAGGAGCAATAGGTATTTGGTGATAACCAGTATATCCATCAAAAAATCAATAGTACTTGTGTCCAGCAAGTCTGTCTAGCATTTGGTATAAAAAAGGTAAAGGAAAGTGGTCTTTTTTTGTGGCGGTGTTTAATTTTCTATAATCAATACATATTCGCCAACCAGTGACTTGTCTTATCGGTATAATTTCATTTTGATCATTTACGTCAACAGTCACTCCTCCTTTTTTAGGAACACAATGAATTGGGCTTACCCAAACACTGTCAGATATAGGATATATAATTCCAGCATCTAACCACTTTAAAATCTCTTTTTTAACCACTTCTTTCATTATTGGGTTAAGTCTCCTTTGTGGATCAACTCTAGGTTTATGTTGTTCATTCAACAAAATTCTGTGCATACAGATCGATGAACTGATTCCTTTAATATCAGCTATGGACCAACCAAAAGCCTTTTTGTATCTTTTTAAGGTGTCCAATAATTTTTGTTCTTGATATTCATTTAAATCCGAAGATACAATGACTGATAAGGTAGATCTTCTCCTAAAACATGTACTTCAAATTATTAGGGAGAACTTTCAGCTCAAGTTTAGGGGGTTTAATGATAGATGAAATTAAATTTTTATCTCAATTTTCCATAGTATCCAATCTTTCAAATCTTTCCTAAACAAATTCTAACTTTTCATTCTTCATATCATCATCTTCACTTTCACTTTCATTTTCATCCTCACATTCCAAATTTTCTTCAAATACTTCTTTAAAATGATCTTCTCTCAAATAATCACAAATTTCCATTCGAAAAGCACTCATCATCTTTTTCAGTTGAAGGTTATTTCATAGATTTCAAAATATTGAAAGTTACCTCTTGATCATTAAATCTCATAGTTAATTCTCCTTTTTGAACATCGATCATAGCTCTTCCAGTAGCAAGAAATGGTCTTCCCAAAATAATTGGAATTTCTTTATCTTCCTCCATATCTAATACAATAAAGCCCACCAGAAAGATAAATTTATCAACATTTACCAATACATCTTCCACAAATCCTTTAGCATAAGTGATAGAACGATCAGCCAACTAAAGAGTCAAAGATGTAGATGAAATTTCTCATATTCCCAATCTTTTGAAAGTTGATAAAGGCATAAGGTTAATACTAGCTCCAAGATCACATAAAACTCTTCCGAAAAATTTCTCACCTATAGCACACGGAATAGTGAAACTACCTGGGTCTTTAAGTTTTTCAGGAAGCTTCTTCTGAATAATTGCACTACACTTACCGCTAAGTGCAACAGTCTTGTGATCTTTGAACTTTATTTTCTTTTTAAGAATATCCTTCATAAACTTTGCATAATCAGTCATCTGCTCTAATGCTTCAACAACGAGAATATTAATCATTAATTTCTTAAGAATTTCCACAGAACTTTATAAATCTATTATTCCTTTTTTGTTTCTTTAGTCTTTGAGGAAAACGAGGAGGTGATTTTTCAACAATTATCTTCATTGGTTCAAGTGGATACTCGTCTGGATATATCTTATTAGAACTTTTCTCAATGTTCACTTCCTCTCGTTCAACTTCGACTTCTTTTTAAACTCTTGGTTCCAATTATTTTCCACTCCTTAATTGAATAGACTTAATTTTCTCCTTGTTTTGATCTTTTGGGTTGATCTCAACATTGCTAGGAAGATTTCCAGAATGTCTATTATTATGTGCAGTAAAGATATGTCCCAATTGATTCTCAATGTTCTTCATCGCAACATTTTGAGCTTGAATTTGATTACCCATATTTAGAATCATTTCTTTAGTAAACAACTTCTTTTCCTTAGATTAGTGGTTACTATTAAAACCAAGAGGATAAGAAGGTCTTGTCGGCATATTTTTTTTAGGTTGTGTGTTTTGAAAATGGGTCGCCTACAGAAGTTGTCGGCGAATTTTAAATTTTAAATTTAATTTAAATATATATATAATTTTGAAAGTAGCATTTGATTTTGAAAATAATTTTAAATTTGAAAAATTATAAGATGTGAAATTAAACCGATCTCACATCCCAAATAGTTTATATAAATGAGCATCACACCACAAACCGTGTATCTATCCCGAAGAATAGACACACTGCTTGATGATGGGGCTCGATTAAATAAACTAGAAGATTTGTAACATCCGTTTGGTCTGCGAACCAATTTTATAAGCCGACAAATTTCCCTACTTAATATAAAGAAATTAAGCAGGGTTTATATTACCTGGGTTCTTAAAGTTCCCTATAAGGGCAAGCTCATATAGTTAATTACATCTTAAATGACGGGAATCATTTAAGAAAACTCTCGATAATGATCAGTGGTTTTGCTCTCAAGAATTTCAAAGTTTAAGGTTTTCAAAGAATTGAATTTGGGAATTTCAAAAGGGATTAGCTCAAATTTGAAACAGTTTATTTCAGGAGTCCAAAGGAAGAGAAGTAGGAGAAGCTGAGGATCCAAGAGGAATCTTGGCAACTTCCCAAACTATCCTATTATTTGGCTTCAATTTGAGAGTTTATTTAATGTTTCGATCCTGCCAGTTTTTAGTTAATTAGGACTTATATTCGTATGATATAATCACACAAGTAGCCCCGAAGATGTAAGGGTTTATGTCGTACCAAACAACTACCTCGGAATCCTTAGACTGGTTAGGACTTAATTTACATAAAATGATTATGCAAGTGTCTAACAAAAATATTGAGGATTTATGTTACACTAGGCAAACTACCTCGAAATCCCATGGCTTGGTTATTTAATTCTAAGAATGGTTTTGCTGAAGAAGATGGTCGTCCTGCCCACTATGCTCCGAGCTCTTTGTTGTTGCAGAGGTTTAGTTTTAGAAAGTGAAAATCAGGAGATGAGAGAAATGTTTTGGTTTAGAGAAATCTTAAAGTCCATGTGTCTTTAATGTTTTATTAGGGGAATCTTAAAGTTGATTATAACAACACCGGTTAAGATCCCACGGTTCCATCATTCCGGCACCGTTATTTTTATCGGATTCACTTAGTACAGATGAATTTGCTAAACTCAACTGAATGAGTTCCACACTTTCATTTAGACCGTGGGAAATCCCGTTAGCAACACGTATGTTACATCATCAGAGGTATTCTCGATCATCCAACAAGACATTTTAATTTAGTTATAGTTATAGTTTTTTGTTCTGTTTGTGATTAAATTTTGAGTTATTTTATATTTTGAAATGTTGTGGCGGTGGATTTTATCTTGTTGTGACTTTTAATTTAGTTTTGGGTTTCAGTTTTGTGGCTATCCTAAAGGTTTCAGTTTTCATGCAAGGTGTCAATCTTGTTTAACATGCAAGAAAAGTAAAGTACAGTGCATGTAAGTCAATAAATTGCAATAAAATAAAAGCATACCTGGAGGGTCTTCCCGCCATTCCAAGCTACACTTAAAACACATGTTAAAGAATTTACATAATTTGCAAGAAAGCACCTAAGTAAAGCTAAGGGAAGGTTTTGGTTGTCTACCAAAGTCCTAATCCTATAGCTAGTCAATTCCTATGACGTCTAGGCTCTTGCGTTTTGTTAAGGATGATTTTCTTCATCAAAAAACAATTAAGTTCAATTGTTCTTCTAAAACATCTCATCATATTGAGAAAGTGCTTAGGACGAATCTTAAACATCTTTTCAATATTTCTGAGATTATTTTGAGTCCAAATGAATTTTATTGTACTGGTGAATTAATCATCCAAGAATTTAGTTAAATTTTGCTTCTTGCTTAGTGAATTAGGATGTTTGATTATCCTATGAGTGGAGTGACATTTCACTTAATGCTCCATTTAAGAGTTATGATAACGAAAGCCTTTAAGAGTAAACCAACTTATTAAAGATTTTAATGATTTAAAATTGGAATTGATGATTTAAAGTGATCTAATTTAGTCATGAAATTTTAATAATTTTAAGTTTGGAATAGTGTTTAAGTTGTTTTAATTTAATTAAATCTTTACATTTTAAATGATCTCAATGTATTTATATTAATTTGGGTTGAAAGAGATGTTTAGATTATTCAATTTAGATTTTAATGATTTAATTTTAATTTAATTGAAATATTTTAGGTTAATTTTTAATTGGTTTGATTTTTAATTATGAATTATTTTTTAGGTTGATTTAGATGTCTCAAGTTTGTTTTAGATTCACTTTCAAGTGATCTTTGAGATTAATTTTAATGTTTTAAATTTATTTCAATTTGATTATCAAGTTATTCAATGTTTTAAGTTTTAATTTAATAAGGGTTAATCTTTTTCTTTTAATTATTTAATTTATTAATTTCAATTATAATTTTAAATTTAATTAAAAAAGCTAAATATTATTAAAGTGATTCATTTAGGGATTTTAACTTAAGTGATTATAGTCTCCATAAATTATATCCCCATTTTAATAATTTAAATTTCAATTAATCTTCCAAAATTCAAATTGTTAAATTAATTAAGGTTTCATTTTTTTTTGGGTTATTGGAAATGATTAATGGGTTCCTACCCTTTTATTTCCCATAGTTTCAATCATCTAAGAGAAAATTAAGATCAAATATTTTACCCTCCATTTTGATTAAACCTAAAGTTTTAATTAGGGGTTAAAATTCTTAATTACTATTATGCCCTTTGAAGCCTAATTATTTCATAACTCATCAAATTGAGCTCAAATTAGCTTGAAATTTTTATGTCACTTCACCCACATGTCAATTAAGACACTAGAGGAGAAAATATGATTTTTTCTGAATTTAATTTAATTTATATAATTATCTTAATGAAAAATAGGAATTTTCAATGGAAATTCAACAACATGACCAAGGCAAGGTTTCTATCCTTAAGAAAATTATGGGATGTTTCTATTGACCAGAGGACCACTTGGACCAATTTTAGTGATTTTTTAAATTATATTTTATTTATTATGATTATTTTAAATTTTGGAGTGTTAATTAATTATAAAATAAAATTAATGTTAAAAAGTGAATTTTATATTTTTCATAAATCTCTCTGACCTCAAGTTCATAGAAATAAATTTTATATTTTTCTGATTTTTTTTTTATTTATTAGAATTAATTTAGTGAAAATGTATGAAAATTTATTTTTTAATATTAAAAATTGTTTTAAGCCTTTAAAATTCAATATTTTAAGCCTATAGACTTAGGAAAAATATTTGGTTTGTTGCTAAGTAATTAGAAAGCAAAATATGACATTTTTATAATTTTTAATATTTTTGTGATTTTTATTATTTTTTAATTATTAAAATATTAAAATATGATTAAAAATGAAAATTTTTATAAAATTTTAATTTTAATTTTCTTAGACTCCCCTAACATCAGAGAAGCCCCAAACCCATTTTGGTGAATTTTTGAAATGTATTTTTGGAGTTATGAATTTTTAAAGTTTAATTTTGGTCATGTTACTTAATTAGTCCATTTAGTGGGGCTAATCACCTCTAATTGGTTTCAAATTTTTATTTGGGACTCCTCTGACCCTAAAGATCAGTGGAGAATTATTTTCAAGTGATTTTGATGTATGGTTAACCCAAATTAATTAAAATTCAGTTTTGAGTATTTAGGCCAATTAAAGTTATTCTTAATGAATTAGCTCAAAATACATTTTTCCTAGGGTCCTCTGGTCATAAGATACCTCCCTAAATTTTCCTAGAATTTATTGAATAGCATGCTAATTATGGGAATTAAAATTCCAAAACAGAGACATAAACTTGAAAAATACATAACTTGCCATAGAGATGGCCTCTAGCCTTGGAAAATTCAGGGAATGTTCCCAAGAACAGAGGCTACAAAAGCCCTATGGTCTCATGCCATGGTGAATTGTATGCATGTATGGAGAATTAAAATACTGAAAGTAAATAATTAATTAAAACTAAAATACTCATCAAATTAACTCAATTCTTTTTCCACATTGTTCCCTCTATTCACTGAGTAAGAGGGTATTTTTATTTTATTTTATGATTTTTCTATGGAAAGATATGAATTTTCAAAGTTCTGGGTATTTAAATAAATCAAAAATACCCTATTTATCTACTTATCCACGCGGCGCCGACTCATCCTCGGCAGCACCGAAAGCCCACGCGGCGCGCTCCTATTCAACGCCGCCACGCATCCCGAGGTCCCGCTTTGTCTTCTGATCCGACGCGATCTACACCGTCCATTCGATACACGCTCGATCCAACGACGACCGATCATCGTCTCCGACTGGTGTGTCCCGAGAGCCGTCCGCACTCAAACCCTAAGATCTCTCTCATTTCTCAACAGTTTTATTGTTCTTATGCTCTATGGATTCGTCTTGAGGAGACGAACACATTCATACGGTTTACATGCTATGAAATTGATTCAAATGAAATGGAGAATTCACAGAAGCTCGGGAGGGAGAAGTGATCCATACCTTGGCTCTGAGAAGTGAAGCTTCAATCAGAGAGTTGTGGCACCTTCGATTGCACCCAAGGAAGCTCCAGATGAAGTCTCTGGCTCTGGGGAATTGCCTAGGTACAAAAATGACCAAGGCCGATTTCAAACCTTAGACTCTGGAAGCAATAGCTGGCCTGGTGAGGGGGCTTTTGCTGGGGAACTTCTTCTCTACCTCTAGTGAAGGTGTGGGAGAAGTTAATTTGGATTTGGTAGAGTTTCAAGGGATGTCATGTTCTGGGCTGAGAACTGAGCTCCAAAATTGAGCTCAATCAGTGGAAATTAGGGCAGGAAGACAGTGGGGATGAGTTGCTCTAGGCTAGGGGAAGCTCTGTGAGGAATTTGGTGAAGTTCTGTGGAGGTTGATTTCAGCCAACCTTTTGGCCGAAAGGAATGGCTGGTTTAAATAGCCATGGTTAGGGGCTTCCCAGGGGTAATTGAGGGCTGGGATTTGCTGCTCTGGTGAGGAGAAGAAGAGCTGTGGTGGCCATTTGGGTTGGAACAGCTCAGCCAATTCAATTTGAATTTTTAAATCAAATTAGGCTTCTCGGCCTGGTGGTTTCCGGCGACTGGAGTGTTGGTCCGGCCAGGGTCAGGTCACTCTCATGGTCAGGGAGGTCAGGGCTTGATGTTTGTGAGTTCAATTGGCTGATGCCATGTGTAAAGGGATTGATTTAAAAAGGAATGAGGAAGGGTGCATTTTGGGCTCAATTTGGTCAAGTCATGGTTTAGGCTAGGTGCAACTCCCCAAGGCTTGACTTTGGGCTGAGGGAGAATCATTTGGGTCAGCTAGGAAGGGGTGGTGAAGTCCCCATCCAACGTGATGTGGCTAAGCTTTGTTTAAAGTGTGACATGAATGTGGTTAAAAATCATAATGAGGGATTAAGAAAGACGCCCCCTCCATTTGCCATAAATGACATGGTGAGGTGTAAAGTGACTCCCATGGCTTGCATATGGCTTATGCATGGTTTCATGGCTTCATTTGGCTTGGGAAAAGGTTTGGTCAATTTCATGGAGGAGGGTTATTTGGAATTTTGAAAACTTTAGATTTTTGATGGGATTTGTCATGATGTTATTTTGGTTTAATCAAAATGATGGGTTTTGGACTTAGGGGATGATTTTAATTAAGTGGGCATGATGAGACAATATCACATGGGCTTTGGAATAAGTCTTGGGCCTTTGAAATGGTTTTGGAATGGGTTTTTAAAATGGTTTAAGAAGGTGGGCTTTTAGGTTTTGAAATAAATTGATGGATGAAAATTGGTGAGGGTTGTGTCAAATAAATGTTGGGATTGGTTTAGGAATGTGTCATGAGAATTTTAGAAGAGATTTGATGCCATTTGGAGTTGAAATGGGTTCAATTTGGGCTTTTTGGTAATGAGACCAAAGTGGATCAAATTGGGCCAACTTGGGTCAAGGTTGGGCCAATGTTGGGTTTGATGTAAAATTAATGTTGAAAAATGTTTATGGGGGTGTGACAAAGAGTTTTCAACTTTGTTTGGGCTTTGATTTTGGGGTTTGGGCTCATTTGGGTTCATGATTGGTTTAGGCCCAAATTGGGGATTTTTTATTTGGGTGGAGTTTGGTTTCAAATTTGGGGAAAATCATGTTAGTGTTTTGTTTTTGGGGATGTTAGGAAGGCTTAGGAAAAGATTTGGGGTTAATTGGAGTTAAGTTGGGTTGGTTTGGGCTAAGTTTAGGTCTTGGGCCAAAATTGGGCTTTAAGCTTCAAATTGAAATTGGATCCACATGTTGATAAAATTGGGTTTGGATTTGGTCTAAATTGATATTGAGGATATTGAATTGAAGTTTAGAATTGAATTGGATCAAAATTGAGGTCAATTGGAGTGGTTTGGTGGGACATTGGGTTCACTTAGGTTAAAGATAGGCCAAATTGGGGGTTTTGGTAAAAGTGGGATAAATTGACAAAATTGGCTTATGGTGTAGTTGAACAAAATGAAATTGGGAATATTTGGGATTTTTTGGAATTTTTTGGGAATTTTCTGAATTTTTTGGAATTTTTGGGTTGAAAGGGTATTTTGGGTATTTGGAGGGTATTGGGGGTATTTTTGGAATTTTTGGTATATTTGGCCATGGATGATCAATTTGAGTGGGGGGAAATGTTTAGGATTGGTTTTGAGGAATTTTGGGTAATTTAGTCAATTTTGCAAATTTTGGGCAATTTCAAGGGCATTTGGTAGGCTTGGTGGGTTTAGGGTCTCGGGGGTCAAAAATTGAAATTTTGGAAAATGAAGATTCATCAAGTGTGAGTGAAATGAAATCATTTTGGTTGAGCCATGAAGCCATGTTAAGCTCACAAAAGCCATGAGAGGACTCATTTTAGTCACTCAATATATTGTTCTTAACCCTCTTAGCCAGGGGCCTAGGGGTCAAGGTCCATCCATATGAGTTACCTACATGAGTCAGGGAGTCAAATTGGTTAAAGGTAGTTTTAGGGTTTGGAATGTGTGTGTGGGAGTGTGGTGTGTGCAAGCTTATCCTCACTAGCACAGAGCCACCCAAGGTAATCCTAAGGCCAAAGAGTCCTATAGGAAACTCATCCTTTAAACCTCCACATTTGATTTTAACCCTCCAAGTGGCTTAAGGGTTTACAATCAAACTTGTGGGGTTTGAAGGGAGCCAAGAAGTGTTTTGAATTTCTAAGTGATGGGTCCCATTTCTAGTCCTCTAAGATAGTCAAGGAGAAGCCCTATGGCTAGATCCTAAGTACTAAGGAGAGAGAAGAGAAAAGACCTCATCAAAAATGAGGTCAACAGTGTCTATAATTAGTATTTCCTTTGTTGTTCGGATTTCCAACTGGATTCATAGGATTGTTTCCCCCATTGCGGGTTAACAACAACATTGGTGTTATTCCAATTGAAGTTTGGGCGATTCCTTCAACTAGGATTATAATAATTTGAATAAGGTTTATTGACTTTGTTATTTATGGCATTCAAGGTTTCATAAGGTGTTTGAGAGTCTATCATCTATCATGATGAATTTTCCTCTAACACTGTGGGTGTTAGAGAATAATTCATTCCATATTGATTTATTTTCTTAGAAAGTGCAGCAATTTGAAAGACTATCATAGTTATCACATCAGAATCATGAATACTAGCTACCCACTTAAGATTTACCCGCTCAGAGGGCCATTCAAAATTATTAGTAGCCATCTCTTCAATTAAAGAATATGCTTCATCAAAAGGTTTAGACATTAATGATCCACCAGCAACAACATCGATAATCAATCTCAAAGATCTCACTAATCCATTATAAAAATGTTTGAATTATTAACCAATCTGGTAAAGCATGATGTGGACACTTTCTCATAAGATCTTTGAATCTTTCCCAAGCTTCATATATGGACTCTCTATCAAACTGACTAAAAGATGTGATATCTTTTCTCAGCTTGGCAGTTTTTTAAGGAGGGAAATATTTTGACAAAAACTTTTGTGAAAGCTCTCCCCAAGTTCTGATATATTCAGGTGCTAACGAATTTAACCACGCTTTAGCCTTACCCCTTAATGAAAAAGGAAAAAATCTAAACCTAACATCATCGTTTGACACTCCATTGTAGTTAAAGATAGCACACAGTTCTAGAAAACTAGCGAGATGTAAGTTAGGATCTTCATTAGGTGTTCCTCCAAATTGATTATTTTGTACCATTTGGATAAATGCAGGTTTAAGCTCAAATGAATTAGCAGCAACATCAGGGTTTTTGATTGTTAAGTGAATTTTATCTGCTGTTGGATTAGCATAATCTCTTAAAGGTCTTGGTATATTTTTTATTTTATTTTTTAAGTTGTTCGCCATTTTCTGAGGATTTTCAGATTATTTTTGTTGTTTTTGAATTTTTCTAATAGTACGCTCTAATTCAGAATTGTAAGGCATTAAACCTATAGATCTGATACTACGCATACAAACACAATATGCACACTAATAATAAACAAGCACAATTATGACTTGCAATTCAAATATAAGATTTCAAATACTACAAAATTAATTTTAACAGTTACCTTTCCTCCCCAGCAACAGCGCCAAAAACTTGGTGTGACTTCTTTAATTTGTAAAAATTTTTGAACTCAGATTTATATATATATATTAATTTAGTTTTCTAATGAGTCACACAATTAAATGCAAGTATATGTATCGCTCAAGTAATACAGAGCTCTAGTTGAGTCCTGGATATTTATCCTACAGGGGGCAATTAATTTTATGGCATAGCACAGAAATCACTTCTCGAATCACAGCACAATTGCAAGTAATTACAATTCTTAAAATAGAGATAAACAGTTGTAGTTACTACTTCTACTAAAGTACGTTCTCACCTTCTAACAAGTTAAACTAACACAAGACTAAAGTTATAACAAAGTTCAGTTGTAAGAAAGAATCTTCCTCCTCTCCAATTATAATATGATGATTTTTGTGACATAGATTAGTGATGCAAATGTATTGTGCCTAATAGGAGCATTTCCTATTCTTTACCCTTTTTCTAAGTGCATAAAAAACATTGGCTAATCCTAAGTTTAGTCCCAAAATATGTGGTTAGGCTGGGAGGATACAGACTCTCACTCCATAACTCCCACTTCCCTTCCCCTGAAGGCTAACTCTCATTTTGGTTTCCAAACCCTAGGACCAAATTGAGGATTTCAGCCTATCATTCTGAAATCTCCAATTCTACGCCCATCAAAGTATATTTCCCTATTTATTTGCACTCAACCCCCATGAACTACATCACTCATTCATGGACATTGAATTTGACCTTCACTTTTATTGTGAAACTCATAATCCTTTCGGAACATATGTTTCCCAACAAGTTTTAACAATTTAATTGGCGAGATCAAAAAGTAAATGAAGTTCAAAGTGAAAAGGTCATCACAAATTCTCCATAATAAATCGACACATCACTTTCATATCACAACATCAAAACATCACATGAAAAGGAGCAAGACAAATAAATCTTCTCAAGACGCATGAGGAAAAGATGAGAAAACATAGATTTTATATATAAAAGCAACGTCATACAAACAGAGTAAAGAAAAGACAAATTATCTCAAATTCTTTCCCAAGCGAATCTCAAGGAATTCTTTTGACTCCTCTTCTTTCTTCACAACAACACACAATTCTCTCTTTAGATAAGTAAGAAAGAAGAAATCTCTCACTTTCCCTCTCCTCCTACACTCCTTGAAGAGAACACACAAACCCTAGATTTCCTAAACAAAATGAAAAGACACTCTCTTCTCACTCTCTCTACACTCTAAAAACTTTCTCTCCTCTAAATTTGGCTCAAAAGTAATTTAAATATGTCCATAACTGATTTACCAAGAGTTTCTTCAAGCAACCCTCCAAAATCCGGCCAAATACATTGAATCTAGTTTGAATTCGGGATAGGGCGCGGTCCGGCGCAGGATAGGGCGCCGTCCGGCGCTATTTTCTGCCTTTTGCTTCCAAAGTCTCTATAAATTGGCGCGGTCCAGCGCTAATTTAATAAAATACACTTTTGCCCCATTTTGCTCCAAATTTGCTCCTTTTCGCTTTCTTTTGCTCCAAAGGCCTAAAATCATTGTATCTGCATGAAATCATTAAAAATACATTTCTTTAAAGTGCAATATCATCAAAAACAGGTATGAAATGGACAGTAAAAAGTTATCAAATTTTCAGTGGATCATTATTTCGGTGGCGTTATCTAGTTTCAGTATTATTATCGAATTATTGTGGTTTAAACAACTTAAGGTATTATTCTGGTCTTATTTTGGTTTTATTTTGGTATTATTTAGTAGAAGTTTTTTTTTAATTCGATATGACTTTGGCAAGACTATTGGGTTAGTTTGGTATTATTTAATAAATTCAGGTATTTTTCTTTTCAATAAAAATACAGCCACTAAAATAAAAAATTACCTCGAGGAACCCTCTTCTATAACCTTCTTACGAACATTCTCTTTTTTCTTCTTCTGCTCCTCAGTCACCATTTTTGAAGGCTCATTGATTTCCATTCTCAACGACACCTCTATTTCCATTCTCGTAAGACTTTCTTGGGTTTCCATATGTTTGGGCTTGGTTTCCATCTCTTTAAGCTAGTAGAAATGGCGAAGGCATTTCGAACGGCGAAGGACAACTCAAAACCCTACAAATGGCGAATGGCGAAAGTGGTGGCGTGCCGCATTTGTTTTCTTTCTGGTGTATTCGTTGAACCAGCTGTTTCTTATTCGGGTTAAGTGTGGTTATAATTTCCAAGCACTCAGACGGGATTGGGGATGGGTCCCACATGAGAGTAAAAGGCATTTTTAAATTCTCAAGTGTTGGGCCCCACATTTACACTTTTCATTTAATAAGTTGAAATAATAACATAATAATACCTAAATAAAATGTGAATAATACATCAACCATAATAACACCAGAATAACACTAATAACACCACTGAGCACCAGAATAACTCTCGAGTAAGACCATAATAAAACCCGAATCATACATTGGTATTAACTTAAACTTTAATAACCCTCCAATAACACCGCAATGGAACACGAATAATACATCATGAATAAGTTGCACCAGATTAACACTAAAAACACTACAGAGTACTGAAATAACACTCGAATAATACCATAATTATACCTGAATCATACATCGGTAATATTGAAACTTTAATAACCCTCCAATAATACCGCAATAAAACACAAATAATACTTCATAAATAATACATCATGAATACTTGAATAATTCACTAAAACTACTATATAATACAGGAATGGGAGGTCAGTTGGTTGCTAGAGTCAGCTCCAACTCTGTTGGTGATATTACAAGCAATGAAATAGAGTAATTTAATGACTTATTGAACGTTTTTTTTTTATCAATGAAAAAGCTGAAAAACTGCTCAGAAGGAATATTGATTTTTGTGGAAGGTCTAATTTTTTAATTGCTAAAGTCAACTCCAAAGCTGTTAATTATCTCAGAAGCAAACATATACGATAATAATGCCTTAATAAAACTTGAGTGAATATTTTAATAATACCGCAGATACGATAATAACACCGCGGATAAGTTAATTACATCGGCGAATATTCTAGTAATACCGCGGATACAATAATAATGTAGCGTATAAGATAATAACACCGTGTCGAAGCTAATAACACTGTCGGTACACCATTCGTCAGTCGTCACCTCAAGGAACATTTGAGTAACACAACAATAACACTGGAATAATACCGCAATAAAACGTGAATGATACAACAATAATAATCAAATAACACTTCAATAACACAACATTAATACACGAATAATACAACAATAACACTTGAATAATTCACTGATAATATTATACTAATAGGGGAACAACGTTCCATTATCCACCGAATAATACATAAATATAACTCTTATACACATCAATGACATTAGCCCAAAGGAGAGTGAGTTCGTTACTAGAATTAGCTCTAAGTCTATTTGTAATATTAGAAGCAATCAGATTTAAGTTAATTGTACGACTTGTTGAAGGAGTTTTCAGAATCATTTTACATGCTCAGAAAGCTGTTCAAAAGTCATATAGGTTTAGGTGGAAGGGAGTGTTCTTTGATTGCTAGAGTCAAGTCCAAAGCCGTTATTCATCTCAGAAGCAATGAGATTGAGTTATTTAGTGACTCACCTAATCGTGAAAGATTAATAGTTAAGAACTTCATTCAAAGGAATGGAAAAAGTTACAATAGGACAGATTGTTCCAACATCTGAAGTTGAGGGAGTTATATAATTTGGTGCCAATGACGAAGAAGTGGTTTGCATCGTGTAAGTGATGCGTAATAGATTTAATAAAATATCCATATTCACTGAGCATGCGCTGACCTTTCATGTATGTGTCTATTACTCCTTAAAAAAGTTCAACAACAAAAGACTATGTAAATAAGGATGTTAATCAATCTAACATATTTTTTTGATGTAGGAGATTTTGATAAATCAAAATAATTATTATTATATTTTAAGTGCGTCACGTTGTGGGTATTAGCTCCATTTTGGTAATGTACATATGTGGTTGTTTTTATCTCCTCTTAAGCAGTCTCTTCATTAGGCTCATTCTATCACCTCTAAAAGGTGATAAAATAAAACCAATGAAGAGAAAAAGAAGAAAGAACTAGAAGAAAAACACATGTGAATATAATAAAAAGAAAAGTGGGAAACATTCATGAGATGATCACTATAGTGTTAGTTGGAGATGAAAGCCTAAAAGTGATCAGGCCAACTCTTTCCATTTAAACCCCAATAAGAACTCATGAATATCCCCCACGCATAACCTGAGAATTAAAATTTAAACCCCAATAAGAACTCAAATGAGAATCTATTATACTTTTTTAATTAAACGCATTTGATTAGAGAAAGCTAGCATGTGTTGTAAAGTTAATAAAAATAGGACATCAAGGAGAAGATTTTCATTTTAATAGGAGCCATCCCATTCATTAAAGCCAAACTAGGCCACAAGGTAGAGGTTGGATTGGTGTATCCTTATGGGCAACAACCTACAACAAAAAATGACCTATAAAATAACATCAAGTAATAAATCAAAAGGATGGAATGGGCTTAAGAGGCGTATGTCAAAGGATAGATAGAAGGTTTGTAAAACTTGTAGATATGACTTAAGTCAAGATTTCATGAATCCATCCTCCTAGGTTATCATACTTTGAGTCCATTTAGCTATAAATGTTGTCAACCCAGTATTGCATAAAGTTCCTTGGGTATTCAAGTAGAAAAGGAAAATATAGGAATGATTCTTGTCAAAGAATGATAAGAAACCTATGAATCAATGAGAAAATGAGTATGTCTGACTTGAAGGGTCAAACTTACTCTATAAGGAATTGCAATCCTTTTCGGGTCAAAATTGCCTTTAAATATGTCAAGCATTCTAGAAAAAATGTCTATATTCATATTAATCATGTGGCCACTTAGATAAGATAAGTATACCTCTTTGGGAAATGATATCGTGAAATTAAAATTTATCCTTAGTGTGAATGAGATATTAGAATGACTTGAGTTATAGCTATGCAATGCAAGCCAATAAGATCTTACCATGGGCCATACAAGAATATAATATTTTATATACAAGATTAGTCATTTATCCTATAATTTTAGGATTAAATCTTTTAAGTTATTAAAATTTTTACATATAAAAAAAACATTATATTAGCTTACTCATGTATGTGAAACTAGACAAAATCAATCCAAACAAAATATTTAAATGACACACATACACAAAGAAAGTAAAAAACACTAAATAAATAAATAATAAGAGGTCAATTATTGCCAGGTTGGTAATATATCTTAGTAAATAAAAAGAGGTTGTGCTATTGCATATATAGTCCGATCCTAAATTTATACAACAGTAGATCATCTAGAACTAAGGTATAGATATGAACTAAGTTTCTCTTAGTCCTCTCTTAAACATGATACTAGTCTTTTACTCCAAGGAACTCATACTTGTATCATATTTCTACTACATACTCTATCCTAGGACTTTAAAATACATAATACAACAACAACAAACCTTTATTTCACAATGTTTGGTTGGCTACATGAACCTTTTTCTTCATTGTGTCATATTGAGCACATATTTTTATTTAATTATAATACATACAACATGCCCAAGTCTATTTAGGTCAACCTTTACCTTTTATAACATAATTTGAATCTAAAACATCTACCCTCCTATCATCAAATGGTCGACGTTTAATGTGACCAAACCATCTAAGATAATTCACCCTAATATTGTTTGCCACTAAAGCTACGCCTACCCTTTCAAGAATAAGTTCATTTTGCATTTTGTCTATAAGATTCAAGCCACTCATCCACCTAAGCATTCTCATCTCAGCCACACTTAACTTAGTTTTATGCTTCACTTTTATAGGCCAACATTCTATGTCATAAAGCATTGTAGGTCTCACTGCCATCTTATAAAATTTTCATTTAAGTCTAAGTAGTAATTTTCTATGACACAATAGGCTTGATGCATTCCTCAAATCCCCATCTCTATCATCATCACTTTCAACAATAAACCCAAAGTATCTAAAAAATTCACTCTTTTTAATGATTTGATCACATGTTCTTACAACTCTACCACTTGATCTACTATTAGTTCTACACAAATGAAAGCTATTAGACTCTAATGTAGACCTCCATAATTCAAGTATATCCCAAACTCTCCAGTCTTATCCACAAGAAGGATATCATCAATAGAAAGCATACACCAAGATATAGCCTCTTATAAATGTTCAATATTTAGAATTTGGAGTTGTTGTACTTGTTTAAAGAAGCGGTCGTGAAGCTATTGAAGAATAATTGTTGTTTAAAACGTTGCAGTGGCTTTTATAATTTTTTTTTTCTTTTGAAAATTTCAGACCGCAACTTTCTAGCAGCCACCGCAACTTTCTAGCAGCCACCACAGGTAGCCAGGTCTGGTGGGAAAATGCAACTTTCAGCTGCAGTTTTTTGTGAATGTAGATAAAATGCAATTTTGCCAACGGTAAACACTATAGTGCAAAATCGCATCGCTACCGCACCGCCACCCCAACACTCCCTAAAGCAAAAAGATATGGATATAAAGATGATCCCTGATGTAATCTAATTGAAATAGGAAAATACTTGGTAATTCATCTTTCTGTTCGAACACAAGTAATAGATCTAATATACATATCTTTAATGCCTTGAATATAGTCACATCAACACATTTATTTTCTATAACTCTTCAAAGAACTTCTCTTGGAACTTTATTTTAAGCTTTTTCTAAATCAATAAATATCATATGTTGAACCTTCTTAATGTCTATGTTCATCTCCATCAAACTTTCAATAAATTTGTAGCTTCCATAGTAGACTTACCCGGCATAAATCCAAATAAATTATGAGAAATCTTTGTATCACATCTTAACATTTTTTCAGTTACTCTCTCCATATTTTAATGTATGACACGTTAACTCAATTCCTCTATAATTTGCAAACTCTTGTGCATTCCATTTATTCTTAAAAATTGGAACCAAAATACTCTTCCTCCACTCATGCACCTTTTTAGTTTTTTAAATAATGTTAAAAAATTTAGTAAGCCAAAAAATTTCCAAATCTTCTAAATATTTCTACACTTCTATTGGGATATTATTCAGTTCTACTGATTTTTCACCCTAGGTTTTCTTTAAAGCTTCCTTAACTTTCTTTTTACTAATATGATGGTTAAGACTAAAAGTTTTACTATTTTTAATGATATTAATATCACTAAGTTCAATCATAATTTAAAGAAATTCATTGAAATGTTTATAAAAATATCCTACCCACCTATATTGAATATTTTCCTCTAAGGAAATCACTTTTTGATTTTCATCTTTAATATACTTGACTTAAATCTTTACTTTTTTTCTTTGTTTAGCTAATATTACATTTAACTTTCACCATCTCTAGAATCAAATCTGTTATAAAGACCACTAAAAGCAAAAATTTTAACATCACAATTTGTCCTCTTATTCTCTCTACAGGCCACCTTATATTTTTCCCATCTCTCTAGGATTTTACATTTAAACTAATTTTTAGAACACGTCTTATTATATTTTATCTTTTCTTGCACGTTATTATTCCACCAATTATTTCTATTGAGAAAAATTTTTTTCCATTTAATTCTCCAAATATAAATTGTTTAATAGTGCTTGCTAGTTTATCCCACATAAAAATAACTTCTTCATAAACACTCAAATCTTGAAATCTTAAAGTTTACTCTATAAAAAAAAAATTATGTATGTCTCTTAGGTGCCCCCATATAACTCTTTGACAATGTTTCATTGTATTTTTTTTTTTGTTTGAACTCTTCATCTTAAAATCCAGAACTAATAATCGATATTGAGTACTTCAATTTTTACTTGGAATGACCTTACAATCTTTAAATTCCCAACAATCTCTTTTTTCTCATAAGAAAATAATTAATTTATATTTCAATTGATCCATTATTATAAGTAATAATATGCTCATCTCTTCTTTTAAATAAAGTATTAGCAATAACAAAACCATAGGCTAAAGCAAAATATAAGATGATTCTATCTTCTTCATTATTCACTCCAAAATCATAAACGACATGAATATTTCTAAAATCTTCTATCACTCTATCAACATGTTCATTTAAAATACATAATAAATTCAAAAAATAAAAGACTCAATGACCTACAAAATAAGAAATAGTAGACAAGTATATAAAATATGCAAATGAATAATGAATCATGTTTGATGGGGGAATTACTTAACAAGAACGTGCAATAAATAACACATTATTATAATTTTAGTTTAATATTTATTTGAAATATGATTATGATTAATAATATTAATAAAATATTTTTTTTAAATCATGACATTACATATGATCTAAATAGCCTCAATAAAGTATTTTAGAGCACTTAAACATTTAGTACAATCATACAAGTATAATTATAATGAAAAAGTTTGAATTGTTCAATGAAATATGTTTATAATGAGTGCTCATTGAAAGTTATAGTCAAAGATTGCATCTCTCATCTTAGGGGGGATATTTCCATCAAGGTGTTGAATTTTATATTCTACATGAAATTGACATGCTATGGGCACCTAAAAAGATGGCAATGAGCAGATATCAAGCACACATAAAGGAATGTACAATAAAATTGAAATTCCATCTGAAGGTTATGATTCACTTGATCACGCCCCTTTTTGCTCTAGTTCGAATGATCTTCTTGGCATTTTTCTCTTTTTCTAAATCCCTCCTTCTTGCTAAGTTAACTTCACTTTGAAAAGCTAAGGAAAGAATGAAAATAGAATAAAAAATGGGAAAACTTGTTCAGAACTAAAAAGAGTAGTTATAAAGATATCTATATAGAAAAATTCTCAGAGGTAAAATTATAGAAGAGCAATCAAAAGTAACTCAGACTTTACTCAACGAGATAATATATGAGAAAGTCCCTATAGGAAAAACCAAACCAGAATACAAAATTAAATTTATTTATTTATTTTTGGGTTCAAAGAGACCTCTCACGAGAAAGTTTTTGTATTTGTTTAAATATTTCTAAAACATGGGTTATCAAGGAGAATCCTCTAACCACCAGATCAAAACTAGGCCGCCAAGTAGAGGTGAATCTCTGTAACCCAGAAGGTAGCTACTACTGAGCTGAGAGGGCATATAGTACTTGCCTACGAAAGATACAACAAGAAAGAAATTGTGCCAAAGCGGGGATAAATTAATAGGTAGGTTGGAGAAAAACCTAAACAAGTAGAGATAGCCTGGTCAGAGGGTCATAGACCAATCCTCCCAGACAATTGGAATTTTGATTCTACTAAACCGAGAAGGTAGTTAACAAATTCGATTGTGGATTACTTTA
Source organism: Papilionanthe hookeriana x Papilionanthe teres (assembly GCA_022702705.1). Taxonomy (NCBI): domain Eukaryota; kingdom Viridiplantae; phylum Streptophyta; class Magnoliopsida; order Asparagales; family Orchidaceae; genus Papilionanthe; species Papilionanthe hookeriana x Papilionanthe teres. The sequence goes on from CM040425.1 coordinate 93,782,124, forward strand.
TCAGAAACTCATGAGTTATATCATCCAAAGCGATCTAGTAGATCCAAAGTTAAAGGAAAGAAACACTTAGCTTCTATGATTCTATCTTTTTACTAAGAAGGTATAGTAAAGATTATACTTGATAGGGGGACAAGAAGCTCACATAAAAAAGGAGAAGCAACAAATGACTCCACTACAAAGCTAAGTCGTCCCATAAAGAGCTTATAAGCTTATATGGATTGAGAAAGTATTTAATACCCAACATCTGATTAGACAATCACCTAATCATAAAATAATGTATGTTGGACCAGTCAAGTTGGAAAAAATAGTACTTTCCTCCGGAAATATTATATATATATATATATATATATATATATATATATATATATATGCAATTATTTAAGACAACCTAATCGTAGAGGCCCTATTAATATACAAGGGAAATGTATTTTGTGATCATTTTAAATCCAGCACAAATGTCATGCAGGAAAGTAAAGATAGAAAATAATATTGCAGAGTTTAATATTTTAAAACTTTTAATACTAAATTGTATGAAGATAAATATTTTATTATTAAATTTTATAGTAAAAGATTTTATCATAAGGAGCTTAATCATGAGCATACCCAAACATATCACATGCATAATTAAACGGAACACTTACAAAGTGTGCTAAAGAACACACTCAATATAAAAGAATAACAGGTCATGTGTCACTAAGCCAACAACATATCCTAGAAAAGAAATAGTAGACAAGACCCGCACAAATATACCCAATTCTAGAACTATACAATAAATGCATAATCTAGAATTAAGATACGAGACATGAGCAAATAACTTATGATTCTCTCCACATAGCCTCTGTTTCAAGCTTTGAGACTAATGTCTGCACCTTATTTTCAATACAAACTCTCATAAATGACTCCATAAGTATATAAATAGTCAATAAAAGATTCAACATACAAAATAGATGTCAATACGAGCTATTTCATGCAATGTATAAAAGGTTGTATCTAGTGGGAGGAGAGCTAAGCAACACCTATAGAAAATGCATTAGTTTAAATTATTAAGCTCTTCACTATTGGATATGGTTTCTTACAAGAAAAATCCATCCTAATATGCTAGTTCATAAGTCTTAAACTCGAGAAAGCATACAACAAACATACAAATTGTACAATAAATAGCACACACCAAACAACAATAACCATGTATGAAAATCCCTTATTACATCATAGCCTTAATTATAAATAGGAGCTATAAGGTGTTGCCTACACATACATTTACGTGCAAGTCGTGTAGTGCTGGGGCAAAAAGCCTTCTAGTAAGATCTTAACGGAGTCACCAAGCTGGCCCCGTTCCGAGCATTTGAATGAACTAACACTCATCATGACAAGTGAAGAATATTAGCTTTTGTCCATCATCAACCTTTTCTTTCTTTCTTTACTTTTCTAAGTGAGGGTGCCCTACAATAAAGAGATCTGAAGAGGACAGATAATGAAAAGGCTGTTTTTAATCAAAGCAAGAAAAGAAGCACAAACAAGAGTATTGAAAAAATACTCAAAAGTTTGTGACAAGATATCACACTTTGAAGGGTTAGTAAGAGAATCATTAACAAACATAATATTACTTAATTTAATTTTTCTTATTTTTTCATTTATAATATCTAACTAATTTTTCTTAATTTTTTTTAAATATAATAACACCTCTTAATGGTATTATAAATTCATCTCATTATATCTTAAAAAAATAATATATTAAAGATAAGATTAGTATATCAAATAATGAACTTAGTAATATTATGATAGAGATTAAGATTTTACTAAATGATTTGAAGACCCAAATTAATAGCCATTGTGAGCCAAATGACAATAAGTAAATATTTATTCATATGAAGCAAACCCAAAATCTATAATTAAAGTTGATATAATTGTCAATATCTTAACCTAAAATCTCTATTATTTATCTCTAATAGTCTTGTACTCATGTTTAGTTATCATATATTAACTTTGTAAAACCAACATGCATGTATGATTATGCTAATAATAATACAAGTTAGCAAATACTTTCAAGTTAACTCATTTGCTGAAAGAAAATATATTTTTTATTTTTGGTAACATACGAGGAATTACTAACAACGATAGATACTACACGCCCTATGATAGGCCAAAATAACTTTTCGAAGAATATTTTTTTGTGGTTCAATGAAAATGATGTGGCACACTATACTGACTTCAATGTGGAGCCCGTAAGTAGATAAAGAGGAACCATTATGAGGCTGACAATCACAGGAGGTGGAACCAAGTTGATCATCACCAGCATTAAAGTGGACCCAAGATGGGGCCCACAAGCACAAGAGGTGGACCTTAGGCGGGGTCCACAAGCACCAAATGGAACCCTCACTGCAAGAATTTTTCCATTTAAGTGGACTAATTACCAAGAGCTAAATGAAGTGAATTTCAAACTTAAAAATTTTTATGTATTTTCACATTTATTTAATTTGCATCATATTTATTTTATGTATTTTGTGCAATTATGTAAATGGCTTGTGTCAAAGTTAGTTTCTTTAAACCCAAGTGTAGTGGGTTAATTTATGATCTTATTACGGGTGGTCAAACTCCTATGGTCAGTCATAGTAGTGGGAAAGTGGGTGAGTGGCATTGTAAGGGAGTAGAGAGAGTGGATGAGTGGGAGAAGTAGGCAATTGCCAAAGTAGAGTGGTAATCGGGAGTTGTGTGGAATTGTGTGTGCTGTAAATTTTATTTAAAACTATTGTGTGGAATGAAACGTTTGTGCTATTGTGAAGAAAATTTTGAAAATTTGAGAGGAAGACTCAAATGGTGGAGTGTCTTGGTGGCTTCTTCACTTGAAAAGATTTGGCGATAATTACTCATCATTATACTTTGGTGAATTTGATGAAAAATATTATTTTCTATATTTGATTTTTTCTTTGATTTGTTTTGATGAAGTGTTTATGTATTGTTAAGGAATATTTTGAGTCAGTTGCATCCTTTTCTTCCATTTTTATCTCCTCTAAATCTCTTCTCAATCCCTTTTACAAAGGTTCATAAAAATTCAACTTTTTTTTACTTAGGATTTTGGTTCTATTTGGGTGACCTAAACAACTTAGAAAAATATCAAACGTTTTAGAATTGATATGCATCTCTTGTAGATTAATTTTCATATAGATTTCACCCCTTTATTTGTGTTTTATTTCAGCCCAAAAATCAAAAAACTAAACTATAACCTAATTTCTATATAGATTCTAAATTTCATTTGTCCACTTTCTAGTTATAAAAAAAAAGACCAAAATAATTCAAAAATATTAAAATTTTCTATATAGAACTTTGGGATACGAACAATCATTTCTAAGTACAATTTTTAAATTTCCTTTTGTATTTTAAAATCTAAAAAGAAAAATACAAATAGTGCTATATTCAGTCCATATTTCATCTAGTTAATATTTTTTGCTCAATCACTCTGCTCAATTCTTTCCAGATACCCACAACCCATTCGCTTTAAATCATTCATATACATCATTTTAAATATACTTCTAAAATTTCACAAGAAGATTTCTACAGTCACATCATTTACTAATCATATATAACCACTATAAGTGATGCAACATCATATTGTGTTAATATCATATAATCATATTGAATTATCTATTGTGATCAATTTAAATTATTTGTTTTTTTCATTATATTTCTGTTTTGTCTTCTCAACCACAAACTACTTTTCTTAACAATTTCTATGCTCGAAACACATACAAAGAAGATTCAAAAAATAAAAAATCATATAGAATACTTGTATTTTTTGTCCTAATTTTTTACCTAGCTTGATCTTCTTGACTTGGGAGATCCCCTAATATGCTCTGTTCATAAGTCCACTTTACCAATCTTGGACTAAAATCATCCCCACTCTTTATAATATTCCTTTTATAATATATCTTTCGCTCAACTTTTCTCATCTTATATATATTAACAATATATAATAATTCTATCCCTGCACAAAATTGAGTTAGTCATATCAACTCAACAAAATCATGTTTATAATAATAAAAAATACTATATTATTCTCATAGACCCACAAGGTTAATTCTTTAGGAAGTGCCACTTTTATGCCTCTTTCTTATTCGAATATTTCACGACTTTATTGGAATATTCCTCGGTTTTATTATGATAGTTTTCAGATATTATTACAGGTAGAGTAAATAATTTTTGGTAAATAGTTTTTGGAAACTATTTACTCTACCTGCAATAATATCAGAATACTACCATAGGCAAACCGGGGAATATTCCAATAAAGTCGCGGAATATTCGAATACAACCGCGCCGTTATTTACTATATTCGAAATAATTCCGGAATACACCCAATAAAATCCTGAAATATTCGAATAACTCCGCGGAATATTCTGATACAACCGCAGCTTTGTTTGCGTCCAAAATAATATCATAACAATGCCCCAATATAACAAAAAAATCTTTTAAGATGCATCTCTAAATTTTGTGAAGGGTGAAGCATTGTTGCTCCTAATATTATTGCAAAAATTTCATCAATTTCTCAACTTTCTCTTGACATTTTTCTTCTACGAGCCTTTCACATTTCCTCCATTAGGATCAACTTCTCCCTCTTTCTTTAACACAAAACAATAACATAAAAAACAAGTACATAAAACTATAGCAAGCTTCCAAACTCCAGCAATGAACTTTAATAAAATTCGAGGACACCATCGTCATCTTTATCCCGAACGAAAATTTAAAGGAGTGGATACAGCTATAGCTTGCGTGGTTGAATCAGCACAGCCACAAAACATAAGAAACACGTTGGGAGCGAAGTTGACCTTTTGCCTTTCATATCTCTTTATATTTTTGGCCTTTTTTATGACTTTCAAAATCATGCAATAGGAGTTAATAGCGTGAGATAAATGTCAGACGAAAATTTTTAATTAGGTTGGTTTTTAAAATAACATGGGGTTATTGATGACATATGAAATAGCCGAAATCCTCCGCAGCGGGGAACAGCAATGCCAAGTTGCCTCAATAACAATCATGCCACCACATGGGACCAATCAAGTACGACCGTGCGTCTCGCGTCTTCGGTAGAATTTTATTTAAAAAGGATGCTTTCACGTCAGACGGAGGAGACCAATAGATTTCATCCTTATCTTTACACACACACACACACACACACACACATATATATATATATATATATATATATATATATATGAAATATGTTTATACTTATTTTTAAGAGACCCAAAAGGCAAAAATATGATGAGGGAAATCGTGTGACAGATGACTAACTGAGCGGCATCATATGAGCCAAGCCAATAAGGCCAAAGTAGGCAGGACCATAAGGCAAACAAAAAGACGAGTAAATGATTCAAGCACTGGAAATTTGGCTAGAAACGAGAGGAGCAATTGAGTCAACCACTACTATAAAATTGACTAGATATGATAGCCTACCCACCAGTAGAGTCGATCCAAGGGAAGATATAATTCTACAGTATCTCCAACCATCACATGGACGCCCTAAAGGATCCTCACCAAGGAACAAGGGTTGACAGACATACTAGATCAGTTGACCAAGCTCAGCTGTCCGTGCTGAAACCAAATAGTAGTAGGACGACAAGCCTATGCATGTAAAAATACCTTACTACGGACCCCTTCTAAATATTAGCAAAAATTTAATATCATTAATGTATTATCCCCTCTATAAAGAGAGAATATTTTATGAATGAGAGAATTTATTAATGTTCATTACTGTTCATCTCTCTCCCTCTCCCTTCATCCCTTCCTCTCCCTTCTTAATTATACTTTCTATTCATTCGGTGTGATTCAAGCACAATATTGGATTTAACATCTTAAAAAATATGGTGAGCGTAGGTCATGCCACTAACAAGAAAAGGAGTAGCCTATGGATAAAAATCTCATAATAGAGACACTAACAATATGGAGTGTACAAGAGAATTAGTGGCCCAACAAATCCAGGAGTTAAAGGATCATATATTAGAGGTCATTTGAGGCACACTGATCAAGGAGAGGGATTAGCAACCTCAAGGTGAAGAGTCGGTGCCCAACGACAGAAGATTTCCTTTAGCCTTGAAGAAGGAATGTGATTCCCAATACTTTCATAGTGCTAGGTTGACATTGATCGATCAACATTGAATCAAGCATACTTTGGAGTCTTGTCAGTCTAAGAATGCTTTCTCGTGAAAAATCTATGAGGTCAAGCCTCCAGAATGGTTCAAGATCTAATAGTTGGAGTCCTAAAGGGTCTAGCTAATCCAACTAACCACTATCTTGGTTGAGTCAATTGTGTGTTTGTTGAGAACCAATGATGTGCTTAAATGATGTATTTTCTTTATCACACTGAGGGAGTCCGTCCTCAGGTGGTTCAACGGATTACCACTGAGAGTAATCATGTCATTCGTTGATTTCAAGTGGATGTTTGTTGCACAATTTGTTAGTGTCCAGAAGCCTTAGAAAAACTCTCACAATCTTCTACAACTCTGTCGGGGACAAAGCGAGCGTTTATGATCATTCGTCACCCTCTTATTGAAAGAGATGTTGGAAATTCTGGACCAGGAATCTATGGCCACACATGCTAACCTAGCTCAAGGGTTGAAGAAAGGTCATTTCTGATACACTTTGGGCTTGCAACAGCCCAATATACTACCCGAGTTGTCGAAGCCGGCCAAGAACCACATATCAACTGAGGAGTAGAATTCCAACCCTACCTCCTCCAAAGAAAGAAACACACAAAGGCAAATGGTGGGGATCTAGACATAATTCACATCTTTCTACCAGTCATCATTATGAAAAAGTTCAGCCACCCCAAGATCATAAGGCGACTAAAAAAACATACTATAGAGGGAGTCAAGCTCGGTATCTTGACCAGCATTTAACTTAGTATGACTTGCACCCGCTACAAAAAGCACGAAACTCCCAAACAAACTTCATCATTAAGACTTTCAATGGTTGAGTCAACAAAGGCAATACAATAAAAAAGAATAATAGTTTAAGTGAGCTCCTTTGATGAAGATTGGATCGTACATTCAAGATTCTAATAAATATTGTGCTCATCATCATGACCACTAGTACAACATGAAAGACTGGAGAGACCTTCCAAGTTTAATTGAAGATTTAATTAAATTCGAGAAATTGAAGGTTGTGGCACGCGGAGCCACAACCCAGCAGTAGGGGAAGGCTCTAAATGAGGAAAGATTGGACAAGCCAGTTTGAGCCTACAAAACTTGTATTACTGGCATAGTTCTTTCAATCATTGGAGGAGATGGATACTCATCCCGCCGAGTAAGCCTCAAGAGGCTTCAATCATGAGAGGAATGTAAAACCTATCATAATCAAATGTAGCTCACATCCTCCCACACCCTTCACCAGTGAAGAATTCCCCCTATGGGTAATCCCTACAATGAGGTTCTAGTCATGATCGTGTTGATTGCTAACTACCAGATTGATAGTACCCTCATCGACACTAGCACCTTTGTGAACATCCTCTTCAAGTAAGTGTTCAACAAGATGGGCCTCAAGAGTGAATGATTGATAGCTGCAGTTGGGCCACTCTATGGTTATTATGGGGGAGGAACTGGGCCCTTAGAACCACCGCTTTATCGATTACCTAGGCAAAAAAAGACTAGCAGTTTACCACTATGGTAGACTTTATAGTTGTTGACTAATCATTTACCTCTAATGTTATCTTCGGTCGTTTCCTACTAAATTCTTTTAGGGCTATCACCTCAGCCTACCAATTGGTTGTGAAGTTCCCAGGCAATGGATGGGTAATCACTATCCATAGTGATCTCAAACAACTCACACATGTTAATTAGAATTGTCCCATGAGTGCCCCTTGAGCTTAAAAAACTTGCAATAAGAGAGACTCAAGACCAGTGAGACCACCCATCAAATTCCTGTGACTGAGGGCAACGCTAGTAATTTTTTTCTATTATGTGAAGCCTTTGATGTAAGTCAAAAGGATGTGCTAATTGACATCCTCCATGGCCATCAAAATATTTTTGTGTGGTTTGTCACCAAGATGTTTGTCATACTTATCGATGTTTCCTGATATCACCTGAATGTCAAACTGATGGACTGACCAATGAAGCAAATGATGAGGATGTTATCAGTCACCCTGGCTGAGCCAATCTAAGAGGAGGTCCAAAAACTGTTGAAGGTCGGCGACATTTGAGGTCTAGTACCCAGTATGGGTGTCAAACGCTTTCACGGCTCATAAATCGAATGTTGATTTCACAAATTTGAACGCTACTTTCCTGAAGTATAGCTGCTTCTTAACATAGATCGACACACTCGTAGACGTAGCAGTCAGTCATTCTGTGATGAGCTTCGTTGATGCCTTCTTCAGCTAAAATTGAATAAGATGCAACCAGTTGATGCTGAAAAGATTGCATTCATCACTAACGAGGGAGTGTATTACTATATTGTAATGCCCTTTGAGTTGAAATATTCTGGCGCTACTTACTAGTGCATGATGGATGTATTTTTTGCTAAATATAAAGAAATTTTTTTTGAAATATATGTGGATGATATCTTAATGAAAAGTAAAACACCCGAGTAATATAAGAAGGATTTAAAATAAACAGTTGAAACTCGAAGAAACTTTAATATGAAGCTCAATCCTCTTAAGTATGCATTCACAGCAACAACTGATAAATTCTTAGGCTTTCTCCTAACCCTGGAGAGAATAAAGGCTAACCTAACAAGGGTTTAGGCACAAATCGACATGTCATCTCCCTGAAATAGCAAGAATGTACAAAACATTGATTGGCTGGATCATGGGCATGAGTTGGTTCATCTCAAAATTGGGTGATAAGCATGTTGCTTTCTTTAAAGCATCGAGGCAAGTGAAGAATTTCATCTGATCAAATGAATGTGAGTAAGCATTTAGAAAATTAAAACGACACCCTATCATCATCACCGCTCCTTCGAACCCCAAAACCAAATAAGAACTCTCCTTGTACTTGATAGTCAGATTAGAGGCCATCAGCTAGGTTTTAGTGTTTGAGGACCAAAAGAAGCAGTTCCTAGTTTACTATGTTAGTTGAGTCCTCAGAGGAGCCGAGCTCAGGTATCTAAATAAGAAAAAAAATACTATTCTCACTCGTTATTTCTATTTGCAAGCTTTGCTTTACTTTTAAATGTATTTGGTCACGTTCATTGATGGCATGAAAAGTTGTTGTGAAGCAAGTTGGTCAAGTAATGCAAGTATATCTGTCAAGTAAAAATACGATTGAAGTGTATCACATATTGATGCCACGAGGAAGGTGTTAAGAATTTTTTTGGACGATGAATCTCTAGTTTACTACACTTCTAAATCTAATTTTGTGTGATCACAAACAAGAGATTGTTTTCTAAAATCCTACTCAAAAGTAAAAAATAAAAGATAACGATATTAAAAAATACAAAAAACATCAGTAGAGAAATCTTATGATTCTTGAAGGTAAGTGAGGCTCATGCCCCTGTGATTTAAGAGGTGTGGAAGTTTGTGGTTTCCCTAAACTTCCTCTTACGTGATGCTTTTCAACAGGGATAAAAAGTCATCTTTTTAACTATGTCTAGGTCAAAAGAATGCTAAAATCCATAAAGTTGAGGCTTCCTCAATTACATTCAACAGATTTGTTTATCTCCTTTTTAAGTTGCAGAACCCGAATAAAATATATCTATTGTTATTTGGATTTTGTGGGTAATCATATTGTTCCTTTGTGCAACGGGCATGAGTCATATATCATGAAATATGTTAATATCTTAATTGAACAGATCAGAGGTAAATGAAACACTATGGTTAAGACAAGAACGAAAAACCCTGATTGTTTAGGAAAACGATACAGTGAAAGAAATCATCCGACAAAACAACAAAAATCATATACCATGAATCACAAAGGCGCGAAAGGAAATTTAGCTATGCATGTTAGAAAGAACATCGGAAAAACATTCCAACAAAATTATTGTTTCCAATAAAACTGAAAAGTAAATTTTACAAAACAGTTTGTTCCCTCTTTCACAGTAGCAAACTCCTCTCTCATACAAGAATCCTCTCAAAATATGTAAAAAGATACAAAGCAATAGGCAGGAAAAACCCTTAGAAACGCAACCCCAACAAAGGAAGAGAAGCCTAAGGAAGACTTTCCAAAACCCTTTCTTTCTGCACTCTAGCCGTCTCTAGATCTGCCCTCCCTCATTATTTGACTATTTTAAAGTAAAATCAACTAAGCTAACAAATGATGTTCTGTGATGTTATTTCCTGTTGTAACATGCTCTCTTCTTTTCATTCTTACATTTTCTCATATGATATGTATAGGATAGAAAATAACTTCGGAGGAAGGAGTTATGCATGTACACTTGTTCAAGAGTGATTCATGTATTTAGGCTATTGATTGTACTTTAAAATAGTAACTCAAGAAGGAAAACCTAGTACTTTGACTGGATTAGATAAAACTTTTATCAAAAATATAAATATTCATTAATGGAGGGGGCTATAATTGATTTTCTAAAAATGGAATCCATCACTTTAATAGCTTCTATCCAAACTCTAAAAAGTCTTAGAGTAATTAAAAGGGTGTAATTTAATTGAAATTGATTAGCCAAGAAAACCTAAGGCTTTAAATGTTTAAACAATTTAATTGATCTTAACTTTTGAATGTATTTTAATCTATTGAAATTTATTTTAAGAAGACTTTGAGGATTAGCAAATTGAGAATATTAGACATTCAAAATCCTTTAAAAAAAATATGCACAACTATATATAACAATTCTCAATGGTATTTAAAATAAAATTAAGCCTAAAACATGAAAAGAAAAAAAGAAATTTTTTTATGCAATACAGTCCAAAATAAAATAAAAAGATTAAAAAAAATAAGCACCAAATAATTTTTTAGAAGAAGCTTGAGGCTGAGCATCAAAAATCAAAAGTTGGTGTTTAAGCCCATCCTAATTGATAAAACTTAAAAGCCATATAATGGAACTCTTAAATATTATATTGATAAAACATGTAAGTAATTTTAGGTTATTTGATCGAGATTTAATTGATTTAAAATGTACTTGAGAAATAAAAATATTTTAATTACACTATATTAAGAGTTTTGAGATTTGTTTAGGTTAAGAAAGTTAAGAATCATAGACAGGACTATGTTATTAGTTGTTAACGATAATCCTAGCTTGAAAGGATATTTGCATCCCTTTCATTACACTTATATAACCTTCTTAAAGAATCAGTAAGTCCTGCATAAGAGCTACACACAACAATTAGTCCCAATTTAGATATGAGATTGCTCTAGGAAATGTAATATCGAAGTTTGAGAGAATTGATATGATGTAAATTTATTTTTTTATTTTTTTTTTTTTTTTGCTTAAAATACTTTGTTTTCTTCCCTAGTTATCAAGATTTAATGCTTGTGGACAATATTTTTGGTGGTTTAGAGCAAGTTACAAGGGTTAGATATGTGTTGTAAAGCCGAAACAAGAAGCGGGCAATTTAGATGACCTCCATAATTGTGTTGGCACTTATCGTAGTTATGATGAGCCCTTTATCAAGACGATGTAAATGCATGGGTCTTCGACATAGCCATCTCAAGCATATCATAAGTATGTCGATTTGAACATAGCTAAAGCAAGGTCCATCCAAACCCATCGCTTGATCGAGTTTGCATGGTTTTGATTAGTTTGAAGCTCCTAATGTTATATAAGGAGATGAATAAACGACATTGGGTTCAACTTTGGCCTTTGGGGCTTACCCTACATAATTAAGGAGAAACTCTAGTGTTCCAGAGTTTCTCCATAAAGTTTGCTTGAGAGAGTTCTTCCTATTTTTCTTCTTTTCATGTTTTTCAGTTGAGAGTTGGGAGAGTTTATGAGGAGAATTGAGTGTATTTATACGATAGAGATCTACATAAAGCTTGTATTGAATGGAGATAATCATGATGTATTGGGAGGATCAATTAGCTTAGGTTTGATTTTTCCATACATCTTGTATATTTTTATGCAGATAATAGTTTTTATACTTTTTCTCAGGCATCATAGATAATCTTGTTTTTGTATTCTTCTGATAAGTGTTTTTCTAATTAAATTAACAAATGGATTTCATCCCCATGACATCTTCTGTGTGTATGCATATATTGATGTGTTAACATTCATATTTTAATTTGCTTCTAATATAAACTGATAGAATACTAAAATATCTTGTGATCTAAGTCTTTTATATGTCACGTGCAAAAACAAAAAAGTTAACACACAATAGTCTAGAGTGGAATAGATATATTGCATTAGAATAATAAAACCTAAATAGAAGACTAGAGGATTCCTAGAATGCTATGCATGGTTAAACCCCCTTAACTGTAATATGATTTCTAATGCTTCCTATGACCTAAAGAAATGCTAAAGAATGCTTGTCTTTGGTTTTCAACCATAATATGAGATTTCATAGGAAAAACATCGAGATAATACTAGACCGGTGTCACAGGAGTAGGAACCTTTCATCTCTAAAAATCTTTAAGAAAGTATAGTTTATTTTTTTCACTTTTTAAATTTTAAAACTTTTACCCTTTACACATTTGATACTTCAAGCTAAATTCAATGATTTAATAAACTAAAAGTTCACATATTATAATAATTTTATAAGTTTTCTCAAGAGATTGATATGTGGTCTCATAATTCATATATTATTTGATTAACACATATACTTGTGTGATTGATCAATTGTTTTACAACAATATTGGACATTACTTAACATGACAATATACCTCATAAAGAGCATGTTTTTCTCCTTCAATCAAATTTTCATGGGCTTTATTTTATGAAACCTTAAAAATAATGATGGCCCTCCTATTGTGTAAAAACTTAATATTATAACTAATAGTGGGATAAACATTGGATGATGGAAGGCTAAGTCTAATAGTAAATCATTATTTTTGGTAATAAAAAAATTTCCCCTAAATTTAGAAGTAGATTTAAATTTCTTATACTTTTTTAGAGAACAATGCAATAAAAAATATGTTTCAATGTGCCTAAGGACAAACAATAAGGATTATGATTACTGACTTGTGTGAACCTAGCATACCACTTGTACCTAATATGTCATCTACACAAGCATACCATTTAGGCATAGCAAATTGCTTACACCTAGCATGCCAATTAGCACGTAGCATATCATTTTCTTGAAGTTTTAGGGAAACTAGCTCCTTTATGTGAAATCAATCATTGGTTGTCATTCTTTAATGAGAATTGTTCATAAGAATATATCGCTGTACAATGCAAATTATTGAATGACAATCGTACTCATAAATGTTAAGGATAAAACTTTAGCTATGTGGACTATATGTAAGGTCACCATTTTTAACAAAGTCTATCTACATTTATAATTACATTTTCAAAAGTATATTTTTAAAGGGAATTAGCATGCCTATTAGACCATATATAAGGTCAATATATATTCTCCCATAAAATTATCAACATATATATATCCTTATGATAGGGCCAAAGTCAGGAGGCCCAAGAAAATGATATTAGCTTGTCATTAGCCACACTAAATTGCACAAACTTTAAGTATCGAAATAAGAGACACTATAGATGTTTATTTGTCTAAAGTTAGGGAGTAGTTAATGTTTTCGTATTGTTTTACGTATGCTTGTGCCTAGGCATATGCTTTATGTCAATGTTTTTTTATCATGTTTATCAGGCTTGAGATTGCACACTAGGATATGATATATGTGTTCTTCCCCATGGAATTATGTTCATTAAGGGGAAGAGCATGAATTAAATATTATTTTGTTATGTTTTATAACTCTTGCTGAACATAACTCATGTTTATTCTTACATGTGTTTTAAAAGATTTTATACCAATCATTATTATGTGAGTTATCAATTTTAAAATATTATGATTTAATTAATTTTTTGAGAGCCTTAAGGTTAAGTCTCTCCTAGAAACAAGGTACAAAATGGGGTTTTTTTAATCATTAACAAAAGCCAGGCTTGAACAAGGGCCATGTGTAGCCCTGCTCTATCATATATCTTAATTCTACGATCCTTATTACTGTGAAACATAGAATTATGTTGTATATATAGAGTCTTACCACCTTTTTACTTTTCTAACATATATTGCTAACCCAATGACACCCAACCTATCTTACTATTCTTCTGGCTTGTTTGTTTACTTTATCTCACAAGAGTCATTATTTTGAGTGCTTTCTTTATGGTTTTGCTTCTGCACTTACATTGTTTGGGTAAGCTTCTAGTGAAAAGATATCTTCTTGCTCAAAATCTAAACTTATCCAACTATTTTAAATAAAATTTAGGCTCAACAAACTAAACTTTCATAAAACAATTTCCTTCTATGCATACAATTTGACAATATTTATAAAACTAAAAATTATTAGTATTTAATATTAGAAATCATATTGTGACTATGAATCTGTGGCTCGTAACTTAGGCTTCCTTTGCTTATCGTAATAATGATTTCTATCCAATATTGAATCATGGCTAGATTATGTCCATGTAATGGACTAATAATTGCATACTTAATATGGCCTTCGTTTAAGGATAAATAATTTTGCATCATTGGTATATCCCTTTGGAAGCATTCTCACTTTCCCAACCTAACTGTCTTTAAGATTTATACATATATAGGTGGTCATATAGAATGCCTAAGAAATTTAATAATCAACTTAACCTAAAGAAGACCATGAGCCTATGTCCAGCACTTTGATTCTTGCGACTAGGCTACCTTTCTCTTTCTTTCTAAACGGGCATATTATCATTCATATGGTAAGAGTCAGATCCATTTGACACCATTCCACCTAAATAGTTTGGAATTCTAAGTTAATTTTTTTCTTTAGCTTAATTTTTACGGAGTCCCTCTGATTATGTAGCTCATGGGTGCTAAAAAAGAACTTTGGGTTATGTTAGTTGACCACCTTCAAGCTAAATGGACGTAGAGCCCGATGACTCAATAGGATGGATCCATGGAATCATAACTGAGTTATGTTCAAACTTCTTATAATTTTATTATCTATATCTTAACCCCTCATTGAGGCTCATTCCATTCTTTTAAAAAATTTCATCTATTTTATGGATTATTAATCACTGATAAACTACCATTTAGTGGGATACAGTGATTCAGCTTCTATCCTATGATCCAGTTTGGCTTTGATGCACAATATGATCTCTACTGAAATAAAGGCTCATATTCTTGAGACCCTATTTTATGAACTTCATAACACAGACAAGATTCTTTTAATCAAAGGTTTTCTTATCTATCCCTCAAAATATAA
Organism: Papilionanthe hookeriana x Papilionanthe teres; assembly: GCA_022702705.1. Taxonomy (NCBI): domain Eukaryota; kingdom Viridiplantae; phylum Streptophyta; class Magnoliopsida; order Asparagales; family Orchidaceae; genus Papilionanthe; species Papilionanthe hookeriana x Papilionanthe teres. The sequence continues at coordinate 93,797,399 of CM040425.1, forward strand.
TTAGCCAAGTAAAATATATTCCCTTGAGAGTGTGCATGTACCTAAAATAAAATTAATTTCATTCTCAAGTTATGAGTAAAAAATATTCATATGAATTCTTTAATGTAAAGGCCACAATGTATATCCATAGGAAATGGGTTAGTCTGACTCTCATTGGTCTTTCATCAACTATTTACTATATAAAGGCCACTATGTATATCCCCCACATTCTTTTTATCATGTTCATAATTTTCCTTCTAATTCTCATCTCTCGCTCTTATTTCATTTTATCACTATTTTAAAACAATGAAAGAAATCTAATGAAGAGATTCTTTGAGAGGGGAAATAAGATGGATATACATGAGCATCACCAAAAAAGGTGTGATTAGCATCTGATACTCTACTAGGAATGGTACTTTCTTTCCATTTTAAGAATATTAATTATATTGTATTATCTTACATTCATGTTGATATCCTTCTTTAGTAAATCTAATTTATAATATCATAACCTTAAATTTATACATTGTTGACATTGCACTTATAGCATGTGATTGGTGTAGTTATATATGTATTTAAAGACATTTTTTACAAGACCTCATAGTTAAATCTTTTGTTCACTGGATATGGTTGACCAAAAAGTTATTACTATTGAGTCTGTCGAGTAGGACCATTTTGTATTGGTCATCCATATTATTTTCCTTAATAAAGAAGACATGATTACTTTTGATCACCTCACTATCCTTCTAGAATCATCCTTAGAAATTTTTTGTTGATTGAGTTATTGGCTATGAGCCCTCCTTAGAAAAATAAAATTTAAACATATAGTACAAATGCTTAAATAGCTTAATAAAAGAGGTGATTCGTGCTTGAATTGAATTCCAACACTTACCCTTTCCAAAACAAAAAAACCCCAAGTTTTTTCTTTTGGCAGAAATGAGGGTCACGGCGAGCGTATTCATTAAAAATAAAGATATTACTGACATGAGAAATAAAATGGTCTCATTTACAAAAGAACAAACTCGTAAAGTTATAATAAGGGACATTCACATATGCAGAAAGCAAAACATAGAGTCCCTCAAAATGCAATTATGGAATACAAAATAATAGCCCAGTTGTGGACGGGTTTCAACAACAACAACAGCAAAGCCTTAATCCCACTAAGTAGGGTCGGCTACATGAATCTTTTTTCTCCATTGCGTCCTATTTAGTGTCAAATTTTCGTTTAATTTTAATAAATTAAGAACATTTTTTATGCAATGAGCCCAAGTTTTCCTAGGTTTATCTCTGCCTTTCTTAACATAAGTTGTATCTAAAACAAGTTCTCTCCTAATCGGATCAGTTGTGGAAGGGTTTGCATAAAAAAAAATAAAAAAAATGCCCCTCTAGATGAATGGATATTAAAGAAAGATCATGTTCATCCAGCAAAATAAAGAAGAAAAACAACTAAAAGGGTGTCACTTCAACAATAGCCTCCAAGTATAACCAACAATTTCACAGCAGTAAATGAGGTTCTAACAACCATTGCGACAACAAATAAAAAAGAGTAAAGCAAGAAGATTATATAAAGAGAAATTCAAGCTGAAGAAATCAATCCTTTCAATCAAAAGGCTCCTTACAAGTCTTGTAGGCAAGTGGAAGATTCAAAAGAATCCCAATACATTGGCACGTCCAAATATCTCCAACATTAGAAATAAAAATGAGTTATGAATATCCAAGAACACCAAGGTAAACTCTATCTAGTGATGTTAAGGAAGTGTAAAGACAGCTCAAAAAACACACATCACATCACAATCAATGATATGGCTCCATTCAAGCATGCTAACAAAGTGTAATAAAGAATTTGTTCTGAGGATCAAGTCTAGCATATAGACGGTAAGAATCTGAACACAATCACCAAGAGAGACAAGCAACGGCTGGTTGAGCCCATTGAATCAGGAATATGTTTTCATTATTGCTCTCCAAAATTGCCAGAAAATCAATTAATGCAACTAAATTTCCATCCAAGATGCCAAAAGCATCTGATTGAATTTTCAAACTTGACAGCCAAAGAGGAAAGCCGCTACGCCAAGGTTCCAAACTCGACCCGAATATAATCTAAAATCGAAAGTAAGAAAGCAGGCTAACAAACAAACAACTCATTAAAGCATATAGAAATTCCTGAAGTAAACAAAAGCATAATCTGAATTTTTATCTCTTGCTTTTTTCTTTAAGAGAACTTTCTCGTAATTTAGCTAATTCTTTCAACATAAATTATACTTTGGATACAACCAAAGTGAAAAAAAGAACCTTGAGAAATGTTCTTCTTTAATATAGATAAAGAAAAGTTGAATTAAAAGAATAAATGCGTATGAGACTCGGAATTACTACACAAAACACAATAAAAATTGGGATATCACTGGATATCAGTAGTTTTAAGTCCCCCAATTATAGCTTTATAAGCAATTAAGCAATTTTCAACGAGTATCCTTTGAACCGAAAAAGCTTCTGTCAAGGTACTTCATTGAGATCTTCATATATATTGTAATAAGCAGCTTTATGAGAAAAATACTTTGTTCTCTTTCCACCGACAGTTGATATTAGAATCCACAATAATGGGGATTTTGTGAATAAGTGAGAGACATTCAGCAGAAATGTTATCAGTATTGTTAAGGCACCATTCATTATTTTGGATCATAATAGAGACCCTTAAATCATTAGTGTAATGGAACCAACTAAAAATTTGGTAACCAAACTTCTCAAAAAGGGAGTCGCCTTTCACCCACAGGTTTGGTCGTTGAGAAATAGAAACATGGGGAGAAGTTGGTGGATTATATTCCGCAATGATGAAATCTCAACATGAAGAAGTGTGAACCAAAATTACAAGAATAGCATGTAATTGAGATTCTTCTTAAGAGTATCCACGGACCGCTAGCTTTTCTTTTGAAAGGATTTACTATAAAGACTTCTTAAATTCTCCCGGCAGCGAGTTTATAAGAGAATGTTAAACAACTGACTTTCCTAGAAAAGTCTAACAAATTGAAGCAACAGAAAGTATTTAAGAAGAAGTCGAAGATAAAATAGGCAGTTGAATACAACCAAAATAGTCCTCTCACCAATATCAAACTATAGACTATATCAGATAAGAAAATTCAACAACAGTCGTCACATCAGCAACCATAACCATATCAGTAGCAGTCATAGCACCGATACCAGAGATCAGATGGTTGGGAATGTATCTATATAGAAGATTGGCTGAATGCCAATCCTTTCAACATTGAGGGAGTTGCCAATATATTAGAAAATGCTAAAAAAGCTAAAATTTAAGTTGCCAGAGCCTAAGAGAAAAAGTTGAAATGAATGATCTTCTGAGATATTGCCCATACCATATATTGATAAGGCACACAATTGAGGATTGCTTCGGTTTCAAATAGGCCTATCAAAACGGCTTGTTATTCGCAAACAATCGTGTTTAGTTCGTTAAGAAGATCGTGTTCGATTCGTTCGCTAAGTAAACAAGCCGAACATGAACAATTTTTTGTGCTCGATATATAAACAAGTCGAACACAAATAAAGATTTGTTCATTCATGTTCGGATTGCTTTAGCTCGAAATAATTATTATTATTTAAGATTGATCAACAATCGGAGACCGCCAATCAACCCCTATAGGTTGAACTGACCGAGAAGCGGACCGCCCTTCTAGTCCTGTGTGATATTCAAATCCTCCCGTAATGAGTGGGATTCGAACCCCTGACTAGAGGGACTTACACCAAAAACCACAACCAATAAGTCAAGGCTCGCTTATAAATTATATATATATATATATATATATATATATATATATATATATAGTTGATGAGAAGTATTTTTAAATAACTTAATTTTCTACAAGACTATAAAGATATATAATCAATTAAAAAATAGAATAAAAATAGATTAAATTATATTTAAATGATGTTTTAACGAGGGTTGTCAAAACGGTTCTTTGTTCCCGAATAACTCGTGTTTGGCTCGATAAACAAACAAGTCTAACACGAATAAAATTTTTGTGTTCGAAATATAAACAAGTTGAACACGAACAGTGGTATTTTTTAACGAACCGAACACATGCTGAGCTCGGGCTCACATTTTGTCGGCTCATTTACACCCTTTATTTCAAAAACTGATTAGGGAGGAACTTCAAGAATGAGTGTTGTAATCCTGAAAGAATTAGCTAACTGAACCTAGAAAAGGGTTTGTTGGCATGATTTCAATCAATATAATGACTCCATTTAATTTGTTCAAGACTGAAGACGGTTGGAACCTAGTATGATCCAATCTTTCAAGAGAATCCTTAACAAGCATCAAGGCCTCGATCCCCAGACGTCTAAAAGAATTTAGGAGCATGTTAAATAGGTTCTTTTAATTGTTCTGGAAGAGAGCCTGTTGGTAAAGTTGAAGGTGATGGATGAAGATCCCAACGGGAAAAGGGTAGATTAGAAGTTGTTGTTAAGCCTAGAATAGTTTGTATGAACAAGGGTAAGAAATCCTTACTCAGCTGACTTAATATGATTTCTATTTTGTTTCTCCTGGGATGTATAATACTTTGTGGCTACATCTTGTCAATTTTTTATGACTGTCCCTGATAATATCAATAACAACCAACCTAATTCTGATCGAAATCTCAATCCTAAAGATAATTCTCAAATCGCATCAAATACTGATGGGTTAGCTAGAGAAGATAATTATAGTTCTAATAGTGATGCCGGTATTTTCCACTTTTAAGGGACTTCTGTAGCAATCAAACAAGAACCCGCTGATCTGAAAGATACTCTTAAGGAGCCTTCCAGTGTTGTTGAAGAGGCGGCTCCAATTTCTCTTTCGAAAGAGATAACTTAATAAAATCTTCATGGCAGCAAGTTACTATCTCCACGAATGACACCTAAGGATAAAGTTAAACATGTCATTGCTTGGAATGATAGTTCCCCACCCCACTTCCCCAACAAGATTCCCCACTTCAAGAAGAGCTTATAGAGGTACAAACAATTGAGGACTATAGTGTCCTGGCCCACTTAAGGAAATTACCAGCTAAGTTAAGAATTTAGACAACACAGAAAGAGTAGCCGTTACAAAATCAAGAGAAGAATGACGCGGAAAACACGAGGAGCTGCCTCCTTGTGATAGGGAGCCATTTTTCGAGCAGAAGAAGAGGAGAATGCACAGGAGAAAAGGTTACGAGAAAAAGAAAAGTATCTCCACAACCATTACACTCCTTTTTATAGGTCCGAAGTGAATCCCAATTATCGTAGGACAAAATTGTAAGTGGTCATCTAGAAAACTCAAATAGAGACGACTAGTGCGGAGACCAACAAAAACATCATTTCACTTAATAATATATTTTACATAATCATTACAAATCTCCATCTCAGCACGGAGTATGAAAGAAACTTATACATTGGTCTGAAGCTGCCGAAGCAGAGCATGCCCCAATCAAAACAGCATTCGGAATAAAATTTTACCACCAGGCCTAAGCTGACCAAACCTATTGGACTCGGCCCAGTCTCAAAAATAAAAATAAAATTGTTAGATTTCAACAACTGAAGACTATTCCGACTAAGAGTAAAAACATATCCAAGGCCCTAATCACCTTGGATACAATCAACTCCACAGGATGAAGTCTCGTGAACGATGAAGGATTGGAAGGCATCGAGAAGGTTTAACCCCCAACCGAACTGAGGCCGGTTGCGAGGACTGTGGGTGGAGCTAGGCCAAGTGATTGTTTGATTGCAGCTATCCAGATAGTATCTATGGCCACAAACTAAGCCTTTCATGAAGCCACCCTAGAAAATTCAACCTGATCCAAAGGCGAGCCCCCCTTCTTTCCCACAATTTTTTTCTATTGATCAAGCTCATGACACCTCTTGCTTTTCTCTTTGGCGACAAGGTGCGAAGCAAAACATCACTCGGAATGGTGGCTTGGAACTTCGGAAGCTTATCCATCATAGGAAGCTGTTTTGCAAAGGTGAACGGGCCATAGAAGAAAGGGCACACAAGGCAAGAAAATTTGGAAAGGTGTGGTCCTCTATTTATAAGAAGTCACTAACACATATATCAAAGAAGCATCAATCATTAAAAATTAATATTAAGAGTCAAATTCTTGTTGGATTTAATTTTCTCGTTCGTATCATAGCTTGTAGTCTTTTAATATACAAAATCGAGGAAATAAAATATATATGATCGAAGTACGCTAAATTTTATTAAGCGGTGTTGAACGGGACAGGTGTCTAAGAGTCAATTCTGGCGAGCACCAAAAGCTATCAATAGACATGGAGCGAATGATTCAACAGACCGGACCAAAAAGGCTAACCGAATAAATAGATGAACAACTCGCCAATTTAGGAGTAAACTAGACAGAGATTGGACCAATAACCATTTGGTCATGGTAATGATTACCTTGATGGTTACGACAAGTGATCGGCGATAGAGAATTTCACAGGCATTATCGATATTTCACGACGTAATTCCTACCTACTATAAATATGAAAATAGTGACATGTTAAGGAGACTTTTTTGGAAAAATGCACGAGACTATATTATTGACACTTCCAAGGCTCTGAAGTCTCCCTCCCTCCTTTAAGCTCTATTTTTTGTTGTGATTTGCAGACAAATCTGGGTTCAACACTCACAAATAAGAAAAATAAGATATAAGTTTACATCCAAGAGACAAATTAGCTCTACATTAAAAACAAAATAACTAGTATAATCAATTTAAGGGTTGGAATCAAGACTCAAATTATACTACAAAATTAGAAGGAAAATAAAAAAGTTCTAAATCAAAAGGCAGTACAAAATAAAAAGATGAAACCAATGGTTACCACGTAGGAGACTCCCCCGTCGCTCCCTTCGGCATGCTAATGGTGGCGCCTTTATTATTTTTTTTTTTTTTAAGTAACGTCGATGTCGACATTTCCTTCCTTCCTTCAAGCCCATGTTCCTTCCTTCAAAACCAAAGCTCATGTTTTTTCCTGGATGCCATTCATTTCAATCGGAGCAAGGCTTCTGCTTTATTTCGATGAATGGTGTGGTTGCCTAAGTCTGAGCGAGCTCAACCAGCTTGAGCAATCATTTACCAACTGCAGTCAACGTGATGTGCCTTAGAAGAGGTAGAAGGATTCATAGATACAACATTGTTAAAATACTCGAACTTGATTTGTTTGTGGGCAGCTTGCTGGTAGAATGCACTTCACGTGTAAGGTCATATCTTACGCAAAGATGGTATTTGATCATATGCCTGTGACGAACATAGTCTAACTTAGCTATGAATTTTGCTCAAAGAAGTCATGGTGCTGCCGAAAAGCTATAAAACTCCTATCAAATGTAAATCTACAGGTCCTTGACTGTTTATTTAGCATTTACTGTCGTCTTGACTAAAAAAAGGTTATGAGAATAACTTCTTTTGAAAAAAATAAGTAAAATCAAACTTAGAAAAAATAACATTAAATCAACAAGAACACTAAACAAGTCTTTATTTTATATAAAAATGCACATAAAATAAAAATAAAACAAACAAAAAGCAAAAAATAGAAACTTAAAAAGATCCAAATGGCCCCTAAATTGCCTATTGTTTTGAGATGCTCAAACAAGTCAACCAAGTGCAAACGAAATACTTGAGAGAAAAAACCATTAAACCATAGAAATTTGATCAAAATGAGAATATGAAATTGAGATTGAAGTGCCTTTTCTCTACATAAACAATAATAATGCACTCCCTTTCCGCATAATTTTAAAAATCCCATACTAAGTAGGAAGTCTCAAAATAAGATTGAAGTAGAGATTTTTAGCCACCTAAGAGGGAGTCAGCAGGGAACCACCACCTAAAGGTAATGTTGACACGATGAAGCAAGCTAAATATAGCATTCGCATTCATAAAGATCTCTTAGAACCATTAAACTACAGATCATTAAATATGGAAATAGATTAACTATCTCCATTTTTTGCCTTTATGATATCTTTCAACCCATCTCAGCCCAGTTCAATAATTAGAAACGTTTAAAGTTCTGCTGAACCTTAGTGTTTTGTGGGTTTGCATTAATGGAGCTTTGTTGGTTTACATAGTGGAATGATATAAGAAAATTAAGTCGTAAGTTTGTTATGTGTAATTAGGTATTTACATATAAATGTGAATTTAGCCTTAAGTTAAAATTCTTATGGGAGCTATACTTATGTGAAATCTCTGACGCATATTCAAATTTAAAAATGATCAAGGTTTACATCATTTCATGCCTTCATTTCTTATTCTTATTGTTAATTTTATTTTGCTTTTGCCTGAGAGTAGCAAAATGTGAAATTTTAAGGATACTTGAAGTGAATTCTATTATCACTAATTAAATTACATTTTAACTTGATATATAGTCTGCCTCACTTTATTTGTAGCTTTTTAATGTGATCTTTTCATGAGTGAACTGTCAAGGAATTCACGGTTATTAAAAGAACTAAAACATAGTAGATCATTTTGATTAAAAAATTAGATGACTAGCAAAGGTTGGAGTCACTGGATGGAGCACAAAGCACTTGTGCTTTTTCTAGGTTCTTTAGCATTGTCGTTGATGTCGAGAGATCAAGCATAGTAAACAAGATGCTAAGTGAGGCGCTGTAGTGCCTAGGTGCTAAGAGGGATAGGGACCAACCTTTTGAAGACGTGTGGCCTAAGCACTACTTTACAGGTGGTAAAACAAAAAGGGTAGTGGCTAGGCATTTTGATACTAATTGAATTTGTTGAGGTCCATGATTTGCAGAAAAATGCATTTTTTATTATGTTTATTATGTCAGTTAAGGTTCGCTCACGACCCGACCCAGGCTTAAAATTAACCAAGGCGGGAGCAAACGATCAAATGGTGATAATCATGCTCTTCTATTATTCATTTCCTATCATTAACAGTTTATAATTCAAACAAAATGAAAGATCACTAACGAAAATAAATTAAAGTGATATGATTAAATTTACTTCATTTATAGTTGTCTGCATTTTCTATAAATATTTCTTCTTTTATCGCTCATCTTTTAAGTCAATTAAATATGAAATATTAGTTTAAAACAATAGTAAACTAACTAAAGTCAATGAATACTCATAATCCTAAACTATAGTAACATAATGAAAAATAATAATAATATGGATGTCAGTTAAAGTTTATGTAAACCAGTCTATGAACATTTGAAAGTTTGTATTACTTAACATGATCATTCAAGGTGATTCAAAATATTCATTATCTTACTATATCATTTATATATCAACATTTTTTAATCAGTAAACAACCGTCACAAGAGCACTGTTTAAAATTATGTCAATCAAGATGCATTAATATCAATATCATTTTTCATTTACATGCACAGGTATTCAAGCGTTATCTCGCTAGTATCATAAAGAGGTAAATTTTATCATAGCCAAGCATATACATACAATCACTCGATGTAGTTCATATTATTTATACCTGCATTTCATTCAATTCAATATATTACGTATACATAATGCATAATAGTAGTTATCGCTAAAATATAAATCATCACAATAATATGACTAATAAAAAGAAGAACATGAATCAAAATAAAACTTGACAATTGAATTTATAGATAACAGTAACTATCAATACAACAGATTAAGAATAAACAAAAATGCTACTACAAATCAAAAGTAAGAGTAATCATCTCAATGTTGAAGGAATTGTTCTTTGATTTGCCTTAAGCCTCAAGTCTAATTTGAAGCCAAAAAATAAACATGTATATTATTAGTAATTTTAATTATGTTAATTAATTAGAGTAAATTAATATTTTATTTAATAAAATATTTATTCAGTTTAAAATTCTAGGATTAAAATATATACTCAGAATCTCTTATTAATTATCATTCATGACAATATATATAGATTTATAAATACTAAGTTCTAAAAATTGTTATTTAATTAAATTATCTTAATTTCACTATATTAGTCATGTTATTGCTTAAATTCCTCTTTGTTTTTATTTCATTAAATTAAACTTTTGAATTTATTATGATTATTATTATTATTATTATTATTATTATTGTTGTTGTTATTATTATTTTAAATTAAAGGTTTCTAAGTCATAAATCAATAGTTAAGTCTCCTTATAAATCTTAAAAAAAAAAACCAAATTATTCACCCGCAGCTCCATCTTCACGGTATAAAGATTTGCTCTTCCTTTCTTATGCTCAAACTCGCATCAAAGCACTCGATTCAGTCTTCACAGCACGAGGGACTTCATTAGCCACCTGATTCTTCCTCCTCTTGCCACTTGGAGGCGTCACGTCTCTGCCCAAGACCATAAAATGCTAGTCCGAGAGAGTCTGCTTCTCTTTTTTCTTGTCGTCGGCCTTTGAATACAAACCGTCGCCGCCCAAGCTTGCTCGACTATATCACCACCTTCGAGTACGCCCCTCATAGGCGAATATTTCTCTTACTTCTTATTTTTTTCTTCTTCGCCTCGTTCTTTGCAAAGGGCGATCGCCGCTCTCCCATTGGTTGATGCCTGAGGGCATCGGCAGCTGAATCCTTTGCCCGCAGCTAGTCCCACTCTCTCAACCTTGCTTGGCCACTTTGGTATATGAAAAAGAAAAACTCATTCGTTTTTTGCGTGTTGCGTACTCGTTTTGCTTACGAGTCGATTTAATTGTGTACTCATCTTATGAGTTTGTCGCTTAGTCGGTCGACGGGAATACCTCATTCAACCCATTCGATTGGATTGTCACCTCCTAGAGACTCAGACCTAGTGGAACCTTTAGGAAATGCCACGAAACTTGTCGCTGGCGTTGTTTTTTATCACCCCCCAAGGCCAAATCCTAAACTTCGAGTAGTGTATATTCTCAAGTCGGCCGATTCTTAATTTTTAAGCCCTTGATCGATAATAACATATTTTACATGTTTTTTGTGTGTCGATTGGCCAGAATGGTTGATCGATTGCAGAAAAAACTTAACCTTTTGTTGATCGACCAAGATATGTCGGTTGGTTACTATACGCTAGGCCTAAGCCATCGCTTATCCCTGCCGCGTTGATCGATTGGATCATTGTCTTAGTCAGTTTTATTTCATTCGCTAGGCGCTGATCTTGCAATTAACTGCGAAAGCAACCCCCAGGGACTTGTCTCCAAGATAATTTGAACTATACTCTTTCGCATATCTCATCGCTAGTGAGTAGAAAACCATCTCTGGGAGCCTGGGCCCTCGACCTCAGCGGATCAGGATTGCAATGCCAAGGTGATGTGAAAGTAATTAGCCAACCCATTTTAATTGATTGTTTCTGCAATTTGTTCCTTTTCATTCGACATACATGTGTGTGTTGAGTTTCAAAATCGTCCGCCAACCAATTTCTCCGGTGTGCAGATCAGATCAAGTTCTACGAGCATTGGGAGACGGCGGTCGATTGTAACGGTCGGCCCGGCATCGTTGCCTTATCACGTGACCCCAACAGATCAATATTAAATGTTGCGATGACTGTGACGCAAATTCATTTTCTCTTTCATTTTTGAAAAACCAATGCCGATTGCAAAAAAAAAAAAAAAAAAAGTTAACCTTTTGTCGATTGACCAAGATACGTCAATAGCTTGCTTTACGCCAAGCCTAAGCCATCGCTTATCCCTGCCACGTTGATCGATTGGATCATTGCCTCGACTAGGTTTATTCCATTTGCTAAGCGTCGATCTTGTCATCACCTACGAAGGCGACCGCCGGGAACTTGTCTCCAGGATGATTTGCATTATACTCTTTCGCGGATCTCACCACTAACGAGCGGAGACCATCTCTGGGAGCCTAACCCTTCCAACCTCAGTGGTTCGAGATTGTGATGCCAAAGTGTTGTGAAATAAATCAACCGACCCGTTTTAGTCGATTCTTTCTACAATTCGTGCATTTTCATTCGACATACCTATGAGCGCTGAGTTTTGAAATCGATGGCCAACCAATTACTCCAGAGTGCCCGATCAAATCATGTTCTCCGGGCATTGGGGAAGGACAGTCAATCGTCACAGTGGACTCGACATCGCCGCCTTATCACGTGACCCCGGCGGTTCAGTATTAAAAGTTGTGATGACTGTGATGTGTATTCCATTTTTCTTCCCTTTTTGGGAAACTGGCCGTCAACCCGTCCCGTCACTATCTTGTTGTCTTTTCTCGATGGGTCCTTGGCAGTCCTTTATCATGAGAATGTTGTTGGGACTGCTAACCTCATCCTCCTATAATAAAGGGAGGACGGGGCCTCCATTGATTGTGTTCACATTTCTATATTTACTACCGTCTGGAAGTTGAATACCTTTCGACCGATATGAATACAAAGCTTTGTTTTTTTCTTGTTACAAATTCTTTGCTTATTTCACTGGTTGTATGATCAATCGATTTGCATCGTGTCGTTCTACTTATCTCGTTCAAGCGATTCAAATGTAACAAGTGTTAATTGAATGTCCATCCGTAGTTCCAAGAGGAAAACCGACCCCCAATCCGACCGGAAGAAGTTCTTTGAGTGTCGGCAAGGCCTGCACATAATCCGGGCGGAATAAAGTACCATAATTTAAATTATATTGATCAAGCATACAAGTTAGAAATGACACTCCATTTAATACTTTACAAAAGAAAATTTCTAAGAAAAAAATTTATTCAAGTCATCCCCACTCCACATCCGAGAGAGTTCTTTTTCAGCATATGTCTTGAGCTTGTAAGCCCTCAAAGAGACTCTTTGGCTGATTATGTATGGCCCGCTCCATGTCTGGTCCAATTTATCAACTGACTGTTCTCAGGCGGCTAGGTCGACTTTCTTCAGAACTAAGTCCCCTGGGGAAACTTTCTACTGGATGTATTTGCTAAAGCACTAAGTCGTCCATCTTTTGTCCTCTTCTTGTAGAAGGGTTGAGTCAGTTTGCTTTCTTTCCGACAGATCAAAGCCAACATTGCGCCTCGATGATCACTTCCTGCCATTCAGCCAAGTTCTCTTCTGCGAATGATATGGCCATGAAGACCCTTCGGCTATGATGGTTGTAATTGACCGGCATTGCTGCTACTATTCCATGAGTTAGCATGAAGGCCATTTGGTCGGTCGCCGATGACAATGTCGTCTGAATTGACTACAGCACAGACGACAGTAGGTTCGCTCAGTTTCCCTTAGCTCCTTTGACTGTTTTCCTTAACAAACTCAAGATAACCTTGTTAGCAGCCTCAGCCTGCACATTCGTTCGGGGGTGATAGATTAAAGCAAATTTCAAATCAATCCACTGACTCGCATAGAAATCTTTCACGTGTTGATCCAAAAACCGTGTCCTATTATCGATGACCATAACTAGCGGCAGTCTGTATCTGCACATGAGATCGAACCAGATGAAGTTTCGCACCACCTCCGCGGTGATTCAGGTGAAAAGCTTAGCTTCGATCTACTTGGAAAAGTAGTTGACCGCTACCTAGAGAAACTTGCGTTGGCCTTTAAACGCGGGAAAATGACCTAGGATATCCAAATCTCAAGTGGCAAGCAGTCTGGCACTCAATATCGGTTGAAGCTTGCGAGCCGATTAATGATGTAAGAGTGCGAACTTCGGACATTGCCCACATTTCTAGGAGAATTCTTCGGCATTCTTGAGAAGTGTGGGTCAGAAGTGGCCTTGTTGATATACCCAAAAACCAGAGTTTTACCTCCGAAGTGACTCCCGCGTTCTTCTAAGTGTACCTCCTTGAGAAACATCGAGCACCTCGTCTTCTTTTAGGCACCTCAAATAAATCGAGGATACCGATCGTCGGAAGAGTTTTCCCGCGATCATTAGGTACAACGCGACTTTGATCTTAAAACATCTTGGATCTTTAACTTCCTTTGCCACTCTTCCGGTTTCTAAGTAAAGGATTTACAAATCTATCCAACTTTTAGTTCCATCGACTGAGACCTCCATTGCTTTTGGTTCGTCAATTATCGGCTGAGTAAGCCTCTGCGGAGTCTCGCCCAAACTGATGCATTTGTACAAGATTTCTGCAACGTGGTTTTCCTCTTGTTCACATGTTCTATCCGGAAGTTTTTGAACCTCTCTATTTCCTACTGCGTTTTAGCAAGGTACAAGCCAACAGTTCATCTCGAACCTCGAACTTTCCGTTGACTTTCTTGACAACCAGCAGGGAGTAGCAAGTCCCATGCACCTATTTCATAAGCCTAGTGAAGCCCGGCGATCAGGGCTTCTTACTCTGTTTGGTTATTTGTAACCTAGAACTCTAACGAAATTGACTGGTAGACATGCTTTTCGGATGGGCTTCGCAGCGTCAGTCCTAGTCCCGCAGTCGCTTGCTTGAACGCTCCATCGAGGTGCAATTTCCAAGTCTTGTCATTGGTATGGCTTTCTCCGCCAAGCTCCTTTTGCCTCGAAGAACTCCGCCAAGAAGTCGGCGAATGGCTGCACTTTGATAACTGTCCAGGAGATATACTTGATGTCATATTCACTGAGTTTCACCACACATTTTAACAGTTAATTGGAATGCTCCGGCTGAGTGAGTACAAACTTCAAGTTTTGATCAGTTACAACTTGAATCAGGTGTGTTTGGAAATAGGGTTGGAGCCTGTGAAATGAAAAAATTGATGCAAATGTTTGTTTTTCCATAATAGAGTACCTAGTTTCGGTGGCTCGGAGAACACAACTAGTGTAATACACATGAAATTACTTCCCAGCATCTTCTCTGACCAGTATCGAGCTGACTGCCTCTTGTCCGATTAAGGTATAGTGATGATTCTTCTGTTTGTTTCAGGCTTTGGAGTAGTGGTAATGATGCCAGTGAGTCCTTCAGACTTTTAAATGCCGACTCACGATCAGCGTTCATTCGAAACACTGATTTTTCCTTAGCGCCTGGAAAAAATGTCGCGCATCTATCACCAGATATTGAGATGAAATGGCTGAGTCCCGCCACCCGACCAACTAATCTTTAGACTTCTTTAGTGCTCCGAGGGGAAGGCATATCTAGGATTGATTAAACCTTTTTTGGATTGGCTTTTAGACTGTTGGCAGTCAACAAATAGCCGAGGAATTTGTCGGTTAACATTCCAAAAGTGCATTTCGAAGGGTTTCAGGCTAAACTTTTCTAGGATTTGTTTTTAACTAAAGCATCATCCATATACGCCTCAATATTTTTTCCTCTTTGATTCGAAAAATTACATCTATAAGATGCTAATAGGTCGCCGCAGCATTTTTGTCCGAAAGGCATTACATCAAAACATTCCTTATGTAGTAATAAAAGTAGTCTTATCTGTGTCGGTCGGATGCATCTTTATTTGATGGTAGCCTGATAATACGTCAAGGAAACTCATTACAGAGTATCCGACCATAGCATCCACCAATGTGTCGATTCTCGACAAGGGATATGTGTCCTTCGAACAAGCAGCATTGAGGTTGATGAAGTCGACGCACATTCTTTGTTTACCACTGGGCTTCCGAACCATCACCACATTCAACAGCCGTGTGTGATATTGTACCTCCCAGATGTATCATGTCTTCTTCAGCTTCTGGAACTCCGTTGTGATTGGCTCGGTCGAAGTTGTTGTTGTCGACCAAAGCTTTGGTTTTATAGGTCAAGAGAATGGGCTGATGTGAAACCAGTGGCATATGACATCAATCGGAACTCCAATCATCTTCGCAGCTGTCCATGCGTAAGCGCCCCAATGCGCACGGAGGGTCTGGATCAGCAGGTCGCTATGTCCTACATCAAAATTCTCACTAATTAGAAAGACATTACCATGCTCTTTCTCATCATTTGCAGGCACTCAAAGGACGGTCTCACTGGTCTCGTGGCCCCCTTCCCTCTGGATTTGGATGTCGAGCGGCTCATGATCGACATTGTTGACCGCTCGATGGTAGCAGCTACTTTACTCCTCCAGTTTTCCTCGAATAGTGATTATTTCTCATTCTCCGGGATATTCACAGCCACGTGGTAAGTTGAGATCACTTCTTGGTAACTGTTCAGCAATGGTAAGCCAAATATTGCATTGTAAGTTAGTTTGGGAATTTCACCACCAAAAAGCTTTCCGTGTTGATGAACTGCTTCTCTCGCTCATCCGATGAGACGGCTAAAGAAATTATGCCCAGGGCCTCTTTTCTCTCGCACGAAAAGTCGAATAGTGGACTGTTCGACGTTTCCAAGCTGTTTGTTTTAAGGTACATCTTGTCGAACACTATTTTAAATTGGACATTCACGAAACTTCCAATGTCAACCAAGATGCCCACTTGGTAGTTGTCTATGAGCGTCATAATGACGATAGCGTCGTTATATGGGTTTCCCTTTTACAGGAGATCCGCATCTATAAAAAACGATTGGGGGTGAGTACGAGATTAAGAGGTGAAAGAGCATACTTCCCCTGATCGAGGTTTCTTCAGAGTGGACTTTCGAGACGACTCTCTGCTTCCCACGATGAAAGCTGGGTTGATCCCAGCTAGATGAGTCTCGCTCCCTCGGACGGGTCCGTCCGTGGGCTCCTCTGCTGAAGCATTCCCCTGTTGCCGCATGTGACTATTAATAGCGATGAATTCCTTCAATTTTCCAGCCTTAATGAGTTCATCCACAAAATTCTTGAGATGGTTACACTCCAACGTGTCGTGCCCATGGTCTCAGTGATGGGCACAGTACTTGATCAAGTTGCGAAGGGCCGCTGCACTTTTCAATGGAGGGGCAGAAGGCGACACATATTCTCCATTTGCCACTGGGCTTCTAAACCATCACCGCATTCGAGAGCCGGGTGGGATATTGTACCTCTCAGATGTATCATGCCTTCTTTAACTTCTGGACGTCCGCGAGTGGCTCGACCAGTGTTCTTGTTGTCGACCGAAGCTTTTGTTGTATAGGTCGAGAGAATAGGCTAATGTTGAGTCGGTGGCATGTGACATCAATCGGAACTCCAATCATATCCGCAACCGTCCATACGAAAGCACCCCATTTTGCGCGGAGAATATGGAACAGCAGGTCACTGTGTCCTACATCAAAATTCTCACTGATTAGACAGACCTTATCAGGCTCTTCCTCATCGGTCGCAGGTGTTGACCTCACTTTTGTCGAGGTTTAGCTTTCCTCCTAGGATTTAGGGTTCTAGCTTTAGGAGCTTCCCCGACGATCATAGATTCTTAGCAATGGGCCTACCTCGTTTTAGAATGCTCGAAACCACTTTGACACTCTTTTGGAATCCCGACGAAATTCCCGACCTCTAGCTCACAAGCGAGTAGGCTGGAATTGGCGTTAGGACTCCAAATCGAGTTCCTATGGACCACCTGGACCTTAGGATAGCCTCGTGCACATTTTCTGCACCACCGAGCACAAATTCCTCGAGCCACGGCCTCGACGTCTTCAATTCTCCGCAATGGATCAAGATCAAGGTCAGAATGCCAGAACGAGCGTCATCAATGTCAGAATTTCGACGAGACCGAATTTGACGTACTTTCGACTCGACCGGTGACGAGGTTCTCCGAACGACCTCGGATCACGAAACGTACTGCGCCGTTGCGTCCGGAACGTCAAATTTGCTAGGAAAGGACGTATAACTTGCTATGTTTTCGAGCGCGGGTTCGCGACGCGAAATTTGGCGTTATTTAATAAAATAAACTTTATTTTCTCTTAAAACCCTTTTAAACCCTTTTAAACCCTAAACCCTATTTTCTCCCCTTACCCGTGCCTCGCGCGAGCCTCGCCTCTTTCTTTCTCGATCCCGAGCCATCCCTCCGGCTCTTCTCACGCGGGTTTCGACCATGGTCCCTCTCCTCGTCTCGCCACTTCCCCCGGCCCTCCGTCCGCGACGTGCACTTTCGGCCTTCTCCGCCGCCACTCTCGCCTCCCTGTCGCCACCCTTTTCAGCGACTTTTGTCGCCACCTTCTCCCGCCTCTTCCTACTCTGGCCGAGACTCCCAGGTAAGTGGTGTGGTTTCTTCTTCTTTGGGTCAACTATATAAGCCTCATTTTAAGGAGCGTTCTAGGGTTGGCTGGTTTGAGTGTGCTACCATTGCCTTTCTCTTCCCCCTTCTTCTTCTCTGCTGCTCATGGTTTTTCCTGAGTTTTGTTTCGAGTGAGCTAGGGGTGCTGTCGGCTTTGCTCCCCGAAGTCTTTGGGACTTGCGTCGCTCGGCTTAGAGCTTGGGTTGCGATGCTCTTTTACAGCTCGTTGAGTCGTGGTGTGGGTTTGCTTGAGTTCTCACTCGAGGTATGAATTCCCTAGCTCTAGCTTTTATGTTTGAGGCTATATACATGTCGTTTTCCTTGAGATGGACATGGTTTCATGGTTAAAGTGGCATGCTATTGCTCCCCTCTCTTCTTTACTCATTCTAACTTGATGTTTAGCATGGAATGGTTTATTTAATTTTATATGCATGTGGAGCTTGCTTCTTACTCCTTCTACTTCTTCTTTATTACAAAGGCATGTTATGGAAGAGTTTAAATTGATTTAGAGATGAGCCTTATGCTTGCTTTCATTTGAAATATATTGGGGTCTTATGCTTAGATGTGGTGGATGTATGGAAGTGCTTACTTGAGCTTCATGTTTAGCTAAATTTTAGGCCTTATCTTGGCTCATTATGATCTTAATCAAAAGCAGGTTTTGTTTCATTTTAAAAGGGGTCGGGGGGCTGTCTTTCCGGCTTTGTTTTCTCGGTTTTAACCCCCCGTCGCCTCTCGGTTTTATCCATATGGTCGGCTGATTTGCCCCATCTTGTCGTTTTCGGTTTTAAATCGTCTTTTAGCCTTGCTATGGCTGGGTTTTGGTTCTTTTGAATTATCGGGGTGAGCCCCTTGCTGTTTTCTCTGGAGTATTTTGAGTCCTGCTGTTTTCTTTTTTTTCTTTCTCTCGGTTTTTGGGGCTGTTTCGACCCCTGCTGCTGCTCGGTTTTCTTGGTCCCTGGGATTCTTTTGAACTAGTCCTATTTGGGGGGCTGTTTTGGCTCACGGCTGGGCTTGATTCAAGAAATGTTTGGGCTTAATTTTGAAAGTGTTTTAGCAGGATTAAGAGGCTGTTTTGGCTTTGTGTGGGCTGGATTCAGTTCTTGGGGGCTCGGGTTTTGGCTTTGTGGAGAGTTGGAAGTGATATGTGTAGCTTGTTGGGGGCTTTAGCCACCTCCTTTGTTGTAACTTTGGCCGTGGGCCTCCCTTTTGTTTTTGTCTTGGCCGAGAGCCTCAGTGGATGTGGTGATGTTATTTCTTTTCTTGCTTCGCTACACTTGCATGTGAGTTTGGTTGGATGGATTTGAGATCATCTTTTATTTGTCTCGACTATTTCCCGAATTTTAAATATCAAGGTTTGATGCGAAATGTATGAGCACGATATTTGAAATATTTCTTAAAGCTTCATTTGTTGGAATTGATACTAATTTGGTGGCTTATGGCATTGTCCATTCACTCTCTTATGTATCGGAAGTTTGCTAGTTCTTCTATTGTCACGGCTTGAGTCTCGAGCCTATAGGTGAGCCTATTAGGGAATTAGATTTTGAGTTTAAATATGGCGAAATCGTGGAATTTTGTGATAAGCACTCTCGGCTAGTGGTCTAGAGTTCAGGACACGAGCAGTGGCTTTTTTTTCTTGATTTTACCGTCTTTGTTTGGGAAAAGGAGTGTGTTCCTGAGGTGTCTAGTCCTCATCCCCTTCGAGAGTGTCGACGTGCGCTTTAGGTCCCTTTGTGGGACATGTGAGGACGGTCGGAGTTCGGGGTGATTTACTTGTTTTCAATTGTTGGAAATCGGTTCACTTTCTTTTACGAATTTGTGTTAGGTGAACCGATTTCCTCTTTCTTTCCTCGACCTCTCGTCACTAGTTTTCACCTTGTTTCTCGGCTCAAAGCACACACCTACGGCGGACGTGTAGGTGTGCACATATAACCCCGTGGGTTATATGTGGGACCATCAGCAAGCGCTCGTAAGTGCGGTGGGGACATTGATAAGACCGCAAAAGAAAAATTACGAGAATCATGGAATCGGGCCGCTCGAATCGAGACTCGTAGAGAGTAGAGCAGGAACCACGGAACCGTTCGCCCGTCCTGGGGTTTCTATCGCCGACAGCCTAAGAATGTTCGTAGTCTCTAGTCCTATTAGGGTAGTCAACCCGTTGACTAAAAAAATATTTTAAAAACAATAAAAATACATATGTTCGAAAAATACAAAATCACCTCCACTACTACACGACCGACCTACCTACAGCTTTTACTTGCATACAAACAGAAAAAATGAAATGTGTGAAAAATTTATAAAGGTCCACGGTTGGCTATTCGAGTCGGATTAGGCCCGCCTTCCGTAGAAAGTTGGTCTAAGTAGTCGCACTCGAGTCGGGATATTAAGACAGCTCGAGTCCAGTAACACCACCGCGCTTACGGGTCTTTCTTTCCAGATGCCCCATGGCTTTCTTACGGTTTGCCGTGAGTTTAGCGGGTCATCTGTGAGTTTCTTCCGGTGTTCTTTGCGGTTTTCTACGACTTTGTTTTGTTTTCGTTCGTGACTTTTCTCAGAGTTTTCTACGGACGTTCTTTTCTTTCTTTCTCGATTTTCTGGTTTTTCTCTCACGATTTTTTTTTCGTTTTCTCGCCGTCTTTCTTTCGTTTTTATCGTTAGGTTTTCGCACTTCGCTCTCTTCGCACGTACCGTAAGTACTCTCGTCGAGCTAGGTTCCGCCACTACTTTTACTCTTGTTTTTCCCCGCGCTAACGACTCTTCGCAGGAAATAAGAAAAATATTAAAATAATAATAAACAGAATAATGATTGCGCCATGGATGAAAGAAAGCATACTGATACTTCTCGTAACACTCGTCATTTACTTTATTTATCGTTATACTGCTTACTTTTCAAGACATACTCCCTGTTAGTCTAATCGTTTACTTTCGCTTTATACATGTTTAGCATGTTTACTTTTCAACGATATATCCATGTTAAGCTAGTTGCTTACTTTCGATACACATACTTACTAAGCATGCTTTACTTATCGTAGAGATGTTATTCCTCGCTTAGTTTAGCATGTTTCCGCTTACTTAAGCATACTTGTTTGTGATAGAGTGCTTTATATTATTCACTATAAGCATGCTCCTGTTCTATCGTTTTCATACACTCGTCATCGTCAGCACACACTCACTCGCAATAAAATGAAATAAATGGTTCAGTATGTCCACTTTAATTTAAAACTTTAATTTAAATCACGACCTTCTACGACGTGGAGCTTCGAGCACGATGGCAAAGACGGCCATCTTCTTCAAAAAACCCGTGTCGACATCGCAAAAACCCCTTCTTTAGCTTAAATAATGAGCCTTAGTGATTTCGAGGTAGTCCGCCCAAGACGACATAAACCCTCACCTTTCTTTTAGCCTCGCACGATACCATCCGTGTGATATAAGCCCTAACTCGCTTAGGTTTCCGAGGCTCGTCGTCCGATACGACGTAAGCCCTCCCGTCTTTCGAGTAGCTTCGCATAATCGTGACATTAGCGCAAACGTAATTCCTATAATTAATTGCGGGATCGAAATTAAAATAAATCCCTTTCCAAAATTTAAAGCCTCAACCATAGGATGAGTCCGGGACGTCCTCGAGGTCCTCCTCAAGATCCGTGACATCTCCTACCCTTCTTCTTCGACTCCGTAAATAATCGTTCCTTCTGTACCTTTCACCTATCGGATTTCCTACTACCTCATTTCGTCGAAAACCCTACCTTTCAATTCATGAAGATAGAAACCCGCGATCTAGATCGAGAGTTCTCTCAAGTTACTTCGGTCGTTTGAGGGGTAATTAACTATGAGTGTCATTCTATAGTGGAGTTTTAAAGATCCCGTATAATATAAACCCTATTTAATTATTTTCGTATTAAATAGGGAATTTATCGATCCACATAAAGGTTTGCGTACTGCGAACGTATATCATAAATTTCGTGGTTTATTCGATCGAGCGATATTGTCGAGTAGGGTGTCTATTCTTCGAATCAGATGTGTTACTCGCGATATTACGCTCGTTCATCCAAACTACTTAACAAATGAGATCCGTCCTTTCTCATTCTCATATTTTAAAACTTAAAATTTTATTTTCAAAAATCAATACATATATATAAATTAAATTAAATTCTCAAGCCCTTCTTTTAAGCAGCCGACAGCAGGTAGTCTAAGGATGGTCTCGCTGGCCTTGAGACCCCTTTTCCTTTAAATTTGGATGTCGAGCAGCTCATGATCGACACCAGTGACCACTCAAAGGTAGCAACTACTTAACTCCTCCAGCTTTCCTCGAATAGTGATTATTTCTCCATCTCTAGGAAATTTCATGGTCACGTGGTAAGTTGAAGTCGTTGTTTGGAAACTGTTCGACAATGGTCAGTCAAATATTGTGTTGTAAGTTGGTGGGGATTCCACCACCAAAAAGTTTTTTGTTGGAAAATTGCTTCTCTTGCTCACTCCACGAGACGACCAAAGCAATTATGTCTAGGGCCTCTTTTCTCCCCCGAAAGGCTAAATAGCGGACCGCCCGGCATTGCCAACCAATTGATATTGAGTCACATCTTGTCGAACACTCTTTTGATAGGACATTCACGAAACTTTCAATCTAGACCAGGATGCTACCCACCTAGTAGTTGTTTATGAGCATCGTAACGACGATATCGTCGTTATATGGGTTTCCTTTTGTGAGAGATCCGCATATGTAAAAACGATTGGGGATGAATATGAGAGTAAGAGGTGAAAGAGCATACCTCCCCTGATCAGGGTCTCTTCAGAGTGGAATTTCAAGACGACTCTCCGCTTCCCCCGAAGATAGCTAGGATGATCCCAGCCAGGTGGATCTCGCCCGCTGGGACGGGTCCATCCGTGGGGTCTTCCGCTAGAGCCTTCCCCTATCGCTGCATGTGTCTGCTGATAGTGATGAATTCCTTCAATTTTTCGGCCTTAATGAGTTCCTCCACCAAATTCTTGAGATGGTGACCCTCCTCTGTGTCGTGCCCATTGTCTTGGTGATAGAAGTAATACTTGTTCAAGTTATAAAGGGCCAGTGCAGTTTTTCAGTGGAGGGACATTTTTAAATTAGTCCTTGTTTTGGATGGTCGGGACTAGCTTGGCAATAGATACATTCAGGGGTGTCGAATCCCGCATTTCCCGGTATATGAGTGGTTGCTCATAGCAGTGGGCCAACGACAGGTCAGGGGGATGCCTCTAACCCTTACTACTACAATTACCCCCTTGGTCATCCCAAGACTGAGGGTTATCGTTCTATGAGCCATCAGGGGCCCGATCGCCCCTCTTCCTTTTCTCGTCCTTCCGGTCCTTCCGCTTCTGCGCCCGGCGGTCGTATGACTTCAGTTTGGTTATTTAGGAGTCCATAAGGACCTCCTCGACGGTGATATGATTGTTGGCTAGTTCTAGGACCAAACGAAAGATCTTAGTTTGAGCAAGTTCAGATCATACCTAAATCATTTGCTGTGGATTCTCTGATTCAAGGCGGTCCGGGTGATGAGAAGCTCCAAATTTTTTACTTCCAGCATTTCCTTTTGGAAGCGAGTGATTTAAGCCCGTAGGCTTTCGTTTTCTCCCCACCTAATATGGAGCAGAGTTTCGGTGTCTTTCCTCGGGTTTTGTACATTGGTGAAGTGCACCAAACAGAGTCTTCCGAACTCATTGAGAGACAGAATGATTCCATCCGGAAGGCCCTTGAACCACTGAAGAGCAGCCTCCTACAACATGGTTAGGAATAGCTGACACTTCGTCGAGTCATCGATCTATAAAACTCCAACCAAAGATTCGAAAGAAGTCACGTGGTCAGTCGTCGCTCTTCCCCTTGTAAGGATCAAGGTAGGGAATCCTCATTTTTGCCGAAGGTATAGTTTCCAGGATATGACGGGAGAAAGAACTGGTTGCAGTCGGCCGCATGGGCACTCCTACTTGATCAGCTTGGTGCCTGACTATCAGTGTAGACACAACAGTATCTGCGAGCTGGATCCCCCTGTCCTTCAGCGATATCTTGGAAGCTTGACCATTGGGCACAAGCAGATTCTTGCAAGGAACTCTCAGGGAGCGAGTTCCCCAACACTCTCCTTCCAAGAGTGGCAGTTGATCATTCCTTTCGATTATCACCACTCGAAAGGCTTCAAACTGGTCCATCATCTGCATATGAAGCACCTGAACCTCTTCCTAGATGTCTCGCCACAACGTTTCTCTACTGAATTCCTTTCTCTGTGAAGTTCCTCCTTTGTAATTTGCTCCGCTTCTCGCCTGGGGCATGTCCACGCTCACTACAGGAATCCTAAACTATCCTTACGATAAAACATGCCTCGAGAGTTGGAGTCGGAAGGAGAGTAGGAGAGAGAGAGCAGAGCCGACAAAGAATTCTTAAGAGAGGAGCGGGGAGGTGGGGAGAGAGAGGGGGGAATTCCCTGTGTTCATTTTTAGATCTCCTATTTATGGGGAGTTTTTTTGGACGATTACAGAAAGGAATAAACGGTTATGGAAACCACCCTTAATGCAGTTAATACGCTAAATTAATACAAGATTCATGTTGAGATTTAAATGTAGTATAGTGGTCAATAGCGAATAGATGCATTTTAGTTTGGTTGATCGGGTCGACTGGTTGTGTGGCAATCGCTTCTGCCGAGGCAAAGCCGCTCGATCGAGCAGTTGTGATTGAGCGCCCTTGAACAATGCTTAGGTAGTTGGGACCGTAAACGCAGTTCATTGATTGAATCCCTCGACAGCGTGCGTCTATCGACCCGATAGAGCGGTCAACGTCGAACGGCTGGTTCAGACCATGCTCCTTCGACGTGTTGCTTCGCCCAGCTGTCATCCATGGTTGTCAGACTGCTTTGAGATACATGCTAGCAGTATTGGCGTATACAATTATTAAAAAACTTTTTTAATAACTTCATGCTTGCTTCCTTTCTAAAACTAAGTCTTACCTACTTTTCTATTATGTTTAGTTTTTTTAAAGGGCAAAAATATTAGGAATAGCCACCACATCCCCATCCCATCATTTCGCCTCTGCTTATAGCCACCCACTCAGAGGAAATCTTGCATCCTCTCCTCCTTGACCTTCTCATGGCATAATCAACATCTTGATACCCCGCCACCAACCATCACTTCACCTCTGCTCATAGCCACCCACTCGGAGAAAATCTCACATCCTCTCCTCCCTTACCTGCTCATGGCATCATCAACATTTTGATATCTTGGGTTGTGCCCTTGCCCCACCCCAGTTGTGCATTTGCCCCCACAAAGCAAGTATCTACCTCCCTGTACAACATCTCAAGCACATCCTCCAAAGAAGGCCATCGCCACTAGCATGCTCTAGATCAACACAACAATTTCTACAAGCCAGCTTCAACAAGTTCAAAGCCCCAATGGACACTGAAACTTTACTAGTTGTTGTGATTGCATCCTCAACTCTTTATTCTTTCTCATTTCCATTATTCAACCTTAATTATGAACATATGATATTAATTATCTTGCTTTATTGAGGAGGAAATTGGGATAAAAACTTGATAAGTGAATGCTACTTTGAACTCCATAGAGGTGACTTTGGGGATGATTCTTCTATAACGCTTACTTATTTGGTGTGATATTTTTGTTTGTAGATATAATAATTTATATCAGGAGTATACCAATATTATCTTTTCATGACTAGACGTTGCTTTTACTGAAGATATTTAGGCTTAATTTAGCCCTTCCATTTCAAAGACATATTCTGCACCAATTAATCCACTATAAGAACTAGGCAATAAGATTAGAAAAAAGCCATTGATCAAAGTAAGATATTAGGCTAGTGTTCATAAAATTTATGCATATGTAAATTCGCTTTTGTAGGTTTGATTGGCTTATGCATTCGTCCCATGAAATAAACTAATGTGTAATCTTTCACTTGTCCTTTGCTCTTTACTAACAGTAAGCATTCAAAATTGAGTTTTATTTGGAATTACATTCAAGCTCTAAATAAGGAAAATCATTGAAACAATGTTCATAAAATTTGTTAGAAGTCATTATTTGCAAGAAATTATTAGTTTTAAAAACTAATAGAAGTTATAAAATTTTAGTTGTGCTTTTAATGTTACATGTGAGTTTGTAAATGATTTATGTATTAAGTTTCAATTGTTTTTTTATCAGTATCACGAGCCTTCTTCGGCCCAACATGGGAGCTTGAATTTGTTAAGGTGGGAACAGAAGTCAGACAAAAAAATTATAATTGCAAGTATTATCAATAACTAAAGAAAATAATTAATTAAAAAATCAGACATGTAACAAACTAAACATTCAAATTAACTTAAAAGTAAAGGAGTTGAATATAAAAACACTACCCTCGTTTAGCAATATTTTTTGCAAATCATAGTTTTTCTTCTGTTCATTTCCTATCACGAGACTTTCTGAAGATATTAGATTCAGATTGAGTTATTAATAGCTCGGTCAATACTCATAACTCAAAAATTATAATACCATACAAAATTCAAAAGGGTAATATACCTGTTGGGTAAAGCAACATAAGATCATTTGATAATTTCGTTGCAAAGATAACCCCAAGTCAAAATCAAATCTTTCTCTTGCACAAAAAGTACAATAACATATCATATCTATATCTTTTTACATATTATATACTTTTCTTAGTAACTTTATATGGTGTAAGATAAGCAATTGAAATGCGCCAAGAAACACACATCATTATGATTGAACTATTTTATAACAAAAAAAAATTATAAATGAATTTTCAATAATGATTATTAAGAATAGTTAATGCAATTAATTTAGAAAAAGAACTAGTGTTACCGTAAATTAAAATTATGAGCACTCATCTTGATTTTTAATATGCACGCTCTATTTCTCATTCTAAACCTTATTTCTGGTCTTAAAATTATGTACTATAAATCAACCCAATCAAAAAATAAGACACCTACGCAATATATTTTCTGTTCATTAAGTTTAATTCACATTTATCTAATTTTATTTTATAGTCATGCTTTAAAACCAAAAAGATCATTTTAATTTTCTACTTTATCTTCATCATATTACTAACCTATAACTAAATAATATTACAAATCATTTACATCCAATTTAATCTAATTGACAAGAATTTAATAATATTTTCTTCCACATTGCAACTATAAAAAAATTAGCAAATGAATTCATAGAAACAATAATCTTCTAAATTACCATCATTTATCAAATTAGAGGAAAAAGAAATACAACATATACTACCGAAAGTTATAAAGAAATAATTTGATTAATTATATGAAATTATAAAATATAATCTCTTATAAATTATAATTAACTAACTTATTCTAAAATAATTGATTTTTGTATTTATAGATGAAGTATTAATTTTCTATCATTAAATTATTAATTTCATAAAATTTTTAAGTTTTTATAGTCTTACCTCGATATTCGTTTTCCTTTTCTTCCCTCTTCAAAATGACAAATTGTCTTCATTGATTTGTTAATCTCTCTATTGGAATCTTAAAAATTATGTTTTTTTCAATGTAAACAAATCTGAAGGGTTTAAAAATTGCAAAGAAAAGCCTAACTAAACTTACCACAAATATTAATGAGAGAAAAAGAAGAAAAGCCTCTGCTTTCTACACACAACTCAATCTTCTCTTCAAATTCTACTTGTATGCCCTTGCTTTGACTTTATCTGCATCAAAAGACTACTTAGGGTCAATTCAACCTGTGTAAGTCTCACTCGGTCTGATTCACATCTATCTTGTTGCTACATGTATGACTCGTGTACACCAAATCGAGCCCGCCTCATCATTCACAGTCTTTTGATTCTGCCCTCTATCTTCCCACTCTAGCATGCTCTTTATTCCCTGCATGGGTCCAACTGCGATGCGCCTCTCTTTATAATAACATGAACCAACTAGCATTACTTCAGTCAAGGGCTGCCAAAACGACTCGCTCTTAGTGAACAGCTCGTGTTAGGCTCATTAAGTAGTTCGTGTTCAATTCGTTCGCTAAGCAAATGAGCCGAACATGAATATTTTTTTGCACTCAATATATAAACAAGCCGAACACCACCAAAGATTTGTCCGTTCATGTTCGGCTCGTTTTAGCTTGAAATAATTAAATTATATATATACATAAATGGGTATTATTTTTAAATAATTTAATTGACTAAAAGGCTATAAATATTTACAATCAATTAAAATTACTAATTAAAATAGAATAAAGAATATTAAATTCTATTTAAATGAATATTTTAATAAAAATAATAAGATTTAAATCTCGCTCTACCCTTGACATCCTACGGCTGTGTGACTAAGGTGTCAAAATGGCTAATTGTTCGTGAACAACTCGTGCTTGATTCAAAAAGAAAACGAGTCAAACACGAACAAATTTTTTTAGCTCAATATTTAAACAAGTCAAACATGAACAATGATATTTTTAACGAGCCGAACACGAGCCGAGCCTGACTCTCTCAAGCTCGGCTCGTTTACACCCTAATGGCTGTGTGACTAGGGTTGTCAAAAAGGCTCTTTTTCTGCGAACAGATCATGTTCGGCTGGCTAAGCAAACGAGCCGAACACAAACAGTGATATTTTTTAACAAGTCAAAATAGGAGTTGAGCCTGGTTTGGCTCATTTACACCCCTACTTTAGTCGAACCTACGATTAGAATTTTCAATATATATATAATCAATTATGACATGACCCTCGGGATCAAGAGAGGAATGAGTCGTGTTTGATCGAGTAGAGAACACAATTGCAATGAGATGCATGTGATTAAGCAAAGAATATAATCACAATTGGATGCACATTATTGAATGATGAGCACAACAATGATGTGAAACACGTGATCCAGTAGTATCTAATCGCGACATGAAACATAATAGAGCAACGAATACTGTTGCGATATAATGAGCATGATCAAGCGAGAAAACATTTGGAATGCAACACACCCAGTTGAACAAAGAGCATCATTGTGCTGCTATGTGCATAATCAAATAAATAATAAAACAATATTTCATCGCGCTAATCCAATTAACGAGCAAAGTAATAAATAAAAAGAATAAGTTCATGATGTGCTATGAAATGTTGTGTGATGTTATGATCGCGTCAAAGCAATGTGGGAGTCACATCATGATTGTTTGACATGTACAAGGGCACAATGCATATACTATGACCTCATGAGAAGTGAATTAAGATCCGTCGGGTGTGGATGCAATAGCCAGGGCAGAGGGATTGTCAAAAGTTCTGATTAATGTTCTAGTTTAAAATGACTGAGCCGAAATAGGGTAACTCATGTGTCAAACCTTCTTGTATTTGCTAGGATCAATATTATCAATACATGATGACTTAGATGAATTAGATCTAACGTCTATACAAGAATCGACTAAGTCAATGCATGAGAAGTTCACTTAGGTAAAGTCAGATGAGTAACTCAAAGAAGAAATGTGTGTGTAGATTGTTAGGATGAGGCATAGTAAGAGATGTCGAGGTTTGAATCAAAGGCATATGTGGGACCATAATGATTCAAATGAAGGGAAGACTCAAAGCTAGGAAAAGTGTATGTACAGAGGTTAAGCTTATGAGACACAAAATAGGTCAAAAACCACTTGTTAAGACTTCCATCCATGTATTTCCCGAGAGAAAAAGAATTTGTAAGAAGAAAAAGAATTTACGTGAAATCATGAATGAAAAATTTTATGTGTAGGGATGATTAAATTATTTTTTCCTTAGATTAAAAGAAGCTAAAATTCTTTATTAGATAGTGCTCTTTCTAATTGTTAGATGTAGATGACTGAAGTGCATTTAACAGCACAAGTCAGGTTAGCACTTAATCAAATCAATTGATTTTCATATAATTGTTCACATTAGAATTTTCAGGACTAGATAGAATATTCTTTGTCAATGCCTATTTTGATTTAGTATATTACTTGAATACATATAGAACTTCTTGTTGAAAAAAATTATATTCTAGATCAATATTATATAAGTTGAAAGTCAACGTTTACTTTCGCAGCATATCAAACTCGAACAAATCAATGTCATAACATTGGAATTGCCTGAAAGAAGAAAGTCAATATGTTACCTGTAGAATGGAATCATCATGAGATTAGCATACCTTCACAAGCCTGGAGGGTAATCCATGAAACTGAGTCCATAGCTGAAAAAACTGTCAGGATGAAAAATGTTGAAGCTACCCAAAAAACAACGTAGCTTATAAAAACATCCTTATGAAGAGCTCTTGCTCTTAAGTAGGTCGGTCAAGCTCGAGCTTCACAGCAATACCAAACCTGCAAAAGAGATGATTCAACAATATGAGTTCACAAGTAAAGTATTGTTATAAGATTTCTGCCTGTTATTTCAATACTTTGTCATGCAATAGATAAAATTCATTATAAAGCAATAAAAATCATACCTCTGTACTTTGTCAACTGAATCTGCTTTCTTGTTGGGAGCCTTTGGGAACCTCTCATATAGCTGAAAATCCTAGCTCCGTTGGATTAATGAATCATTTTCATAAAGTCAACCCTAAGAAAAATGCCACCAATGCTCTAAAGTCTCAGGTGTCTTAACAGCTTCGGCATCATATATAGAAAAAAATAGAAATTTTTCCTCAAGGCTCAAGCAACCAATGCAACTTAATTCATCATCTGAATCATAGTAAAACGAGCAGAACTATGTGGTTTGAAAAATAATTTGAATGACTTTGTCTACACCATATAACAGTTACTTGGAATTTTCCATCCAATGATATGAATTTTGCATGATTATATAACACAATGAGCCTTTTATATAGCCACATGAAAACTTCAATTTGGATCTGCGGGTAGGTGATTAGTTAACATAATGCAAACCTAAACCCAGCTGTAGCCAACTCTTGTATTGGATGTGAATTCATTCATTTTGCTTCTCATACGTTCAGCATCAGCCCATCTACCAGCAGATTCATAAATGCTGATAAGATGCTTATATGGCATCCGGTCCAAGGGGTCCCATAAGAATAGCTGATTAGCTGCATGTTCTGCTAACTTAACATTGCCATGTAATCTGCAACCATTGAGAATTGATGCCCATACCGTGGAATCAGTCTCAAATGGCATTGAATGAGCCAAATCCTCTACCTTCTCAGCCATGCCCATCCGACATAGGAGATCAATCAAGCACGAATAATGCGCTACAGTTGGATTTATCCCATAATCACACACCATTGAATCGAAGTAACCCTGAGCTTCCTCACAAAGGTAATTATGGTTACAAGCAAAAAGGATACCAAGAAATGTAACATTATCAGGCATGATTTTGCTCATTTTCATTTCCTCGAACATCACAATTGCTTCCTTGCCAAGACCATTACACGCATAACTGTTAATTATAGCATTCCATGCCACAACATCATGTTCTGTCATCTGGTCAAATACAAACTTGGCCATCAAAATATTACCGCATTTACCATACATGTTAATGAGTGAGTTACCAACAATCAAGCAACAGTCATGACCTAACTTGACTGCTATTCCATGAAATTGTTCCCCGTGCATAATTATGGATAGCCTTGCAGATGCTCTGAGAAGACTAGCTGTAATTAACTCACTTGGCCTTATGTCAGACAATGACATCTCCTTATAAAGATTAATTGCATCTGCAAATAATCCATTCTGAACAAACCCGGCTATAATATAATCCCAGGAGACAATATCCTTCACCGGAGACATTTTGAAGAGATCATAAGCTTCCTTGATCTTCCCACTATGAAGAAAACCAGAGATCATAACATTATAACTTACCACATTTCTTTCAGGCATCTTCTTAAATAGCTCAAAGGCATTCTCTAATTGGCCAATTCTCAAATAACCAAATACCAGAGTTGTGTATGCCACAACATCTCGTTCAGGCATCATATAGAATAATTTCTCAGCATCATCCAGATTTCCATTTTGAATGTAACTATGCATCAAAGCAGTGAAAGCTTCCATAGTAGGTTCTGGCATCATGCAGAACAACTTCACGGCATCATCCAGTCTATTATGTTTCAAATAGCCATTGATCATCAAGTTCCAAGAGAGATTATCTCTGTTGACCATACTATCAAAAAATCTTTGAGCGTCATTAATGTTATAATTGCTGTTATTGATATAACCACGCAACATAGCGTTCCAGGATCCAATGCACTTAATCTCCATCTTTCTGAATTCCAATTCTGCTTCCTCTAGTCCTAAGCAATCGCAATACATAGAAACCAAAGAGGCCTCAATCATCTCATCAAGATGAAAGCCCAATTTTATCACGTAACCATGGATTTTGCAACCTTGCTTAAGGTTGCCCATAAAGGAACAGCAACTGATTACCTCCATGATAGTAGCTACAGTAGCTCTAACCCCAGAACTCAGCATTTTTGAGAAGTATACCAATGCCTCACCAAATAGTCTACAGTTAACAAACCCTCCCAACATAACGCACCAAGTTACATGATTCTTAACAGGAATTTTCTCAAACAACTCGATTGCAGTGCACATCTTCTTAACCTCAACATAACCACTTATCAAGGAGGTCCAGGACACAACATTTCGGCTTGGCATTTTATCAAAGATTTTGCGGGCATTGCTCACCTGACGATTCAACATAAATCCAGAAATTAAAGCATTCAATGAGGCAATGTTGGGGTAATTTATACCCTTAAAAACATTGATCAAACAATCAGCCGCACTGCATCTTGAATACATAGTGATAAGAGAAGTACCTACGAAGAAATTAGCAGAAGCCTGTGTTTTTATGGAAAGCCCGTGAATCGTTCTCCCCTGAACTAAAGCTCTGACCTTTCCACACGAAGTTAAAACCACCGAAAAAGAAGTATAATTGGGCTTGAACTGGGATCTCTGCAACTCGAAAAACAATTGCAGCACTTCTCTACAACTTTCGTTCCTGGAATAAGCTGTCATCATTGAATTCCACGAGACCACATCTCGCTCAGGCATTTGATCGAACAATGTCCGAGCGGAAACTAAATCTAATTCAATCAGAAGTCTGTTACAAGAAGTAACATTTAGGCCGGATGCTGGCAATGTACTGCCAAATGCGTCTTGGTTAACCTGGAGATATTGTGGACAAGATAGCAATTTCCGCAATCGTGGGGATTTATGTGAGACCAGCTCCGAGCTGGCCTCGAGCATATAGCTTTGCCTTCTGACCAAGTTTGAACTTTTCATGTGGCATACAATCCGGTACATATGTCAGTATAGAGAACTCCAACCATGCAAGATAAATGCTGATTTTTACATATATGACACATTATGGATACATCAAAAGGTGTTTCAAGTTTTTTTTTTTTTATTAAAATAATAATATTATAAGTGTGAAATGTCACATTTAAGTGTGAAATGCTATGAAAAAATTTGAGTTTTATAAGTGTGAAATGTCACATTTAAGTGTTAGATATATAAATAAAAAGGAATTGGGTGGTATTTAAATACTCCATTTTTATAGAGAAATTTACCTACCACGCAATTCTTGTATATTATAAAACACTAGAAGTTTAATGTTTTTTTAGAGCAAAATTATGAGTGACTTCATTGCAAAATAGTTAAAAAATTTATGACTTAGCGTCGAATATAATGAAGACCAAGATTATCCCCATGTATCAAAATTTTAAGAGGATGTGGGAGAGAATGATCAACAAGTAGAAAATCTATGGAGGAACCATTTGGTAAGCCACTCAACCGATCGACCCTTCTCTGTGAATATGGCTCTAAGCAATGTGTAGATGATTGGCAAGACTAGCAATACTCTTGAACTAGGTATGGAGTTGTCCTTCTCCCCTTTAAGATCTCAAGCAGCTGCAAAGAATCAAGTTTAATATGAAGAAACCTCCAATGCGTGTTACGGTTATCTTGAAATCCATTCACTTAGCTCAAGCTTCAGCCTTATAGGTGGAAAATGATGAGACAATTGTATTCCTATTTCTGAATAAGACCCCATCTCCACTAACTTTAGAATTAAAACTCCCATCGGTGTTTACTTTAATTCATAGCCTTGGAGTTGTTCTCGAGAAAATCAGTTGCACCATCTTCTTCTCTGGTTTCCTAACAAGTACATCCAATTATGTGTGTAATGTATTCCTAATATATAACTACTTTTGACTTTACCAAAAGAAACAATCTTGTGAATAAATGCTAGTATGACACCACATATTCCTCCCCAACATAGATCTCATCATGCTTAATGGAGTTTCTATCCATCCAAATGACCACATGGTAAAAAAGGCAACCATTTTTGTTATGTGTTTCGTATTTTATTGACACTTCCAACATTCCATGCATTGATCCAGCTTCATAAACCATTGGTGGGGTAGGTAATATTGAAGTCATCACATAGCTTCCTCCAGATCTGCTAGGAAAACTATAAGAAAAAAATAAATGATTCAAGCATTCATCTTCCCTTTTGCACAAAAGGCAAATAAGAAGGCAGACATAGCCCCTTTAGTTTCAAAACATCATCTGTAAGAAGCACATGGTGGAAGCACCCTTACGTAAAGAAGGACCTGGAAGGAGTTAAGTTGTTGTTTTAGATTAGTTCCACCCAATTCACTCTGGTCCAGTTGTGCATTTGTTGATACATATCTTAGTAAGAGAGGTTGTACATGAAGCTTTAATAATGATTATATCATTCTCCCTTCTGTTGATAGGAATTGTGGACATCCTATGACCAAGTTTTACATTGACCAAGGTTTTAAGTTTAGTCATATTCCAATTATCATCAGCCCAAAGCTCAAACTATTTAGATGCACATTTTTCCGCATCCTAGCATTCTGTTTTGGCCAAATTTCCTTCAAGTGTCCAATCATAAAGAAATAAATTTGAGTTAACCTCCTCAAACTCCCAACACATGTAGTCGTATGTTTTGTTTCCCATCCCTATCATACCTTTACAAACTTGGGAGTCACCCTTTCTCTTGGTAAATGTGGTGGGATGTATCCCCTTACAGTATTTGTTCTTTGTATAGATGGCTAAAAAAATTTTTTGCCCTAAATCTTCTCCATAGCTTCATTTTATTAATCTCAACTAGATTATTGCGTTCTTAGAAGCCAAGGCCACCAGCTCCAATTCGTTTACATAATCTCATCCACTAGCCCAGTGAATTCATGTTGTTTCACCTGACCATAAAAATTTGTTGAAACTTATTTCCAACTACATTTAGGCACTTCTCTTCATTTTCAATGCTTACAAGGTATAAAGTAGGTTGAAGTTGAGACGCTGAGCTTCCTACCTTATGATAGAAAAGAATTGACCCGATATTGATTTTGACCTTTGATTTTGGCCACCACTGCCTCAAAATGATTTTTTTTTTCTTTTGCATTTTATTAGCTTAACCCCAAAGTATTTCAAAGGAAGTTTTGCATATGTAATTCAATTAAAAGCATTAATCCCGTGTTTAGTCGCAAATGCTACTTTCCTTTTTGTGAACAATTGGAGTGTAGTACAGTTGAGTTCCATCCTTGAGTTTTTCTATAATTATGTGAAGAGTTTATAAATATTCTTCATTGAGTTATTATCGACATTAGTTAATATGATGGCATCATCAACATAAGTTATGTGACCAACATGTATCTCAGATTTTAGACAGAATAAGGAGCATTTGTGTCTTTATTGCATATCATTTATTTCCTTGGAAAAGTAATCAAAAGCTAGTAAAAATATTGTGGGAGATAAAAGGTCACCTCATTAATTCCTCTACTAGGTTTGAAGTGACCAAAAGTTTGGTTGTTGAACACAAAGGTGTAGTAGTTGCCTTTAAGCCATATATGGATAAGTGTGCATAAATCATTGTTAAATCCTCTTGCTTTCAGAATGGCAGTAATAAAAATCAAATTGATGGTATCATATGCCTTCCTCATATCAAACTTAATAATTAAATTATCACCCCTAAATTCTTTTCCAGATTGGTGATCATTTCTTGAGTCCATATTATGTTAAAAATGATGCTTCTCCCTTTAGTGAAAGCTACTTGGTTATGAGAAATCTAACAAGGCAAATCTGGTCGCAATCTAGTGACAATTATCTTGCTAATCACATTTAAAATTACTGTTGTGAGGCTTATGGGTCAAAATTGCTCCCATTTATTCTTTCTAGTGGTATTTGGATAAGTTTGATGGTTGATCGATAAGATACTTCAGAGGCTTGTCACCCTTAGAGTAAATTTGAATTGTAAGAACAAATTCATATTTAATAATGTTCCAACATCTCTTATAGAAGTCAAGAGTGAATCCATCCAGACCTGCAACTTTATTTACTATTAATGGTTTGAATTGCCTCCTAGATTTCTATTTCAGTTAGAATTCTATCAACATCTTATTTTTAGTTGTCTCTTGGTAACCTTAAAACGCCCAAATAACTTGATTGATCGACAATCTTATGTTAGTGTAAATTAATGTTGGAAGTAGGTGATGTCATTAGTAATAATATCATTCTGCTCATAAATCCCATTACCATCAACAACTTTAATTTTTAGAATAGCATTCATTATAATCTTATGCGTAATACAAGCATGGAAATAATATCAATTTCTGTCACCGTCATTGAAATGTGCTACAACAGCTTTTTGTTTCGAAAAATCTTAGTACCACTTGATGTCATGCATCAGCTCTTTATAAGAATCCAAAAGTGATTCATTGGCCTCTTCATCCACCCTTGTTTTGTCTTCAAACCAACATGCCTTATCTTCAGCCTTTCTCACTTTAAAATTTTGGATTCCCAATACTTTCCAATTCCACACTTTAAGAGTTTTAGCTACTTTTTTGTGCATGTTCTAAAGAATGTACCAAGAATTGCATGCATCTTGGGGTTCCGTGCTCTCTTAACACAATTCAAAAATATGTATGATTTGATCATGTGTTGAAGTATCATTAAGTATTTTGGACTACCTTTTGTGAAGAAGAGATGGTAAGCAATAAAGGGTTGTGATCAAACCCAATATTGGTTAAGTGTTGAACTGTAGTGAACTGGAATTTGGATAAGCACTTCTGATTAGCAAGCACTCAATCCAACCTTTTAGTTAGTCTACCCCTTGCCAAGTAAACGAGGGACTATAAAATCCTCTATTAAGTAAACAAGCTTTTCTAATTCAATAACTGAAATGGGTGATGATGTTTGGGTTAGCTATCCTACCATCTTATTTTTCTTCCTTGCCTGTTATCATGGTGAAACCTCCACTCACTAAGCAACATCCACAATGTTGTTACCAATGGTTGTCAGCTAGCTCCAAAGATCCTCCCTAGCTGTTTTGGGACATTCAAGATACACAAAAGTGGCTCTCCCTTCAAAGTCATCCAATTATAATGCAAGATGTTGGAATTGTGGTTCCTCAATAAAAATTTGAACTTCCAACTTCTTTTTCTAAAAGAATCAAAATTTGTTAATGACATTGCTTATGTGGTGAAATCACCCCAACTTTCTAACAATTTACTTAATGTTCTTGGTGACAATGGGCTCCAAAATTGTAAAACACAAAAATTTGTTGACCCATGTTAAATTTTTGAGTCTATCATGGTAAAAAGGATAACTATTCCCCCTCAATATTCCAAATAAAAAACTTGATTCTAGTAAGTTTAGAAACGTTAGCCACATGCTCATAGGTAATGTATTGAATTAAATAAAGATTCTTTCTTCTATCCTAATAATAGAGTGGTTAATAGTTGTAATATTCTAATACAAAAACATTAGAAAGGAAGGAAGAAATAATATTAGATTTTTGATATAATTGTGTTTTTAGGGCAACATAACCTTTTAACAGTTCTAAGAATACCATCAACTTTTAACAAGTTTGCCCCTTATAAAGAGTCATGAAAGTAACCGGTAAAATAATTAAGCAAATAGTGCCAATTTCTCCTTATTGTTATTGAAATAATTAGAGAGAACGTTAATCATCAAATCTTTGAATACAAATAGATTGAGAATTTTCTAAAGAAAGTCCTAATTTAGTTTTACATAAGCTTTATAAATATCCAATTGAAGAATTAATTCCGCCCTTTAAATTTTATGCCAAGTTCATTGATGAGCTCCTTAGCCAGTAAAATATTTTCAATAACAGATCTACCTTTCACAAAACAAGTATGATTATGGGAGATGATTTTGGGAAGCAAAATGACAAGTTCGGATGCTAGGATCTTAGAGATGATTTTATTAAACATATTGTAAAGACTTATAAGTATGAAATTACTCCAGTTTTATGGGTTAGGAATTTCGGGGATCAGGGCAATGGATGTCACAATGAAGAATTTAAGTAAGGGTTTACCATCAAAAATTTTTGAAATAACATATATAAAGTCAGCCTTAATGACAATCCAACGTTTCTAGAAGAGTTTAGAAAAAAAGTGAACAGGGTTGTGACAGAGTCAACATTCATAGAGAAAATGCAACTATTAATTTCATCTTCCTACGGAGGATTCCAGATGGAGAAGTTATCTTCTGTCAATATAATATGTGAGGCACTATGAGAATTAGTTATATGATCTTAAACCACTCCTTTTACAGAGGTTAGAGGAGAAGCATTCAATGGCTGAAGAGGCTAGATCATTTTCCTCTTCAATCCAACTATTGTCTTTGGAGTTCATGATTTTGTGAATAACATTGCAAAATCTTTTCTTTTTAATAAGAGAATGAAAATACTTTGTATTTTTATTTCATTCTAAAAAATTACATGTAGTTTTTTAGGGCCCGTTTGGGGCAACTTATTGAGTTGCGGTGGCATTTTCCAAACTCTGCCACTTTGTTTGGAAAAGACGTTCGATCGATTTAATTTCGCCGCACGAATACGTGCTTCCGTCTTTTGTGAATAGGAGGAGAAGCAGAGAAGAAACCGTGTCCGGCTTCCGCTTCTCGCGTTAGGTAAGAAATTCCTCACTCGCCCTCGCCCTCGCCCTCCTCGATTCCTTCTTCCTCTCTCACCCTTGCGGAACGGAAGATCTGCTCCTCTTCCCTTCCGCGAAACAAACCTCTCTCGCCGAATCTCTTCACCCTCACGGAACGCATCCGATCTAGCACATTTTTTCCATGTCTTTGCCACCATCGCCGCTTGGTTCGCTGATGACGCCGCTGTAATTTCCCCCAATTTCGTCCGCTTTCTCTGCCTAACCTAACGATTATTCTACCGGTTTTGCTTTGTGCTCTTCTGCTTTTTTATTTTTCTTTTTTTTGTTGGGATCGTTTCATTAATCTCAGTTTTTCTTGGTGTTTCTAAACATGCATGGAATTATTTACATTTGTTGTTGAGATGGAGCATTCTTTAATGATTTATGCATCTCTCGTATTGGCTCTTCTGCTGGAAACAGAATAGCTTGATCGAAGAACTTGAACGGCTCTAATCTTGATGATCTTTTCTCAGTCTCCATCAACTCCCCGAATTTGCGTTGCTCACTTTTCTGCTTCCTGAACTGAGAGGTGCTTCTTGTGTTCCTTT
This sequence comes from Papilionanthe hookeriana x Papilionanthe teres, assembly GCA_022702705.1. NCBI lineage: Eukaryota > Viridiplantae > Streptophyta > Magnoliopsida > Asparagales > Orchidaceae > Papilionanthe > Papilionanthe hookeriana x Papilionanthe teres. Next base: position 93,836,703 of record CM040425.1, read on the forward strand.
GTGTTCCTTTGTGTTCCTTTGTGTACTTTTGATATATGAATAGAAATCAGAAAACTGGGAAAATACTTATGTTTTTTTGTCTTGTTGAAGTATGTTTATCTGTAATTATTGTTTTTTATCTTGGAATGCAAATAAATGAAAATTTATTTCTTTTGATAATCGCGATAGTGTGAGCACTTTATGTTATCTTTTTTAACTGATTTTTAATGATTTGCAGCTTCTGATTTATCTAATATTATGCTCATACAGTTCTGTTACAAATAGCTTAACTAAACAAGGGCAGAATGGTCCTTTATCCAGAACAACTGCCAATAAGCTATTCTGAATAAGCTCCCCCAAATAGTAAGTCAGATTATCCTGATAATCTGTAGAATATCAGGATAATCTGCTTATCAGCAGATTATAAATAATCTGCAGCTGTCCCAAACAGACCCTTATTTCTAGAATATTTCCTCCATAACTTGAAGAGAGGTCGAATGGGCTCTAGCGTTGATTGAATTTAGGTTGGAGTTAAGATAACTTAATGATTAGTATGTGTTTTTAGTGGGGGGGGGGCTCTATATGGTGACCTAAGGTAAAGTGAAGTGTTAAATAGTCAATGAGGTCCTAAGATTTATATGTTCTTAGATTTTGGGATCATGGAAGAATTGGTGTAAGTTCGGGTCTTACTCCATCCTTGTTTCATCAGAGGTTGGATATTAAGAATCATTTTCAGCTACATAATAGGCGGATGTATCATGGTTAAAATAATTGAAAGTTTTGCATGCTATAGGTTTCCAATCATACATAATTTTTATGATAGTTTGAGGCCCTTTAAGTTAATGGTTTGAATTATATAGGGGGAATTAAATAGTAATATGGATGTAAAATCTTACAAAATTAATACACATTTTTAGTAGAGGCAAGATTATCAACTACGAGGGCGTATATATTATTCTTGTCAATTTATAGTTATACACTTCATTTTAATAAATGAGGGGAAATTTGGACAATTTAATCAAATGGAAAATTTTAGAAACAAATACTTTAAGACTGTAAATCTCATCTTAGTTTTTAAATAGAAAGGCTTTACAATTTAGGAAGCACGACTCCCAATTCCATTGCTTGTCATAATTCTTTTACATGAGAATTTGAATAGAAAGAAGTCATCATTGAGAGTAAGTCAATCTTAACTTTCAAATTTCAATGACTCTTACCTATTGTTTGAAGGGTTTCATAGTAGGGCTTTTACCAATTGCATATCCATCTAGATAGATTTTCATGCTTTTTGTTTGCTTGTAAGGGCTTCTTCAATGAAGAAGACTTCATCCCATTCAATTTCAAATAATAAGGTAAAAAGTCCTTGGTTTCTTATTTTTGAGTAAATCATAAATCCTCTTAATTGAAAGAGCTCCCATGGGGAAATGAGGAGGTCAGATGAGATATATGGGGTTTTGCGATAAAATTAGCAATTTCAGAAGGTCGTAAACCAAAGTTGAGACGAGGTTAATATGGTAAGGGCAAAATAGAGAAGCTTGAAGGGGAGGGGGGGAGGGGGGGATGCTTTAAAGTATAATAAGCTCTAATCAATGAGAAATGAGAGATTTGAGATAGTGATTACTTTTTTAAGAAGAGCTTTGTGAGGTTAGGGCAAGAGGGGGAAGATGTTGAAGGAGGATTATGAGAGAAGGCATACAAATCTCTAAAAGAAATTGAAAGTGTTATAAAGCTGATCGAGCGTACTAAAAGTGTGGTTGAGAGGAAAATAGAGATGAGTCAATATCAAAGAAGGGAGAAACTTTAAAAGAGAAACATGCTTATATAATATAAGTCTCTCGATATATGTCCACGAGCTAGCATTTTTAAATATTTTTTTCCTCTAGACGTATCTTAAGATGATTTTTCATAAAGTGCTATTCAAGGATTTATAAATAATTGAGAAAATATTGTTTACTAAACATGCTTAAAAATTACTATAATATTTGAATTTCTTAATGAAAGTATGGTGACAAAATATTTTATTTTATTTTGAAACTCATATAAGTATTTCTTAATTCAAGTGGTATAGCACATGTACCAATTTTATTTAAAATTTGGCTCATAGCAAATCATAACAAGTATAGAAATCATAAAATTTTCATAACAAGTATAGAAATCATAAAAGTTTTGAAGTAAATATATATATATGCCTTTCTTCAATTTAAATAAGTTAATATATATATTATAAAAGAATGGCTCGAGGCTATTATACGAGCCCTCAACCACTCTTATATACCTAACTATTTAAGGACCGCTTTCACTACCGCCGTAACTTGAGGTGACTTATGGAGAGCTTCTCTACCAATAGGTCACGACCTGCAGCACTACACACACACACACTCATATATATACACATATACATATATATATATATATATATATATATATATATATATATATATGTATATATATATAGACATATATATATTTATAGATACATATATGTGTATATATACACATATAGGGGTGTAAACGAGCCGGACACGAGCGAGCCGGACTTAGCTCGTGTTCGGCTCGTTTATATTTCGAGCTCAAAAAGTGTGTTCATGTTCGGCTCATTTGCTTAGCGAGCCGAACACGAGCCATTCACGAACAAAGAGTTGTTTTGTAACCCTAATCACGTACCTATAAGATGTTAAAGATTGGAGCAAGATTTAAAAATTATTGTTTGTTTAAAACATCATTAAAATCTAATTTAATAAATTTTATTCTATTTTCTTAATTAATACTTTTAATTGATTATAAATCATTATAGCATTATAGTCAATTAAAATTTTTAAAAATACTACTCATCAAAAAAATATATATATAAAATTGATGAGTGATATTTCGAGCCAAAACGAGCTGAACACGAACGAACAAATCTTTGTTCGTGTTCGGCTCGTTAACTTAGCGAACAAGCCGAACACGAGCTTCTTAACGAGCCGAATACGAGCTGCTCGCGAACAACGAGCCGTTTTGACAGCCCTATACACATCTACATATATATACATATCTACATATATATATATATATATACATATATATATATATATATACATATATACATACATACATACATACATACATACATACATACATAAAGAAATCGGTATTTGGCAGAGGCCCACATACCGATTCCTTATGCTCTACAGCCCGCATCACGGGGGATCGAACTCGTTACCTAAGGGGACTTACAGAGAAGCTTGCCATCCAACAAGCCACAGATTGCGGCACACACACACTCGCACGCGTGCGCGCACACACACATATATAACATTAGAGCAATGAAAAATATAACTTATTGTTGCGCTCTAATTTGTGATTTATTCTCATATGATTATCTTGAATCTCTAGCAACAACATTTATAGATAGGAATAAAATTGAGAGTTTGTTTGGGACAAATGCGGTTATTCAAAGAAGCAACTGTGAAACTTCTGCTAGTTAAAGCAATACTTGAATCACCAAGGAGCTTGAGACCATCAAAATAACTCGTAATGAGTTGTTCTTGTCTGAAAAAAGTCATACTAACCAACTAAAGTAAAATGCAATGGAGAAGAAAAAACATGTTAAAGTAAAATGCATTTTATCTTCAAAATATAACAAAGCAAGTTTACCGTTCTTTCAGCAAGCTTTTGAAAAAACATGTCAATGGTTCCACGACAAACTATTATGAAATGACTAGGAATAAATAAGATTAGCTGAGCAATAGAAGAGAAACCTACACACCAGAGACCACATCCTTGAACAAAGGCCTAACTACATTGGACTCCATTAAAATCAATGGAACAATAACTTATCTATAGTGCCAACGACATCCCACAAGAAAAACCCTAAGTAGAGGAGGAGAAATCGATAGCTATTTTCTCGCCACACTAGCTGTTGTGAAGGTATGACAATATGTTTAGATAATTCAACTGTGAAACTATTGTGCTGCACATGTTTTTGAATTAAAATTATAATGTCATTGTGAAAGTTGTTGTAAGTGCACAATTTTAAATACAAATTAAACGCAACACCAAAAGTAAATTTCAAAATATTATACAAAGTTAGAAGTCTAAAATATTTCATTAATAGTTATACATTACTTCACAATAATAAATAACACAAAAATTGAAATTAAAATAACATGTACTATTATTATAATAATAGTCTTCATGTCCAAATGATCGTCACTTGGAGAACTTTTTATTCTAAAGCTACTCTTGACACATTGTCAATATGTGATGTGTGTTGGGTAATGTGGAGACCCGGTCGACCACATGTTAATTAGCTTCCTAATTAAGAGGGCTTACCTACCGCCCACCTACTTTCCCACCTACTGCTCACCTACCACATCCCACCTACCGCTCACCTACCTCCCACCTACCGCTCACCTTGATTCTATAAATAGTCTCTTTTGGCTATTGGACGAAGAACAAGCCAAGTTCTTCAAGAGTGAAAGAGAGGAAGAGAGAAAGAGAGGAAGGGAGAGAAGAAAAATAGAGATTTTTTTTGTATACGTCGAGGCGCTCGACGGTGTAATTCCTCGAAGTAATAATTCCTCTGCAGCTCCATGGACATAGGCAAATTTGCCGAACCACGTAAATCTTTGTGTCGCTCTAGTGTTTTTTTGCATGCAAATTTCTTGTTCCAATTTTTGATTTATTGTCGTCGTCTTTTCACAACAACTGGTATCAGAGCTTTTGGTTCGGATATTAAGAAAAACGATAGGCGGAAACGAAGTGATGACATCGGGGATCGAGAAGTTCAATGACACAGATTTTGCTTACTGGAGGATGCAGATAGAGGACTACCTCTATGGGAAGAAACTTCATCTTCCGTTATTAGGAAAGCGACCGGAAAAGATGGACGAGGCGGAATGGAATCTGTTGGATCGACAGGTTCTGGGGGTTATACGATTAACCCTGTCGAGATCGGTTGCCCACAACGTCATCAAGGAAAGAACTACTGCAGATCTCATGGCAGCTTTATCAGGTAAAAGCCATCAGAGAATAAGAAGGTGCACTTGATGAAAAAGTTATTCAACTTGAAGATGGCGGAAGGTGTCTGTTGCTCAACACCTGAATGATTTCAATACTATCACAAATCAATTGTTATCTGTTAAAATTGATTTTGATGATAAGATTCGTGCGCTGATATTGTTAGCTTCATTGCCAAATAGCTGGGAAGCCATGAGGATGACAGTTAGCAGTTATGCATGTAAATCTAAACTGAAATATGATGATATTCGTGATTTGATTTTGGCTGAAGAGGTGCGCAGAAAAGATTCTGGCGAGACCTCGGGTTCGAGTTCGTCACTAATTGTTGATTCCAGAGGGAGATCACGAGACAGGAACTCAAACGAGAGGAAGATCAAAATCAGAAGTCCGGCGGCGAGCAACTCGTCGAAATTGTGGCAAGGCTGGCCACATAAAAAGAAAATGTAGGAATCCTATGAAAAAGGAGAATGATTGCGCTAATGTTGTAACTAAAGAAATACAGGATGTGCTATTGCTGACAGTTCACGGTTCTGTTGATGACTGGATACTGGATTCAGGGGCTTCCTTCCATACATCTTCCCACCAGGAGTTAATGCGAAACTATGTTGCAGGTAACTTTGGGAAGGTACATCTGGCCGATGGAAAAGATCTGGACGTGGTGGGGATGGGAGACGTTGATATTGCACTCCCTAACAAGAGAAAATGGACTTTGCAAAAAGTCAGACACGTTCCTGAGTTGAAGAAAAACCTCATCTCTGTTGGGCAGCTCAATAAGGGCGGTTATTCGGTAGTATTCTCAGATAACACCTGGAAGGTTACCAAAGGAGCATTAGTACTAGCTCGGGGTAAGAAAACTGACACACTATATATGACTACTGGTTTACTCAACACTGTTGCTACTACAGTTGCAGAGAGCACGAGAGATCTGCGACATTGCAGGCGTGGACACATGAGTCAGAGGTGCATTATGGGGAAGCAGAAGAAGGTCAATTTCTTGAAAAGTGGCAGAGCGCCAAAGGCAGGAAAACCGTACCTTGTACAGACAAATGGTGGAGAACCACAGAGCTATGAAGAAATCTTGCAAGATGAGAACTCGAGCAAGTGGGAGCTGACCAAGGAGGAGATGGATTCGACTGCCGGGAATCGGGATTGGGAGTTGGCAAAACTTCCACCAATGAAGAAGGCATTGCACAACAAGCGGATGTATAAGGTGAAGACTGCGCTTGATGGAAGTAAGAGGTACAAGGCTGGACTTGTTGAAAAGGGCTTTCAACAGGGGCAGGATAGTGCTCATGCAATGGGAGTTGTAAGCAGATACATGAGCAAACCAGGAAAGAGCTTGGTGGTACAAGGCAACGTTGACGGTGATATGTCAACTGAGGGTGTTACTTGTGAGAAGTTGAAGTTGTGCTCGACTTCAGCTAGTCTTCTGGCATGAAGACAGAGACTTTGGGTTGCAGAGGTGGAGGAATGTCGAGGAAAGTGGAGCATATCGTATTTGAGGAAAAGTTCGGTACATCCAGCAGATGATGCAGCCTACAGGTGGTGCAGTGAGTGTCCCAGTCTCCAAGTGGGAGAATTGTTGGGTAATGTGGAGACCCGGTCCACCACATGTTAATTAGCTTCCTAATTAAGAGGGCTTACCTACCGCCCACCTACTTTCCCACCTACCGCTCACCTACCACATCCCACCTACCGCTCACCTACCTCCCACCTACCGCTCACCTTGATTCTATAAATAGCCTCTTTTGGCTATTGGATGAAGAACAAGCCAAGTTCTCCAAGAGAGAAAGAGAGGAAGAGAGAGAAGAAAAATAGAGATTTTTCTTGTATACGTCGAGGCGCTCGACGGTGTAATTCCTCGAAGTAATAAATTCCTCTGCAGCTCCGTGGACGTAGGCAAATTTGCCGAACCACGTAAATCTTTGTGTCGCTCTAGTGTTTTTTTGCGTGCAATTTTCTCGTTCCAATTTTTGCTTTATTGTCGTCGTTTTTTCACAACAATGTGGAGTGCCCATAGTTCTTAACCCATTAAAAAAAGTCACAATCGCAAAGTATTTTGTTTCTAGAACATTTATAAAATATTCTCACATGACTAGCTTCTAATTGAAACGTGCATATACAATATTATAGTTGCAATACTAAATTCTAAAGCAACCAAAATTTCTTGAAGTCATATTTTTTAAGTCTAAAGCTTAGAATGATGGTAAAATAAGGAAGTAGAAGAATAAAACATACATTAAACTTAAAACAAACATGGTTCAGAGTCAACGTAAAGAGAGGAAGAATATGTCATCATAACAAGCCAACAAACTCATAAAGGTGATATTGGTTGCCTTAAACTCTTTAATAACAAACTAACACATATCGTAAAGCAAAGTTATAGTAAAACCATCTAGAGGATCCCCTTGAATCATATGACTCATTAGAGACCTATTAAAAAAATTAAACCCGTGACTACCCAAAAGATCATCTAGATAGGAAAACATGTTAATAATTAAAAAAGTAAAAAAAAATACATACGGTTGCCTGATAGGCCATCCAAGTGGTAGAAATCTCAACATTGTCATAATTTTTTTTCTAAAAGAATCACTCATAATTCAATAAAATAAAAAAAGAAAAATATCATAAATTAAATATGAATTATATCAATCAAAATATTTTTATCCAACTCAACAAAAATCATAATACATTCCAAACACACACTGAAACCTACTTTTATGTATGATTTGTTCTCCTAATTGATCAGTTCCAGACATTTGACAATTCACTAAAACATCTGTGATTTGTTCCCTCATTTGAATCATCTTGGGAACACACTCTCTATCGAGTGTCTCAAGATCATTATCTCCAAAATCTTCCTCTAACATTGACCATCATGTGTGATTTTGAATGCTTCAATAGGTATGCACATAAGATCCTTGTTGAAGACCATGAAGTTCACATAATCTTTAGATCAATTTTTGCATATATAATTATGTAAGCTGTCTTGCCGCAACTATTTATACTTTCTTTTTGAAAGAATAGGTTTGTACATCTCAAAATATGACCCCCTTTTTTTCTTTTATACATCAAGTGCTCTCTCAATTACATGCCACAAATATTTCTAAGGGGCATGTACAAGCATAACACACAATTATTTTGTATTTACATATCTCATATACATGCCACTCAAAACTTTAATATAACAAATAATATTTTTTATTCCTGATATGAAATTTAATCCGTTGAAGCATTTATAAGTGAAATAGTCATAAGTGAAATACACATTTTCATGCGTGTGTAAGGTCTCATGTACGTAGAAAAATGATGTTTTGATGTTAAATGTGTAAATACATAAAAATTGAGTGAAATGTAAGTAATTCTTTCAAATATATGTTAAAATACACACACCGAGTTGAAAGCCTTCAATTTTAACCAAAACCATAACAGGCCCATGAAATTTCAAAATAAAAGCTCAATCCATAAATTCTAAAAATAAAGCATGAAATACACTTAATGTAACCAAGCAAAGAAATATTTGTTAACAAAGCTGATCAAATTCTGAAGCTCTGGCGACGGAAAAGAAAAGCCTCGTACCCTTAAAAAACTACTCCTTATATAAACGGATTGACAATACAGTCATTATATTCTGAAAAAAAAAGATAAACCAACTAACAAAGTGTATAAGAATTGCAAATACACATACATAAAAGTCGAAGACAATAATAGCAACTGAGAATAGTTTGTGTGCACAAATATTCTACCAATGATAGGGAAAATAAACCCTAAAGAGTGAGTCATGGGTGTATTAAGGTTTAAGCACGTAATTTTGTGATTTATCCGGGGCAATAAAATCTTTTTCTTATTAGGCTGTGGAGCTCGCCACGGACTGCGATGCAAAAAAAAGTTATTTTTGATATAATTAAGTGTTTATTTGCTTGACATGAATAAATGATAATTTTGGGAGTTATACACATGATTAAATAAATATTTAAATTTCCCTAAATGAAATCTATGTAAGGGCCTGTTTTGGGGCGCCATTTTCATGGCTTTCACTTAAAAAAAATGGTTTTTGACACGTTTGACATTCAGTTTTTGCCCTACTTTTAGGTGTTTTTCATCCGCAGAATGGAGAAATGGGTAATGCGATGCATTGTGTGGCGGATGCTCTATTTCAGTTGCAAAATCCCTTTGCTACCCCATGGAAATGACATTATACCTCCTCATATCCTCGATATTACTTTCACTTTGCCTTATATTCCCTCTCCCACATCTTTCTATGTCGTTGTAGTTTTAGGGTAAAATCTCGATCTTATAGTTAACTTTGTTCAGATTTTGTGATTATTTGCGTCTCTTTGTGCTCTTTTTTAGTTCATGGCATGGGGAGGGTGTTGTGATGTTGATTTTACAGTTTTTCTTGCTATGTTGTGTTGTTGATAAAATAGAGGATGGTTGTGCTATGATATTGATTTTGCGGTTTTTCTGGCTATGTGGAAATTATGGTTTTGTGATTTTAGTGGTATGTGAAATTTTTTTGGAAATCATGTGGAAATTGGAGGATGCCTTAGTTTCTCGACTCAAAGTGTCTTCATTCTTTCGATGAAGAGGTTTACTGATACCACCTCTTTCTTTGTCATAGTAGTTTTAGGGAAAAATCTTGATGACAAATCAAGCTTGTCCTATCGATTTCACATAGATCCTTTAGGTTTGCGATGGAGAGGTGTACCAACCACCTTATCAGCTCAAGGTGATAAAAGGCCCGCCTCCAATTGCATAGGCCAATTTGAAGGGTGTTCATAAAGGGGAAAACCTTCATAGACTATGGAACAAAGTGATCAACGAGATCTTCTTTTATAGACTCAAAGAGACTTAGTTCTTTCAATCAAGGAGAATGAAATCGCGGATACGACCACAAGATTGCTACAATCCTAGCTATATAGTATTTTGGAGCTGAGGTTCGGAGATTTCACTCGTAGATTCATTAGAGATCATAATAAAAGCAACCTTAATCTAAGGGCTCCCTCTAACATCATCATATCATAACTTCTCCAACACAAAACATCGGGGGCTTACTAGAAAGGGACCAAGGTTTCAAATATTTTCTCGCCTAGTTACGCCTCCCCGTAATGTTGTTGGAAACGAAGAAGATGACCGGATTCCTTCTCCCAAGTGATGAAGAAGCTCTACTCACCGGAGAGGATGAGAAGGTTGCTGGAGTTGGCTTTCCCCAAAGCAGTGAGGAATTTTTCCCCGTCGTCTTGTCGGAATGTTGCCAGAGATGAGGAAGAAGACCGGAGAAATGGAAGAAAAGATCAAAGGGATCAGAAAGAACAAACTTTCCTCGCCTTCTCTTTGAAGAAGACCAAGAATCACTCAAGAAAAGCCCCTTTAATGCTCCTCCTAGCCTCTTCTCTTATTGCTCAACCCTCTCCCTCCAATGGCGGCCGCTTAACTCAAATGAACTCCTCCCTCTAGTTAAAATTTGTCATAGGGAAGAAACCACGGGTTCCAAGCTGCTTTCCCAATTCGGAATGGGCCCAAAGTACCTTTGATTCCATATTTAGGTGAAAAATCAGGCAATGGAGCTTGGACTACTGGTCATGGATACCATACCAGTGGGAATTCGGGGTCCAAAATCCAAATTTGCTAATAAGTCACGACAACATGACCCCACTGGGCTCGGGCATGGTCACACAAATGTTTAGCAGTCACAAATTGGGACCTGGCGTGCACACGCTCGAGACTTGTTGTATTTACACTAGATCCTTTGTCTGGGCAGCATGGCCATGCCACTTAAATGCGTGGTCATGTCGGTCGACAAAAGTCAGGCGCTTGCTGAGACTTGGGTGTGGTCATGCCCATATTGCAGCGTAATTATGTCGTAGTATCTGTTTGGACAGTGTGTCCAAGCCACTTCAGGCGTGTTATGCCTACCACAACCCTTTTGTGCTCTTTAGGGAGATCTTGGCGTAGCCTCACACGATTTAGGCGTGGTCATGCCACTAACTACGAGTGGCCACACCTAAATTAGGCATAGTCACGCTGGACCCTAGAAAGATTGGTCTTCTAGAGAATCATTCTATAGGGGTTTCAGGCCTCGTGGAACCTCCAGAGAATCCAATGTGAGCAGGTAATGATTCATGTAATTTTGTAGGGCCGTAAATGCATCTAAAAAAAGTTTGAGAGGTCGATCCATCTACGTGTCGTCGAGCAGAGTGATTACGACATGCGATCTGTCAATTTGAGCCTTGGACTTAACATCTAAACGTGGTGCGGGGTTCTCTAGTCAATGGTCTATGCTACAAGAATATCCATATTAGTAGGATAAGGCTCTGTGTCACGGGAACCAACGTGAACCTGGAGGATACCGAAAGTAATGTCAGCTTGGCCATGATCGACTCGGGGCATGACTATGATGGTGTAGACCTCAATTACAGTGTCGTGCAATTAGCAAGGATGTTCTGTGTATATCTTATCAAAATAGATGCCAACAACCGCCAATTGAGAGATCTGACTTCTAATGAAAGAGATACCTTCTTTTTTTTTCTCAACCCTAAGACATTTGAATCGACTAATAGATCCGACTTCATGTAGGTTGGGGTTGGACCCCTCATTAGACTCAATAGATTGCTTCACTTATAAATTCTCAGATAGAGCTCCATGCCCTCTCTTGCTTGGTGCCCATGCTTACACACCCGCGACCAGAACTCCATTAAACATGCTATCCAACTTATCTTTAAGCTCACAATCAATGCACTGAATTTGAATTCTTCCACAGCTAGCACCACCTACAAATCAATTAATAAATCCTTAAAATAATTTTACATTTCAAAGATTCTCATATTTAATCTCTCAGTCTTCTTCAAAAGCATTGATGGTACGCTTTATAGGAATCCTACCCAAGCACGTGGATCCTCGTTTTAGCTTTTTCCATATTTTTTTAGTAATTTTTCAATTGATCTCATTTGTTTTTAAATTGTATTCTATCATACTCTCTCCTCGTGCTTTATTTAAACTTTTTTTATTATATTCTTCCAATCTTCCTTGTTAAAGTAGGTGGTGGGTCTATTTCCCAACTCGACCTCTTTGATGCAGAGTTCACAAAATATTAATATCATCTCTTTAACCCAACTAGTAGATGAACTGATTTCATTTGTCTTGCTCATTGCAACAACTAGCATGCAAAGTACTAAATAACATAAATTCATGATAGATAAAAAAAAGTAAGAAACATAAATATCTGCAATACCACCACCGCATCACAACCTCCGCCATCATATTTATCAACATCACACTACGTCATCACCATCACTGTCATTACCACCTCCACACAACCTATGACAACATCAATAGCACACCACAATCATATGACCATAACACCAACACCAACACCACTCCACAACCTGCACATCACATCACCTACTCCAAACCACACACCACCACCACAATACCACCAACCACCAACATCAATAACACACCACACCACTCCACCACCTCCACATCACCTACCTTCACATCAACACACCACCTCGTCCAAACCAAACACCACCAAAATCGTAGCACACCAACATCATGACACATCGAACAACATCATCATTTCCCCATGCTAACAACCACAACACAAAGAAACCAAGGCATCCTCCAATTTCCACATTATTTCCAAAAAAATTTCACACACCACTAAAGTGACAAAATCATAATTTTTATATAGTCAGAAAAACCGTAAAATTAACATCACAACACAACCATCATCTAATTCATCAACACCACAACATAACAAGAAAAATTGTAAAATCAACATCACAAACACCCTCACCATGTAAAAAAGAGCACAAAAAAACCATTCCATCACAGATAAAAAAGATACGCAAATAATCACAAAATCAAAATGCTTAATATGTAAAGAATACCAATGAAAGATCCAAACGTAGCCGAAGAACAAAAAGAAGAGGGATAAAAGAAGAAAGACAGGCTCACCACAACAATCACCAGAATCAAATAGTTGGTTTGGAACAAATCCTTGCCGCTAAAGCCGCAGAGAGGAGAGTCGAAACCAACAACAACCGCAACAACCACCACAGAGCCGAAACCACTAACCATTACAGAAGAAAGGCCAATCATAGCCACCGAAGCCAACCTTGCCACATCGGTAAAGAAAAGATTGGGAGGGAGAAGAAAGGCTAACTTGCTACAACAACAAGAGAAACAAACAACCATCGAAAAAATTAACCTTAGCTACCAGAGCTTCATAGAGGAGAAAAGGGCACACAAGAGTATAGAGAGTGAACCGGAAGGTAAAAAAAAAAAAAATCACGAATAAACGCAAGCCAACGTTTAATTAACCTTCCAAAAATACATTAAAACTGTGATTTCCAAATAGGTATTACCGACGTTTCACCAGCACACCACTCCTTTTTAAGCAGCACTGAACACGTGCCCTAAATCACCCTAAAAAACAATTTTTTTGCATTGTATTAATTTTGGTACATTCCTCCCCAAGATTGCTTTGAACCGCTCTATTTCAAATTCAAGTTGGGGAATTTCGCCGAAATTATCAGTTTACCGGAATCCAACGAGTAGCGTGGCACGCTTTGATTTATCCTTCTCCAACGAGTTGAAGCTACGCGCGCGTACACAGGGAATCACCATTTTTTTCATTTGCGTCATCTTCCCCCGGAAAGCTCCCTCTTCCCATCCTCTTTCTCCAAGTTTTATGCCGATTCTCTTTATGGCTGTGCAGTGCGTGCAATGCTCTACAATGCAGGTCTCTCTCTCTGTCTCTCTCCCTCTTCTCGCATCCACCTGTCATCTTATCTTGTGCTTGCTGCTGGAGCAGGTTAAGCAGCAGAACAAGAGCAGCAACAAGTGGGTGTGCGCAGTCTGTTATCAGAGGCAATCGGTGTTGCGTATTCACGCTCAAGGATTCCTAGCCCGCGACATACGCAGTTTCGTTCAGGAGTTTAATCTCTCTAGGATAAAGCGGGATGGCTGTGATTATTTCTCGCCCAAATTGCCCAAATCAGACGGTTACATCATTGCATCGGAAATAGATAGCGCCGAGTCTTTGGTCGTCGAACCTTCTTGTCCTGCGAAGCGGAGGACGGACTGGAGTGAGTATTTGGACCCGAAAGAAGATGATGTTTGCTCTGAGGATGGAGAAGATCCAGATCAAGGTCCATCTTTGTTTATCATCCTCTAGTTGATTGAAAGTTTCGGGTATCATTTTTAATGCTATGAATTTGACTCGAAATGGTGACCCTGGGAGCCTAATAATAAGTTATGTTTGGTTCAGGTTTTTTTTAGGTTTATGGAAGTTACATATGTAAATACTTAAGAATTGTATGGTCTTTATGTAAATTTCTCTTTTTTTCTTTTGGCTTTCTTGCTCTATGAACTAGAAATCCTACTTTTCACAATGTCACTGCAGAGCTCCCTACAAAGGATTTAAATCACTTTTCAAAGAAGCGGCTGAGAAAGAAGATGAAAAAGATGCCATTAAAGAATTTCTCAAGGAGCTACGATGTTGAATACAAAGGCATGTGATGATTTCTTTTCCAAGAAAAAAAAGTGTGGTTGAATAATATAAATCTTTTTATTTTGATTGGGAAAATGTTTGTAGGCATCTTGCAAAAGAGCAAGGGAGAGCATGTTGTTGCTGTTGGGAAGGGGTCATCGAGCAAATGGAGCAATTACCTGGACAAAGAAAAAGAGGAGTGTGACGAATCATTCCAAAGTTATTCGATCAACCAACATTTTCTTGGTGATTGTAGCAAAGTGGAAGAGGAGGTACATCCAGATTTCGTTTGATGCTTTTGGTTATTTTTGTTTCGTTATTTGGTGATCTTATAAATTCATGCATGCAATTTATGTCCTTATTTTAGTACAAACATTCTGATTGTGGGATATGCTACATTTCACCATTGCCAAAACTTTTATAGTCAGAATTTCTGAGAGAAATTATCGGAGGTCAGTTTTATATAGGAGATGCAGATTCAGGCCATGTTTGGTTCGCGCGGTATTGACGTGGCACAGCGAGTGAAAGCGGAGCGTGATTTTTTTTTTCGTTTGTCTTGCAACTTCGCGGCACAACGGCCACGAAGTTGCTTCGAAGCCGACCGCGGGATAACCCCCGCGGCCCAGCTTCTCCCCTAGGGCTTTTTACCCTTAACCCCGCATTCGGCCCCCATCTCACTGCTTCCCCGCTACCTCTTCTCTCGCAAACTCTACCGCAAACCTACTTAAGGTATGACAAATCCGTGTGTTATCTTTGCTTTTCTGGGTCTGTTCGGAGACTTCTCTGCATTCTTTCTCCGTTCTTCCCTGTTCTTTCTGCTGGATCTGGATTTCTCGTCTGTCTCCGCATTTCTGTGTTCGTATTTTAGCAGATCTCCTATGTCTTGATCTGTTTTCATCTGTTATTGCTTATGGATTTAGCAATGATATACGACTTGATGAGAATCTTCTCTACAGATATTATTTGATTTTTTTGAAATTTTGAACATTTGTTGGGCATTAGAGCTGGTGCATTTCGTTTAGGGCGTTTGCTGTTCTTTGTTGCTTCTCCTATTAGGCAGTATGATTTGTCTTTACTATGCGCATTCATAATGTCATACTTTCATCCTGTTGGAAGTATGCATGCTTGGTGGCTGTAAAACTGCGAGTGCCAATGATAAAATTTAGATGGTTAGTTCCTGCTCTTTTTGGTTTGGGATAAAAGCTTATTGTGATATAACCCGTCCTTCATTATCCAAGTTCTGTATACTTGTGATGCAATTATTTCCTTAAAAGCTTATTGTGATATATTTATGAATGAAAACCAATTCCATGTAAAAAATGCTCCACATACTCTCATAAGTCTACTTCTCGGTCTTTATCTAATGTTGGCAATGCAATTATTTCCTTAAATAGAGGAAGGAATAGTATCATGAATCGTACTACCAATATCAAAATATCATAGCAAGTCTGTTAATACTGTTAGACTAATGCACGTTAACAATAGAATTAATGTGCAGATTAATGGTAATGAATTTGATAATAATATTGCTGCTTTACCTTCTCACACTTTTAAAGAGGTCAATTCGAATGTTGATGAAAATACTACTTGTGAGATGATTAATTTTGTTATTGGTGGAACAATATCTCCACTAAATGTTATACCAAATAATTCCAATGCTGTTCTTCCTTCTACTTAAATTAAAATTATTGCTGATGTTGTACTTACAAGAATTTCAGATTTTTTAAAAGGTAATGTTAATGTTGCTTCTAATATTGAAAATTATAGTGTTATTATTGAAACAAACCCCTCTTCAATAAACACAAATATTGAGAATGTTTCTGTCACTAATTTAATTTTTTCTAGAAATTTACCTACCTCTTCTTCACTTGTTTCCTCCAGGACAAGAAAAGAAAGAATTATATGATTTTATTATTCTTTGATTTGTTCATCATTCTTTTATAATATTTTATCCTAAATTAGCTTCTTTGAATGTTCTTGGACATAATTGTGAAGCTTTTACAGGGGATTGTAAAAAAATCTCTTAAAAGCATTCAAGATTGATTTCTTTTGTCTTTTGGAGACGAAATTATCTCTTTCTACTGTTTTTGATTTGGGTGTTATACATTCTCTTAACAATATTTGGGTGTTATACATTCTCTTAACAATAATACAAGATTATTGTTTCATTGAGACGAGCTCGTTTTAGATGTATACTTGAGAATGCTTTAAACTTCATTTTTGGCATGATTGAAATGTTATTTTGGAGCCTTTTTGGCTCTGTACCTGATCTCTTCCTTGCAGTTTTGCTGAAATTTACAAAATCTGAAGCTTATGTTGAGGGTGGGTCAAGAGGTGATGATGTGAGGGAAGGTATGCTTATGTTGTAAAAATCTGGAATGCATGAGGGCTTGTTTTACAAAATCTGAAGCTTTACGGGGTGTTCTTGTACAAAATCTGAAAGCTTTGCACGGACTTTTGCAAAATTTGGAGGTTTGGGAGGTTCATTTGTGAAAGTCCGAATGGAGTTCATGTGTCTGAATCAAATTATTGAAACAAACTTTGGCTAATCTGATGTTTATTGCAATGGTAAGCTACAATTAACCTGAAATGATGTTTCTTTGTTGCTTCTCCTGTTAGGCCTGGTGCATTTCGTTTAGGCCTCTCATAACAGTAATTCATTGCTTTGGAACAGTTATATATAGCTATTGTGCAAGGAATATTTGTCCCAAACATCAAATGCATGGAGTTTTTATTTTAGGAATTGTTATGGAGTTAATATAGTTTGCTCGTTAGAGCAGATTTGAAACCTTGCTTATTTTCTGTCATGAAGGGCACATGAACAACAAACACATGTTATAGGAATTGTTATATATATGGAGTTCTTGTCGGTTGGAAATGTTATCTCCTTATATGCTATAACATATGATGTAATTGGTGTGTAACGTAAGGTAAATTGGAGTTGGGTGTTCCAATTACTTTGAAATGCTATGTACATGTTATCTATTTCAGCAATAAAGAAATATCATTTCTTTCCCGTGGATGTAGGTCAGTTTGACCGAACCACGTAAATCGTTGTCTCATTCTGTGCTTAACTTTATTATTTGGTTAATTGCAATGAATATCTTTCCATGCTAATATAAGTAAAGATATCACTAATATTTCTCCTATTTATATCCTCATGGACCCGGAGGAAGTACGAAGCCGAAGGCGAAATGCAGCGGTAAATATGCTAGTGCAATATTATAATACGTACGTCGATCGTGAGCCCTGTTACACATCATCTCAGATTGGGGACAAATGGATGAGAGAAATAATTTCAGGACACCCAACGAGATTTCGAAACATCTTCCGCATGTCCCATGATGTTTTCAGTGATCTTTTATTAGATCTAACAACATCTCATGGACTTCACGGGTCTTCGAGGACAACCGACCGTGAAGTATTGGGCATAACACTTTACATACTATCACAGAACGAGTCAATGCGGGGAGTCATTGAACGCTTCCAACACTCGTCCGAAACGATAAGTAGATATTTCTCAGTTGGTTTGAGTTCTCTTGTCAGTTTAGCACAAGCCATAATAAACCAATTGATCCAACTTTTGCAAGGACACCAGTAGAAATTCGTAACGATAACCGATATATGTCATATTTCAAGGTACACCTCTATGCTACAACTATATATTAATGGATTGCATATTGAAATGATTTTTGTTGTTTCTAAAGGGTTGCATCAGCGTAATCGATGGAACGTACGCTCATGTTGTAGTGCCGGATATCGAGAAAGTTGCATTTATCGGCCGTTCTGGGAGAACAACTCAAAATATCATGGCGGTTTGTGATTTCAACATGTGTTTTACATTTGCATTGGCTGGATGGGAGGGAAGTGCACATGATAGTAGAGTTTTTAAAATTGCAACGAGGAATCCGGAGTACAATTTTCCCACCCACCGCATGGTAAGTTCCTTCATAATATAAAAAGTAGATATTTTCTTTATATGCTTAGCTAAGTTTCCTAATATTACAGGAAAATATTATTTGGTGGATGCTGGCTACCCAATGCAGAAAGGGTACCTTAAACCCTATCCTGACACAAGGTATCATATTCCAGATCTCGAGAGAGCCAATAATCGTTCAAGAATTAGAAAAGAGGTGTTTAATAAAAGACATTCATCCTTGCGAGACGTAATTGAGAGGACATTTGAAGTTTGGAAGAAGAAATGGGTCATACTTCGAGATATGCCACCTTATCCATTTCCGAAACAGGTGAATATAGTGTTAGCCACAATGGTCATAACTATATTAGGCGGCATCCAACTCGAGTTGATGTTGATTTCGAGCGTATCGAGCTCAATGACGAGGAAGTTACAGTCGAAGGTTGTAAAGACCGCATTGGCCAATCTCTATCACAGGAGGAGAGCGACAATGCCCCAATTTGCACGAAAGATGGGGAGGGTGCGAATGAAATGACAACCCTTCGAGAGGAGATTACTAGCTCATTAGTTGGAGAGTGATTTTGTTGAACAAAATTATGTTGATGATATTTAGGTTATTTTCTGTTTTGAAATGAAGATTTACATTCTGTTGAGCACTTTTCTTCACATTAACTGGTATGTAAGAGTAATGTCTTTTTTTGTCTGGTTTGATGATTTTCTTTTTATTTGAGCTGTTGGTAGTCAAATTAATTAAGTTCTATATTCGCTTGCATTTCAAGATGACATGAGCTCCAGCATGTCGGCTACCTCTCGCCGAGTGCTATGTCACTGTGGCCTCCAGACATCTCTTTTGACATCACGAAACCCGCACAGCTTTCGCCGAAAGTTTTATAGCTGTCCTTGGAACATTCCAGAGGAATGCAGTTTCTTCTGATGGGCGGACAATTTACCGGATTCTCAGGAGTCCGATGCTAGGGAGTGGACGACTTCACCAGAAGACGGTGTGACACGGGAGCTACAACAACTCAAAACTAGAGTGGACATTATTATCGTGTTAATTGTTGATGTAATAGTCTTACAGTTTTTTTTCACTATACTGTTACTAGCACGTGCTTGAGAGTACTCTATGTACATCTGCAGAACTTTATGACTTTTTGAGATATGCGATCGTTAACTTGATGTTTTTTGGTTTCAAATATTTTGCAATTAGATAATTCAAAACTCAAAAAATTTATAGTACTTGTGTAAATAACATTTTACAAAATAAATTTATAAATATATGTTTTAAAAATAAATAAAACTTCAAAATATCCATTATAAATATATGTCAACATATATTTTCATACTTTTAAAATTTTTACAAATAAATAAAACTTCAAAATATACTTAAAAAATAATAGATTTTAAATATACATATGTTTACAAATAAATAAAACTTCAAAATATCCATCATAAATATATGTAAACACATCTTTTCATACTTTTAATATATATATATATATATATATATATATATATATATATATATATATATATATCAATTAATTTCGTTTGAATAAATAAAACATAATTTTTTTCAATTTTTATGTATCCATTAAACTTACAGACATAAAATTCAAACAGTTTTAACAGACATGGACAGTCTGGTCATTTTTACAAAAAAGATGCCTCATAATTGTTTTCCCACATATCATGAACTCAAACAGATACATGAATTTTCCTCATAGCAATGCTTCTGGTAATCATGAATATTGCAATTAAAATGAAATATAACTGAAATGAAATTGAACAATGCAATTGAAAAGTTGCAATGAACCAAACAGTGCCTAAGAAAAGGAGAACGTCAATTTAGTAATTGGGCAACGAATGTCATTTAGACATCTTACATGTGAGGTACTCTTATATGGTGTTTGGTAGCATAATATAAGTAGGATTTAGTAATAGATTTAATGTAAATTCAGCCTAACATTAAAAAAAATAATAAAAATTAAATCCAACCCTCTTAAATCTAATTTTTTGCATTCAGTTTTTTCGTCCCGCGTTCCATTTCTTTTTGGATGTAAATCCAATTGTGAGATGGATTTAAGAATTTTTTCTTGCTGTCGCTCACTAGGTCATCGCCGTCGTACAAACCATTTATCGCATTTGATAAATTCTATTCAACATAAATTCAGGTTACAACTAAATAGTGCCTTAGTTTCCCCTCTCTCTTTATATAAACCCTTTCTCTCTTTCTCAATATCCTTTAACTTGTTATTTATTTTTGCACTCATACTCTCATTCAATCATTTTTTTATATGTTTAACAAAGATTAAGTTGGCCGCATTACACTATGATTGTGATTACGGTGCTGATTTTTCATGGATTTTAAGTTTCTATGCATAATAAGATTGCAACCTTCATTTTCATAGTACATGTGCATTATTTATATGCTAGTTAGTTTCCCAATTATTTATCATTTAATTTGAATGAATGTAAAAAAATGGCAATCATTATTATGGTGAAATAATTAATTGTTATATTTTGCTTTAAAATAATTTCTTCGAAGAGTTGATATTTAGGGCCTATTTGGTTCGAATTGCAGCTTTTCAACTTATAATTATGAATGCTCTATGAAGTTAACTATAGTGAATTCGATCTGTCTGTTTCTATAGAATATGTGGAAAACAACTATGCAGGCAGCTTTTTTTGTAAAAATGATCAGACTGCCCCTGTCTGTTAAAACTGTTTGAATTTTATGTCTGTAAGTTTATTGGATACATAAAAATTGAAAAAAAAATTATGTTTTATTTATTCAAACGAAATTAATTGATTTTTATATATATATATATATATATATATATATATATATATTTTAAAAGTATGAAAAGATGTTTTTACATATATTTATGATGGATATTTTGAAGTTTTATTTATTTGTAAACATATGTATATTTAAAATATATTATTTTTTAAGTATATTTTGAAGTTTTATTTATTTGTAAAAATTTTAAAAGTATTAAAATATGTGTTGACATATATTTATAATGGATATTTTGAAGTTTTATTTATTTTAAAACATATGTTTATAAATTTATTTTGTAAAATGTTATTTACACAAGTACTAAAATTTTTTGAGTTTTAAATCATATAATTGTAAAATATTTGAATCCAAAAAACATCAAGTTAACGATTACATATCCCAAAAAGCCATAAAGTTCTGCAGATGTACATAGAGTCCTCTCAAGCACATGCTAGTAACAGTATAGTGAAAAAAAACTGTAGGACTATTACAACAACAATTAACACGATAATAATGTTCACTCTAGTTTTGAGTTGCTGTAGCTCCCGTGTCACACCGTCTTCTGGTGAAGCCGTCCACTCCCTAGCATCGGACTCCTGAGAATCCGAGAACTGTCCGCCCATCAGAAGAAACCGCATTGCTCTGGAATGTTCCGAGGACAGCTATAAAACTTTCGACGAAAGATGTGCGGCTTTCGTGATGTCAAAAGAGATGTCTAGAGGCCATAGTGACATAGCACTCGGCGAGAGGTAGCCGACATGCTGGAGCTCATGTCTTCCTGAAATGCAAACGAATATAGAACTTAATTACTTTGATTACCAACTGCTCAAATAAAAAGATAATCATCAAACCAGACAAAAGAAATACATTACTCTTAAGACCAGTTAATGTGAAGAAAAGTGCTAAATAGAATGTAAATCTTCATTTCAAAACATAAAATAACCTAAACATCATCAACATAATTCTGCTCAACAAAATCACTCTACAACTAATGAGCTAGTAATCTCCTCTCAAAAGGCTGTCATTTCATTCGCACCCTCCCCATCTTTCGTGCAAATTGGGGCATTGTCGTTCTCCTCCCGTGATAGAGATTGGCCAATGCGGTCTTCACAACCTTTGACTGTAACTTCTTCGTCATTGAGCTCGACACGCTCAAAATCAACATCAGCTCGAGTTGGATGCCGCCTAATATAGTTATGTAGGGCCATAGTGGCTAACACTATATTCACATGTTTCGGAAATGGATAAGGTGGCATATCTCGAAGTATGACTCATTTCTTCTTCCAAACTCCAAATGTCCTCTCAATTACGCCTCGCCAGGATGAATGTCTTTTATTAAACACCTCTTTTTTAGTTCTTGTACGATTACTGACTCTCTCGAAATCTATAATATGATACATTGTGTCAGGATAGAGTTTAAGACACCCCCTCTGCATTGGGTAGCCAACATCCACCAAATAATATTTTCCTGTAATATTAGAAAACTTAGCTAAACATATAAAGAAAATATCAACTTTTTATATTATGAAGGAACTTACCATGCGGTGGGTGAGGAAAATTGCACTCCGAATTTCTCATTACAATTTTAAAAACTCTACTATCATGTGCGCTTTCCTCCCATCCAGCCAATGCAAATGTAAAACACATGTTGAAATCACAAACCGCCATGATATTTTGAATTGTTCTCCCAGAACGGCCGATAAATGCAACTTTCTCGTTATCCGGCACTACATAATGAACGTGCGTTCCATCGATTGCGCCGATGCAACCCTTTAGAAACAACAAAAATCATTTCAATATGCAATCAATTAATATGTAGTTGTAGTGTAGAGGTGTACCTTGAAATATGACATATATCTGTCATCGTTGAAAATTTCTACTGGCGTCATTGCAAAAGTTGGATCGGTTGGTTTTATTATGGCTTGTGCTAGACTGACAAAAGAACTCAAACCAACTGAGAAATATCTGTTTATTGTTTCGGATGAGTGTTGGAAACGTTCCATGGCTCCCCGCATTGACTCGTTCTGTGATAGTATGTAAAGTTATGCCCAATACTTCACGGTCGGTTGTCCTCGAAGACCCGTGAAGTCCATGAGATGTTGTTAGATCTAATAAAAGATCATTGAAAACATTATGAGACATGCGGAAGATGTTTCGAAATCTCGTTGGGTGTCCTTAAATCATTTCTCCCATTCATTTGTCCCCAATTTGAGATGATGTGTAACAGGGCTCACGATCGACGTACGTATTATAGTATTGCACTAGTATATTTACTGCTGCATTTCGCCTTCGGCGTCCTACTTCCTCCGGGTCCATGAGGATATAAATAGGAGAAATATTAGCGATATCTTTACTTATATTAGCGTGGAGAGATATACATTGCAATTAACCAAATGATACAGTTAAGCACAGAATGAGACAACAATTTACGTGGTTCGGTCAAACTGACCTACATCCACGGGAAAGAAATGATATTTCTTTATTGCTGAAATAGATAACATGTACATAGCATTTCAAAGTAACAGGAACACCCAACTCCAATTTACCTTACGTTACACACCAATTATATCAGATGTTACAGCAAATAAGGAGATAGCATTTCCAACCGACAAGAACTCCATATACATAACAATTCCTATAATATGTGTTTGTTGTTCATGTGCCCTTCATGACAGAAAATAAGCAAGGTTTCAAATCTGCTCTAACGAGCAAACTATATTAAGTCCATAACAATTCCTAAAGTAAAAACTTCATGCATTTGATGTTTGGGACAAATATTCCTTGCGCAATAGCTATATATAACTGTTCCAAAGCAATGAATTACTGTTATGAGAGGTCTAAACGAAATGCACCAGGCCTAACAGGAGAAGCAACAAAGAAACATCATTTCAGGTTAATTGTAGCTTACCATTGCAATAAACATCAGATTAGCCAAAGTTTGTTTCAATAATTTGATTCAGACACATGAACTTCATTCGGACTTTCACAAATGAACATCCCAAACCTCCAAATTTTGCAAAAGTCCGTGCAAAGCTTCAGATTTTGTTAAACAAGCCCCCATGCATTCCAGATTTTTACAACATAAGCATACCTTCTCTCACATCATCACCACTTGACCCACCCTCAACATAAGCTTCAGATTTTGTAAATTTCAGCAAAACCGCATGGTAGATAGTAAGTACAGAGCCAAAAAGGCTCCAAAATAACATTCCACTCATTCCAAAAATGAAGTTCAAAGCATTCCCAAGCATACATCTAAAACAAGCTCGTCTCAATGAAACAATAATATTGTGTTATTGTTAAGAGAATGTATAACACCCAAATATTGTTAAGAGAATGTATAACACCCAAATCAAAACAGTAGAAAGAGATAATTTCGTCTCCAAAAGATAAAAGAAATCAATCTTGAATTCTTTTAAGAGATTTTTACAATTCCCTGTAAAATCTTCACAATTATGTCCAAGAATATTCAAAGAAGCTAATTTAGGATAAAATATTATAAAAGAAGGATGAACAAATCAAAGAATAATAAAATCATCTAATGCTTTCTTTTCTTGTCCTGGAGGAAACAAGTGAAGAAGAGGGAGGTAAATTTCTAGAAAAAATTAAATTAGCGAGAGAAACATTCTCAATATTTGTGCTTATTGAAGAGGGGTTTGTTTCAATAATAACACTATAATTTTCACTATTAGAAGCAACATTAACATTACCTTTTAAAAAATCTGAAATTCTTGTAAGTACAACATCAGAAATAATTTTAATTTCAGTAGAAGGAAGAATAGAATTGGAATTATTTGGTATAACATTTAGTGGAGATATTGTTCCACCAATAACAAAATTAACCATCTCACAAGTAGTATTTTCATCAACATCGAATTGATCTCTTTAAAAGTGTAAGAAGGTAAAACAACAATATTATTATCAAATTCATTACCATTAATCTGCACATTAATTCTATTGTTAACGTGCATTAGTCTAACAGTATTAACAGACTTGCTATGATATTTTGATATTGGTAGTAGGATTCATGATACTATTCTTTCCTCTATTTAAGAAAATAATTTCATTGCCAACATTAGATAAAGACCGAGAAGTAGGCTTATGAGAGTATATGGAGCATTTTTTACATGGATTTGGTTTCCATTCATAAATATATCACAATAAGCTTTTAAGGAAATAATTGCATCACAAGTATACAAAACCTGGATAATGAAGGCCGGGCTATATCACAATAAGCTTTTATCCCAACCAAAAAGAGAAGGAAAAGATACCGTTGATACATCAAATGAACTATCCAAACATTGTCTATATCACAATAAGCTTTTATCCCAAACCAAAAAGAGCAGGAACTAACCATCTAAATTTTATCATTGGCACTCGCAGCTTTACAGCCACCAAGCATGCATACTTCCAACAGGATGAAGTATGACATTATGAATGCGCATAGTAAATACAAATCATACTGCCTAATAGGAGAAGCAACAAAGAACAACAAACGCCCTAAACGAAATGTACCAGCCCTAATGCCCAACAAATGTTCAAAATTTCAAAAAAATCAAATAATATCTGTAGAGAAGAGTCTTATCAAGCCATAAATCATCGCTACATTCATACGCAAAAACAGACGAAAACAGATCAAGACATAAGAGATCTGCCAAAATACGAACACAGAAATGCAGAGACAAACGAGAAATCCAGATCCAACAGAAAGAACATGGAAGAACGGAGACGAATGCAGAGAAGTCTCCGAACAGACCCGGAAAAACAAAGATAACACACGGATTTGCCATACCTGAAGTAGGTTTGCGGTAGAGTTCGCGAGAGAAAAGGTAGAGGGGAAGCAGTGAGATGGGGGCCGAATGCGGGGTAAAGGGTAAAAAGCCCTAGGGGAGAAGCTGGGCCGCGGGGGTTATCTCGCTGTCGGCTTCGAAGTAACTTCGCGGCCGCTGTGCCGCGAAGTTGCAAGAGAAACGAAAAAAAAAACCACTCTCCGCTTTCACTCGCCGCACCGCGTCAATACCGTGCGAACCAAACAGGGCCTTAGGCTTGACATGGTATACATGTGCACATCTCATAATATTAGTCGATCATCAATAGTATATAATAAAGTTATATGTGTAACTATATATTATAATTATTCATCAACAACTTGGTTTCAATCCCCAAAAAATCATGTCACATATAGGTGAGATTTAATATAAATATTTTTTTTAAATGAGAGCATGAAATGTGTGATGAAAGGCCATTGAGTCCTTGCTTCTAAGTTAAAAAGAGTTAGATTGCTCGTTTTTAAGGTTTATAAAGGTCTTGTTGTGCTCTGCATGATTTTGACAATATAATACATGCCAATACCTTACATAATGCTTACAGATTTTGTTGTGCATTTGGGTTGTGTATGGCTAGATAGAGAATGTTCCATATTTTTAGTATGGATGGTATAGCTCTGTTTAATAAGTTTAGTGGTATTTTGCTAACCATTAAAAAAAAAAAAAGCTAAAATAATACATTCTCCCTTAATTTTGTTTATTATCAAATCAGAAGTGATGTGTATGATCATCGTTTTATAAAACATTGCATGCATTGATCAAATCGATTTAGTTGATAAGAAATTTATGCATAATATTCAATATACTTTTTGACTTGATTTGTGGTTGTCAACAAAGACTTCATGGGCCAGTCATCAATATTATTTAAGATCCTTGAAAAATGTTGGGAGAAATTACTCTGAAAGAATCTCCTTCTAGTTTCACTGCAGTATAAGATCACAGAATTCAATAAAAGCAGAACAATAAATTTAAGCACAAAAACAAAATCAAAACAACCAGAAAAATACATAAGAATTTACGTGAAAAAACCTGAGAACGCGAAAAAACCATGGAGTCACACCACCACAAATTCATTATGAAAATCAGATAGCTTTACAAATGAGCCACACAAGTTTCTTCTCTACACTTATACAAAGAAATTTACAGGACGTTCTACAATCTTACTTCTCATCCGACGTAAAAAACACTTGCCGAGATCCAAAAAATCCTCCTCTCCAACTCTTTTATCCTTCATTAGAAACTTGTTGAAGAATACCAAAGGAAGACCTACACCTAGCCCATCATTACACAACTCAAAACTTTGTTTAAAAACCCAGAAAACGGAATAACTGCACTGGGGGCTTAGGCGCCTAGATTTGACACTTAAGCGCCAAGCTCTTGGGATTGTACCCAACAAACCAGATGCTTGAGCTGCTCCTTTGTCTGCGCTAAAACTAATGCCCCCCTACTCCGTTGGCACCCAAAGATGAGTGTCCAAACCCGACGCTTATGCACTGAAATCTTGGGGTGTTTTGGCTCCATATACACAACAATCTCCCACTTGGAGAACTCGGCACTAGTCATTTCTACCTGTACCTCCATCTGAATCGTCTTCATAGTCACATACTGCGGTCACATACAGTGGTGTGGCTCACCCCTGGTCTCAACATTCAAGAAACACAACTTCAGGTTCTCAACAGTTACCACATTTGTCAATATATCCGCAGGATTCTGAGCTATGTGTATCTTCTGCAGGAACAATTGCCCATCTTCAAAAGGAGATCGGATAAAATAATATCTTAGTTGAATGTTTTTCGTCTTGACTTGAAAAGCAACGTTCTTAGCAAGATGAATCACACTCATATTGTCACTATAGAGTCTTCCAATCCTTTATTCTTTGCCTAATTTTTCCATGAAAATTTGTAGCAAAATTATCTCTTTGTTAGCATCAGTAATAACAACATATTAGGCCTTTGTAATTGAAAGTGCAACAATCTTCCGAAACTTGGAAACCCAACCCACCGCTGTGTTCCTCAATGTGAAAATATATCGCGCTATACATCTCCTACTGTCCACATCTCCTACCAGATTTGAATCTACAAATCCTTGTAGGATAATCCCTGCGCTTCCATAACAAAGTGTACTATTAATCATTCCCCTCAAACACTTGAGAGTACTTTACCGTCTTCCAATGATGTCTGCCTGGATTGCCCTTGTACTCGCTGACCACTCCCACTAGATATGCAATATCTGCCTGGTACAAATCATCACATACATAAAACCGCCAACTGCTTAACATGCAGAGTTCTCTGCATCTATATTTGCTCAGCTTCAGAATTAGGCGATAACTCCTTAGATAGTGTAAAGTGACTGCCTAAGGGAGTGATACTTGGTTCATCTCACTCATGCTGAAACTCTGTAGCATCTTTCCAACATACTCTATCTGAGAAAACTTCAATGTTTATGCGCTCCCGTCCTTGTTGATTCTCATCTCGAGGATCTTCCTGGTTGAACCTAAATCTTTCATCTTGAACTCACTTGATAATTGATTTTTCAAGTCCTGATTTTCTTCATATTTACTCTTGCAATCTATATACAAAAGAAGCAAAATACAACAATTAACGAAGTGTTCGATGAAGCAATGGTGGTCTGCCTGACACTTGAAGTACTCATTGTCTGACATGAGCCTTTCAAACCTCCTGTACCACTGTCTCGGGGCCTGCTTCAAGCCATAGAGGCCCTGCTTCAATTTGCAGACCAAACATTCTTTTCCCGGAGCCTTGTAACCTTGTGGCTGCACCATGTATAGCTCCTCCTCCAGGCCTCCATGTAAGAAAGTTGTTTTTACCTCCATCTGCTTCAGTTGTAGATCTTCCACTATTACTTGACTCAGCACAACCCTAACAGTCATCTTCTTCACCACTCAAGAGAATATCTCTGTATAATTCACTCCTTTTTTCTGTTGAAACCCCTTCACAACAAGTCTTGCCTTGTAGCGCTTGCTACCATTTGACTCCTCTTTCAGCTTGTAGAGCCACTTGTAGTGAAGTGTTTCTTTGCTATTTGGCAGTACCGTCAAATCTCAAGTCTAATTTGACTCCAAACATTGCATTTCTTCATCCATGGCAAGCTCCCACTCCCTTGAATCTTCAATATGATTGGCCTTCTCAAAGCACTCTGGTTCACTACTATTAGTTATTAACAAATAGTGTAAAGAAGGATAATTCCTTTGTATGGGTTGTTTCACTCTGCTGGATCTCTTGACTTCTGTAGCAGGTGTCTGAGGAATTTCCAGTGTTCTGGTTGAGCTCTTCTTCTTTCTCCATCCTCCCGATCACCAGTACCATCTTTCTCCATATATCTGGGTTCTTCAGAAGTAGTTGATGGGCTGTTCTGAGTTCTGACCCTATCCTTATACATCTCCATCTTGTTGAAAGTGACATCCCCTGCTTTTGATGAATTTTTTATTCTGATAATCCTAGAACTTGTACACAAACTCATCTGAGCCATATCTAATAATGGTGCACTTGATAGATTTAGAGTTAAGCTTGCTTCTGGAACCTGAATCAACATGCATATATGTAGAGTACCCAAATACTCTTAAATGAGATAAACATATCTTTTGTCACTCCAGGCTTTTCTCAGGTAAGCCTTCCTCAAAGGTACTGATGGACTACGATTAATCAAATAAACTGCAGTGTTAACTACTTCAGTCCAAAACTGTTTCGGCAAGCCTGCATGCAACCTCATACTCTTAGCACGCTCCGTGATTGTTTTTTTTTTGTGCTCAGCCACACTATTCTGCTGCGATGTCCTTGGGACAATAACTCATGACTGACCCACTCTGTAGCAAAGAAATTCCTGAACTTCTGATTACGATACTCACATCCATTATATGATATGAGACACTTCAGCCTCAAGTCTGTCTCATTTTTTGTCATAGCCTCTCATTTTTTAAAGATTTCAAATACATCAGATTTCTATTTTAAGAAATAAACCCGTATATTTCTCGTGTGAACATTATTGATGCGAAAAAATAACGAGAACCTCTAATGGACTGAACTGGAGTAGAACATCTTACATCAGTATGCACTAACTCCAGTTTCTTTGACTTCACCACTAACACTCTTGGAGAAAGAAACTTTATTCTGCTTTTCATAAATACACTCTTCATAGAAATCCAGATTAACTGATTCAGACCCTGAATCTTATTCTTTGAAAGTAGGAACTTCATACATTTCTCGCTCATATGACCAAGCTTACGGTGCCAAAGACCTGCATTCACCCTGGTTTTAGCAGCATCAATGAAACTAGTCATTTCATTGATCAAATAAAGGTGCCTTTAATGTTGCTCCGAGCTATCATTAATGCATCTTGGTCACCTTCCACGAATCACCTGTGAAAGTTGTCATGAATTCTGACTTTGCCAGCTGGCTCACAGAGATGAGATTTCTCTTCAAACTAGGAGCATGTCTCACATCAATAAGCTTTCAGACTGTTATATTTGACAACTTGATATCAACATCACCCTTTCCTATTAAAGTACAAGCCTTGTTATCTACCTAATAAACCTTCCCTTGATCACCCTGAGTGTAATTTTTAAATACCTCTTTATTGAGGCAAACATGAAAAGAGGCACCTGAATCCGTATCCATGATTCAGTATTGAATAGGGATAACACTAGGGTAGTCATTTTAGATTTCACATGTGGAGACATTAAAAGAGAAACTACTATCCTGTCCCTCACTACCAACTTTCCTTGGAGCTTTGCAAAGTATTTCTTAAAATACCCCTTCTTACTGCAGTTCTGACATTCTCCTCTGCTTGACTTGGGCTTTCCTTTCTTGGATTTGGATCTGCCTCTGTGTATTTCTACCCAGATTCCTTCATCTGTTACCAACATTCAACGCAAAACCTGAAGATCCACCATTCGCTGCTTTTCTGCAAACTTCTTCATTTAGCATCAAATCCAAGATATCATTAAAATTCAACTTCGAAGTCCCTGGAGATTTGCTCACTGTTGTTACCAAACCATCCCAGATTTCCAGGAAAGAATATAGTATCAACAGTGCTCTGACCTCATCATCATACTTGATCCCCACAGAACACAACTGACTCGTCACAGTGTTGAGTTATTGAGATGCTCTGCCACCGAACTGCCTTTCACCATCTTCATGTTGAATAATTTCTTCATCAGAAAAACCTTAGAAGCAATAACTTTTTCGTACATCTTAGTTAATGCCATCATGAGATCCACTGTAGTTTTCTCTTTCACAATGTTGAACATAACATACGATGAAACTGTTAACCTGATCAAACATAATGTCGTTCGATCCGACACTTCCCATTCCTTTATAGGCATAGACTTATGCTTCCTATGATTGCTTGTAGTGGTAAGTACATTTTTTTTTATACAACAAATCTTTCACCTACATCTTCCAGAAAGTGAAGTTTGTCCATTGAATTTCTCTACCTTGAACCTTACTTATTTGGCCATTGCTCCCACTCGAATCGAACTTTGCTCTGATACAAATTTAATGGAAGAAACTACTTTGAAAGAATCTCCTTCTAGTTTCACCGCTAAATATGATCACAAAATTCGAGAAAACCTAAACAATAAATTTAAGCACATAAGCAAAATTAAACAACCAGAAAAGCACACAAGAATTTATGTGGAAAAACCCGAGAACTGGGAAAAATCACGGAGCCACACCATCACAAATTCACTATGAAAATCAGATAGTTTTATGAAGGATTCACACAAGTTTCTTCTCCACGCTCACACGAAGAAACTTATAGGATGCTCCACAATCTTCTTTCTCCGACCTGACGCGAAAAACACACTCCAAGATCTTATAATCCTCCTCCCCAACACTTCTCTCCTTCAATAGAAATTTGTTTAAGAACACCAAAGAAAGACCTACACTCAACCCATCATTATGCCCTCAAAATTCGTTTAAAATCCCAGAAATCAGAGTAATTGCACCGGGCGCTTAGGCGCTCAGATTTGGCGCCCAACCGCCAAGCTCTCGAGATCGCGCCAAGCAAATCAGGCGCTCAAGCTCCCAAGCGTCGGCTCCTTTGACTGTGCCAAAAATCTGAGCACTTGAGCGCCCAAAAGGGGCGCAAAGGCGCCCCCCCCTCTCTGCCAGCACAAAAGATAGGCTCTTAGATGCCCAAACCTGACGCTTAGGTGCCAGGATCTTGGGGTGCCTTTTGTTCCATATACACAACAAAAAAAAAAAATCTTTAAGGTGATAAAGAATCTAATTGTTTCAAATATTAAGGCTTTATACAATAAGGTATATTAGGCTAAGAAAGCTGATGAGAATGTATTTATTATTCAACTTATAAGATTATTAAAAAGTTAAGGAGGACCAACACGCATCACTTATCAAAAGAGATAGATAAATGGCCCCTCTTAACTGTCATGCCCCAACATAATGTAAAATATTATATTAAGGCCTTGATTGTATCGTGGCCAAGTTATAATGGTCTATTATTATCTAAGATTTATTTGAAAGACCTTTTCATTTTTACTATTCACAAAAACATTGTATTTTTGCCATTAAATAAACAATTGTTTGAAAAGTTCACATCTTTTCATTTATATCCCTAAAGTATAACATAAAGGATACAATAGTTATGGTTTATTTTTTTCATCAACTAAAAATGCATTTCACTCAAGTCAACATGAATCTTTCATACATTGAAAAAACACAAACTGGCAAAGCAAATATATGTAACAACAGCTTTGTTGGCTACTCAAAATTCACTATAAGTTTTAATATTTAAAAATAAATATTTATCAAAATAGCATCATATAAATATTAAGATCTATTTTAAATAAACTAATAAAAAAAACTAACATGTCATGCATTATATCGATAAAGTACATTTTCATGATTAAAATTAGTTTAAATTGTTAGCATGTTTAGAAGTAATAATATAAATAAATTTCTTAATGTGAAATTAGAAATGAAATAATATAATATAAAATAGGGAAATTTACATACATCTCACACAATTCTTATGCATTGACATATCTAAGACCAAAAGCTATAACATCTTGGTGGTATAAAGCTATGCATGAAAAATTGTATTTCACTTTTATAGAGACAATGATAGTTGTATTATTTTATGTTATTTAAAGAATTGAGTTATGCATGCAAATATGGAATTTTAGTTGTTTGATATGTAAATATGCATGTAAACACCGCCGTTGCCGGTCCCAAGTCCGGATGTGAAAAGTGGAGGGTTGCGTTAGGTAGTCGACAGCAAGCTTAAAACTTGTCGAAAAAAAATCATGACATGAATCCTTTTGATCATTGTGTAAGTGCTAGGGCGTCCCCTGGAAGCGACGCACTGTATGGCCTGAATACAGTGGAAAGTGTGCAAGGGCCGCTACACCTGCGCCTGGGTGTAGCGTCAAATAAGCAAGGGTTCCCACTTTACGGATGAATGCGAGTAAAGAAGTTAATCCATGATACTAGTATTAGGATAGGATCTTGGAATATAGGTACTCTCAATGGTAAATTAATGAAATTGGTTGATATTATGATTCATAGAAAGATAAATATCTTATGTATTCAAGAAACTAAATGAGTTGGATAAAAAGCTAAGGAGATTGATAACTTTGGTTTTAAACTATGGTATTCTGTTAAGAGTCGTACTAGAAATGGTGTGGTTATAATTATAGATAAGAGTTTGAAAGATAATTTTGTAAAAATTAATAGAGTTGGAAATAGAATTATAACACTTAAGATTATTATTGATTCTA
The DNA here is from genome assembly GCA_022702705.1 of Papilionanthe hookeriana x Papilionanthe teres. Taxonomy (NCBI): domain Eukaryota; kingdom Viridiplantae; phylum Streptophyta; class Magnoliopsida; order Asparagales; family Orchidaceae; genus Papilionanthe; species Papilionanthe hookeriana x Papilionanthe teres. The sequence continues at coordinate 93,870,462 of CM040425.1, forward strand.
AGATTTTTAGTATTATAAACGCTTATGCTCCTCAAGTAGGTTTAGATATAGGCTCAAAAAATAAATTCTGAAATGATTTAAAAGACTTAATACACTTGATACCTCTTGAAGAAAAAAATTTTTATTAGAGGAGATTTAAATGGACATGACTGTAGAGTGGTAGAAGATTTAAAAAATATTCATGGTGGCTACGGTTATGAAGTGATTAATGAAGTAGGTAGAGTCATTTTAGATTTTACTTTAGCGTATTATCTGATTATTACTAATACTTTATTCAATAAAAGTGATGAGCATCTTATTACTTATAAGAATGGATCTAATAAAACACAGATTGATTATTTTCTTATGAGAAGAAGAGATCGTCGATATTGTAAGGATTGTAAGGTCATTCCAGGTGAGGAATTAAGTACCTAACATCAATTATTAGTTCTAGATTTTAAGATGAAGAGTTGTAAAATAAAAAATATTAGGATTCAACATCGTAGAATTAGATGAGGGTACCTAAAAGACACATAAAATCATTTTTATGAATAAAATTCAAGATTTAAACATTTGGGATGTTCATGAAAAAATAAATGCTATGTGGGAAAAGTAACAAATACTATTAAACAAGTAGTTAAAGATGTACTTCAAGAATCAAAAGAAAAAGTTTCTATAAATAAAAATAGTTGGTGATGGAATAATAATGTGCAAGAGAAGATAAAATATAAGAAATTATGTTATAAAAATTGGTTTAAATGTAAAATCGTAGAGAACTGGGAAAATATAAAACGGCCCGCAGGGAGTCTATAAGAATAATCTGTGACGCTAAAAATTTTGCTTTTAGTGATCTTTATAACATATTAGATACTAAGGAGGGTGAAAAATATATATATAAACTAGCCAAACAAGAGAAAATAAAAGTAAAAATTTAACTAAAGTAAAGTGTATTAAGATGAAAATCAAAATGTGCTTTTCTTAGAAAAAGATATTCAACATTGGTGGTTTAGTTATTTTGATAAACTTTTTCATGAAGATCTGAAAATATGATTGACCTTAGTGATCTTTATATCGTTAATAATAATAAAATATTTCATTTTTGTCGTGACATTAATAGAAAAAAAGTTGAGGAGGCTTTAAAGAAAACCAAGGGTGGAAATTCTATAGGATCTGATGATATCTCTATTGAAGTGTGAAAATGTTTAGATGATTTGGGGTTTCTTGGCTTACTAAACCTTTTAATATTATTTTAAAAACTAAAAAGATGTCTGGGGAGTGGAGAAAGAGTATTTTGGTCCCTATTTTTAAGAATAAAGGGGATGCACAAGAGTGTGCACATTATATAGGAATTAAATTGATGTGTCATACTTTAAAATTATGGGAGAGGGTAGTTGAACATAGGTTAAGACGTATTAATAAGGTTTCTCATAATCAATTTGGATTTATGCCGGGCCGGTCTACTATGGAAGCTATACATTTATTGAGAGGTTTGATGGAGAAGTACACAGATAATAAGGAGGATCTACATTTGATTTTTATTGATTTAGAAAAAGCTTACGATAAGGTTCTTAGAGATGTTCTTTGGAGAGTACTTCAGAAGAAAGATGTTGATATGACTTAGATTCAAGTTATTAAAGATATGTATACTAGAGCCGTTACATGTGTTTGAACTGAAGGAGGATTGACCAAATATTTTACTATTTCTGTTGGTTTACATCAGGGATCGACTTTAAGCCCATATCTTTTTGCTTTATTTATGGATGGTCTTACTAGACATTTACAAGAGGATGTACCTTGTTGTATGCTTTTTGTTGATGATATCCTCCTCGTGGATAAGACAAGAGAAAAAGCCCAGAAAAAACTTGAATTATGGAGGTCTACATTGGAGTCTAAAGGTCTTCGTTTGAGTAGTACTAAAACCAAATACATGGAATGTAATTTAGTAATAGCAGCTCTAATGACAGAAGTGTAACTTTGGGTGATCAAATTATTAAAAGGTGTGAACGATTTAGATATCTCAGATCCATTGTTCAAAGTGATGGTGATATAGATGGGAATGTTAATAGTAGAATTCAGGTTGGTTGGATGAAGTGAAGGAATGCGTCCGGCCTATTGCGTGATAGAAAAGTACCGCTTAAATTGAAAGGAAAATTTTATAAGATGATGGCGAGACCTACAATGCTCTATGATGCTGAATGTTGGCCCTTAAAAGAGAAGCATAATGTTAAGTTAAGTGTTGCCGAGATGAGAATGATTAGGTGGATGAGTGGCTTTGCACTTAGAGACAAAATGTGGAATGAATATATCCATAATAGGGTTGGTGTTGCACCAATGACGAACAAAATTAGTGAGAGTCGCCTTAGATGGTTTGGTCACATTAAACGTCGACCACCTGATGATCCGATTAGGAGAGTAGATGTTTTAGATTCAACTTATGTTCAGAAAGGCAGAGGTAGACCTAGGAAGACTTGGGCTTATTGCATAAAAAATGATCTTAATTTATTAGAATTAAATGAAAATTTAACACTAAATAGGACGCAATGGAGAAAAAGGATTCATGTTGCCGACCCCACTTAGTGAGATTAAGGCTTTGTTGTTGTTGTTGATATGTAAATACCTAAGAATTGTGTCACATGCATGTAAATGGCTCTATAAAATATGTTTATCATTTTATTTAAAATATTTAACACTTTTTGTTGGCCCTTTATTTATCCACTTCCATTTATTTCTTCACTATATTCATATTTTGTTTTTATACCTTTGCTTTCATTTTTATCTCCATTTATTCATATATGCTCAAGCGCTTGAAATACACAAGTGGATAATTATATAAGCGTATATAATCTTATAACTTTACTTGAATGAACATAAAATATAACCAACCAACCACTTATATTTTTTCACATATTCTCTTTTTGTCAATGCATTGTTAATACATAATCATATATATATATATATATATATATATATATATATATATATATATATATATATATATATTGAAAGCCCTAGGGCCTATTTTATTAAAATAAAACAGTTACAGAAGCTTGAGGAGAGGACCCAATAAATGAAGCCTTACCCCTACGATACAATGCTAACAAAAGGATCCAAAGATCAGAACAGAAAAAGAGCAATAACAATATCTAAGAAGGAGATCGCGAAGGCAGTACTCTCGCTCTGTTTCTTGGTGATCCATAAAGTAATCTCCATTTCCATGAGTAATCAAGGTATCATCAAGTAGAAGTGTATCCCCAGGCTTCTTCTTCCGTCGAGAAGTGTAAACTTGTCAATCTTCTTCATCTTCATCTTCTTCTACTTCTTCTTCTTCTTCTTCTGATTCTTTCTCTTCTGTTGGCTGATCCTGTTGATTCATAACGGTGGGTGCAGCAATGGGTATAACTTGAAGGTTTCTTCTTTTTCTGCTAAATTTTTGAATGTATCGGTCAGACTCGACAACTATAGTAGCCACCTGGGCGGTTTGCACCACAGGAGAAAGGGCCACACTTCCAGCTTGTTCAGTAACAACTGTGTTGGTCATTTGACTAGCCACCGGAGGAGTCTCCCCGACAGCCTTGTCAACTAAGTTTAAACTGTTGAACACGTTATCAGCATCAGATGTTACCCTTTTCTCCTGGACCAGTGTAGCATCAACTCTTTGTTGGGAAATCCCAACAGCATCTAAAGAAGGCCAGAAGCCATTTTTCTTGAGGGAGGATGCAGTCTATAACAAGTGTCCATAATATGCCCAAACATTTTACAATGCTGGCAATAAATAGGCATGTTCTCCACCACAACTTCCTGCCAAAACCCATCCTCAGCATCTGTGATCCAAATTCGATCCACATCTGGAAGAGTGATATCCCTCACCACTGAACCCTGGCACCATCTGGCGAGGCCCAATCAAAAGTAGGTGAATCAATTCTGAGAGGAGTACCAAGAGCTTGGCTGATGTTGTACAAAGCATGTCGGTGGTACAACTGAAAGGGAAGTTCAGGAAGCTTGAACCACATAGGAACGATAGGAGGTTCCTTAGACGGGTCAAAATCAGGAGTCCGTTTGATAATCTTCATAGAGGTGTCAGCTACCAAAAGAGATTGTTGAGCAAAGATGCTTGCATAATCTTCTTCATTGCGTAGTCTAATAAGTAAATGTCTGTCATCCAACAGTGTCAACTTCCATGCTCCAATGAGCTTCAGATCCTCAAAAAACTTTCTTAAAAACTCCATCTTGGGGTGACCAAATTGGAATCTCCCAATTAATGTGAACTTAACAGCATCAGTGAGAGCCTTCATTTCTTGGGTAGTGAAGATAACAACAAGTTTTCCATCCTTTTCACCTATCTGTCTAATAAAAGGGCACTCCATTTTTCCTGCCGCAGCATCATGTAAAGCTTGTAGAAAAAAAATGATCAAAATTTTTGTGGGAGGTGTGATCTCTGCCCACTACTCCAGCATAAGTAGACTTAGCCCGTTGTGCATAACTCTGCACATTAACGGGGATAGAGAAGGTAGCTGCCATGAAGACAGACAAAGAAAATCAGAAGCAGAGAAGAGACTCACTGTCGTCGAAGTCAAGGAGGCGGCCTGCAAGTCGAGAGAAGGATCGTCGGGCAGAGCGGCAACCAGACCCGCGTCAGCCAGCAACGGATCACCGCAATGACGGAAGCTCCAGACTCAGAGCCGAAGACTCGTACTCCTGAGGCGAAGCAAGCTCCAGAGGCGAGTGCTTCAGAGACGACGACACAAGCTCCTGAGACGCGAGCCCCTTCCCGGGACAGCCCGAGCAACTGAAGATGAAGGCGAAAGAGGCAAAATCGACGAAAACGAAGATGAGCACCGCATGGTCGTGATCAACGAAAGGATGCAGCAGAGAACCAGGATTCGCCATTACGGCGAAACCCTAGTAGTGCGTAAACGAAGACGCCCCACCATTATATATATATATATATATATATATATATATATATATATATATATATATATATATATATATATATATATATATATATATATATTAAATATCATCAAACATATTGCAGAAATTTATAATAATTATTATGTTTGATAATTAGTATGCTTGTGAGGTAAATATACACAATTCAACGATCATAATTTACAAAATAGTTAATATATAGTATTTTTAATGATTTTTTAATTTTCTTTTGTTCTATAGTAATTTTTATTGTATTTAATGCACTCACTAAAATAAATAAGATATTATACAACACAAAACTTCTGTTACTCATTGGTTATAAAAAATTTCTATGATGTCTATCCTCTATACACAAAAGACGAGGGACTTTAAAGAGACAAGAGCTCTACTAATGGCATATGGGTGAGATTAGAATGTAATTGATAGTTGTTATATTTTCGTGTAAAGTCTAGTGCATCAGACATTGTTGTTGATTAGTAGAACCTCTGTCTCATAACCTCTAGGTGAAGTCACTTCCTTCTAAGTATTCTCTACACATTTTATAATAGAGCTTTGGCAATACATAATTGGCTTCTAATTATGGAAATAATTTAAAGTTTGACCCAATAAAAACCTGTTTGTATGATGCTAGGTCTGTCAAAACGGCTCGTTGTTTGCAAGCAGCTCGTGTTCCACTCGATAAGAAGCTCGTGTTCAAGTTGTTCGCTAAGTTAACGAGCCGAACACGAACAAAAATTTGTTCGTTCGTGTTCGGCTCGTTATTGCTCGAAACATTACTCACCAATTATATATATATATATATATATATATATATATATATATATATATATATATATATATATATATATATATATATATATATATATTTGCTGATGAGTAGTACTTTTTTAAAAAATTATTTGCCTACAAGGCTACAATGGTTTATAATCAACTAAAATTATTAATTAAGAAAGTAGAATAAAAATTATTAAATTAGATTCAAATGATATTTTAATATAAACAATTATTTTTAAATCTTGCCCCAATCCTTAACATCTTATGGGTACGTGATTAGAGTTGTTAAAACAACTCTTTGTTTGTGAACAGCTCGTGTTCGGCTTTTTTTGGCTCGCTAAGCGAGCGAGCCGAACACGAACACACTATTTGAGCTCAAAATATAAACGAGCCAAACACGAGCTGAGCTTGGGTCACTCGTGTTCGGCTCGTTTACACCCCTATTTGAATGTTTCACACCCAATGACAATAAAGATTGTAGCATGTTGTCTAAAGGGTATGCTCATTATTTGATCATTTATATAAATCCCATTCTGCATAAAAGAAAGAATAGGAATGATCTAACAAGGCTTTTTGACTCATTGAATTGCATTACCCAAGAACTATAGAAACGAGGAAAGTGTATATCTTTGATGTACCTCCTCTTAGAGTATCTCTAATTATTAAAGAACAAGCATGGAGAGAGCATCAACTTAAGCACTTTGCCGTGAAAATATGCAGAGGATTTGATGTGTCTTAATATGAACAAGAAATGACTTCTCTAAGCTACTATATATATATTGCATTAGCTGCGAGTTGTGGGCATCAAAACCTCACTTAGGAAGCCACAAGTTGGAAGTCAGTATAGCTCACCAAAATTTGGATATCGAAAATGATAATAGAGATGTGCATTAATTGATTTAAATTAAAATATTGAATTGAATCAACCTTATTTGGTTAATTTGGTTTGATTTATGAAATCATGATTTAATTTTGGTTCTAGATTAATGGTTATTTGATTTTTTTATTGGCCTAGCTTTTGGGGAAAAAAAAAACAATTAAACCAAATAACGAGATTATATTATTATTAGTTAAATCAATTAACCAATTAGTTCAACAAATCCATCAAACAATTTGGTAGAATGCAAAAAATTTCATTAGAATTTATTTTATTTTTTGTTAAACTAAAATCAAATTAAATAAAACAAATAGGAATTTTGTTTTGTTCAGTTCTACATTTTTTTTGGTTGGTTCAATTTTATATGTTATTTGGTTTGGTTTAATCATTTCAATAAAATTTCTAAACGATTAGACCAATCCAATCAATTGCACTTTCCTAGATGTTAGCCAGCCACAACCCCATGATAAGTGCCTCATATTTGGTGTTGTTAATAGTTTCGGGGAATTTTTAAGTGTAGTTCAAAGTCTAAAATGCTTTATTGTTGTGAGATAAGAAGAATCTCCACCTCAGCTCTAGAGTTTCCAGAAGCACTATAACAACAACAAAGCCTTAATCCCACTAAGTGGGGTCGGCTACATGAATTCTTTTTCTCCATTGCATCCTATTTAGAGTCATATTTTCATTTAATTCTAATACATTAAGATTATTTTTTATATAATAAGCCCAAGTCTTTTTGGGTCTACCTTCGTCTTTCTTAACATAAGTCAAATCTAAAACATCTACTCTCCTAATAGGATCATCAGATGGTCGACGTTTAATATGACCAAACCATCTAAGGCGACTCTCTCTAATTTTGTCCGACACTGGAGCTACACCAACCTTATCACGGATATATTCATTTCGCATTTTGTCTCTAAGTGTAAAGCCACTCATCCACCTAATCATTCTCATCTCGGCAACACTTAACTTAGTATTACACTTCTCGTTTAAAGGCCAACATTCAGCACCATAGAGCATTGCAGGTCTCATCACTGTTTTATAAAATTTTTCTTTCAGTCTAAGCGGTACTTTTCTATCACATAATAGGCCCGAAGCATTCATCCACTTAAACCAACCAACTTGAATTCTACTATTAACATCTCCATCTATATGACAATCGTTTTGAACAATAGACCCGAGATATCTAAATCGTTTAACACTGTCATTGTCGGTCCAAAGCCCGAATGTGAAAATTGGAGGGTTGCGTTAGGTAGACGACAGTCAGTGTAAAACTTGTCGGAAAAATCATGACATGAATCATTTTTCCAAAAGCACTATGAACATATAAATTTCAATGAGGTACATAGCAAGGAGAGTAAGCGGTTCAAAAGAGGTCAAGATGGTGCATTGAACCATTGATCCAATGAGTTTTGTGATTTGATTTCTGACATGGGCAAAATGTGGATGTCAAAGTCTCTTAACTTTATTGACAATTTAATCAATCTTCTAAATGCCTCTAATTTTCGTAGGGTTGTTTTTAATGGGAGATGTTTTTAGACATTAAAGGTGTGGGCTTCAAAGTATATGCGTAATACGTGTACTAAAAATACTAAGGCCAAGGCTATCTTGTCTATTATTAGGTAATGACATTTTGTGTTGGAGAAGAACTTCCTCACAAAATAGATGAGCAGTTGCATTATCTTTTTTCCCTTTGCAAGACAGAGCTTATTGCACAAGATAAATATATGTTCTCTCAATTTGGATGAATTTTGATAGTGGAGGCAGTGAGACTAAGTCCTAAGCTGTTCAAAGATACCTTAACATTCATTCATCAATTGAAAACTAGCTTATTGAACCCCCTTATTACCTTAAAAACAACTTATGTCTATCTTTCAGTGAGGGTTACAAAATAAAACAAAGTGACTATCTATCTGCTAATTTTTTTAGGATTAGCTTCAACCTTATGATGAGTGACCATAAATTTAAGAAATTTGACTGCAGCCACATTTGGCCAGATTGAGCTATATGTAATAACATTAGATAAGGCAAAAAATAGTAAGTATAATTAAATGTTGGGAATTTTCTAGCCTATTCGCCAACAAGTTGTAAACATATGCCTATAGTGCATTGATCCCGAGAATATTTATGCTTACGTTTTATATATGAATTGATAATTCTCTTTAATGATATCATAAAATGGGATACTACGTAAGTATACATATCGCTATCAAGTAATATATGACTTTCTGATTAAGCCTCGAGATATCAAACCCACAGGGAAAGTGTTAAATAAAGAAAATAGAAAAATAATTTTTTACTTTTTAAGAAAGATCTTATCCAAATTAAATATAATATTCTAGGAAAAAAATTTGATTCTTTTTGTTAAATTTTATAATTTAAAATGAAAGTAAACAACTTTAACTAAACTTTTATAAGATGTAAGCAAATGCAAATAAAATATTTTTATTCTTCTAATGAATCAGTAACAAGTCATGAAATATTATTTTGGAAGTATTTAAAAGTTGTGCCAAATAGGAGCAATTATATTTTTTACCCTTACTAGATATGCTATAAAGAACATAGATTAATCTATTGTTTTATAAATTTTGAAAACGGGTTAGGCAGAAAAGATACTAGCTCTCACTCTAGAGTTTCCGCATCTCCATCCACATGAGGGCTAACATCTCGTATAAAAACATAAAAAAATAAATCGAATTGGGCGCTTTAGCCTGTCACTCTAAAGTTCTCTAATTCTACACCCATTAAAGTATATCTTCCTATTTATTTGCACTCAACCATATATATTACATTCTCACCCATATAATCTCATGTGATTCTTTCCAATTGTTGACTGAGACAATACCATACTGGTTCTTACATGTTCTCACAACATATTAACATCTTAATTGGCCAAATCAAGAAATAAATGAAGTGCTAGGTTTTGAATCATCACAACTTCTTCTAACATTGAAATCCCATACTTAACACAACATACTTCCATAACTTTATTACTTCATCATATTAAGGAAAAAGATAAATAAAACTACTCAAAATTCATGGAGAAAATAAAATCACAACTTGGTTTAAAAGTAGAAATCATAGTGAAATCACAAAAGTCTTAATTAAAAACCAAATGCAATAACAAATATAAAGACTTATCTGTAAATCCTCTCCACCAAACTCTCGAGGTTCCTTTGAAAACTTTACTTTTTCTTACAATACTACTTAAAGGTTGGTGCCTAACTCTGAGGACTCTAATTCTCTAATTTAATCCTAATACAAACTATATTTCAGTAGAAATTGTGCAGTGGAGTGGTACGTTAATGAAAGAACTCTCCTACACTAACTACACACTCTACAACAACCACAAATAACACTCTAAATTACTTTCTAATTACTCCCTCTCAATTCTCTCCCTACACACACACACTTTTGATCTTCAAGCCTTCTTTTATATTTTTTTCCAACATGTGCCTTCATATCTCTTCAAAATGTGTCCAGATTCATTGAATCCTCCAAGAGATGCATCCATGCAAGAGTAATTTGAATTAATTTTAGCGCCAATAGGGAGTTACCCACGTTCTTACCATGAGATGCCTCAAATACCTCTTCAAAAAGGCGCTAAAAATTAAATAACTCTTCTTTAGTAACTGTCGCGCGTAAGCGCGAGGTCCCGACGCTTAGCCGCGAGTCTTATAGCGTGTAAGCTCCAGATCTGGGCTCATAGCCGTAGGGCTCTGATGCATAAGCACCTTCTGAGCGCTTAGCCACCACAGATCAATTTTGCACCTTTCTTCATTTTTGCTCCAATTTTGATACTTTTTCACTCCTTTCATCACATTTATCCATTTAATCATTTCTGTAAGAAAAATATATAAAATACCTTCCATTAAAATATAATATCATCAAAAATAGGTATAAAAATGTATATAAAAATACTATATATTTTAGGTGTATCATGCATCCTATGAGATCTTTTAAAACTTTATTCATGAGGCATTAGCAGGTAATACTAGTATTTTTCAATTGAAATTGTATTAATAATACATAGGTCTTAGTCTATTCATAAATGGAAGCATCTTCATGTCATATTCATCTTAAATTGCTTATAGCTAGAGTAAGCATCTATGAAGCTAAGCTTATAGGTGGCATCCACCAATTAATCTATTAATGGTTTTCCTCATAGATTTAATTCTAATGTTGATTTACTGCTCTACATCTTTTTTTATTTGGTTAACTCTTAGTGACAAGTGATAAACCAAGCTGTGTGTGGTCATACATGTCATTGATGATGATGCTCATAAGATTAATTTATAGACCAATCACTATGCAGAGGTAGACTCACCCTATGAGATGGTGATCCTCAAAGGCAAATCACACATTTTGTACAAAGAGTGAGAGTTTGAAGATATGAATAGAATCAATATGAATGCATATGCCTAAAAAGATTTTTTTGTGGCTATTCCTAAATCAAAAAGTGGTTTATAATTTTTTTTATTTATTTTCATTTTTTGTTCAAATGCCATGATGTTCTAAGGTGTGTATGCAATTTGTTATTTTGATTTTATTTTGGTTATGAATTTCTTAATTTAAAAAAAATATGATTTAATTATTTAATTTGGGTAGAAAAAATAGTTCTTAAAGAGCCTATCGATAAATCCAAACAAAAGCAACAAACAAACACCTAGAAATGTGGGCAGACACCTAATTGAGCTCAAATAATTAAAAATAACAATACAATAACAACACAACATAAATAACAAAATGTTATCCAATCCTAGATATATGGTAGACTCGTCAGTCAACTATTTCGTTCAAATATAACTGTTTGTTCTTTTAGAGCTGTGATTCATCCTTGACATTCATGCATTCAACTATTCATTATTTGATTTGTTGTTTATCTTTCAGATAGTTTGGATGTCAATAATTGATGAACCATGACAAATACCTCAACTCAAAAAAGTGTAAAAACTCATCAGGAAAGTAATTCTACATTTACTACAACAGCCGAGTCATACTACAATGCTCTGCAAAACCCTAAGCATACTATAGCCTCTGCAAAAATAGGTTAGCAAAACTTAAAATGTAAAGAAATTTGTAATGCCAATGCATAAAGAAGACTATTTACTAGTCCTGACCTCTAGTCTAGCGATGAAAAATCGCCCTAACCAAATAGTTGCAACAAACAAAAACACCAAACAGGCACAAATTCAAAGCATAATAAAAGACATTGCCCTCACCTCAACCTAATCCTATAACTAAGGTTACTGTCCTTGGGAAAATCTAAAGAGAGCTTGCGAGTGTAAAAGAAAGGAAGCCAAAATTGGGCTTTTTATACAAGTTTCATAATTTTGATTATTTTGTTCAAATTTACCCTAGGGAAACGTTCATTTGAGTTTTAATTTTTTCTAATTTTTATGGTTTTTTTTTATTTTTAGTTGAATTTATTTTATTATTTGATTAAGTGCAATACATATGTTTACGAAACATATATATGCATATAAAGATTATTGATGCTTATAAGATGTCATAAACTATTAGAAAAAATAATTATATATCTAATAATGCAGAAAATATAAAATTTTAGACATTTTGAGTATTTTATGAATTTTTAGAATTAAAATTTGATCTTTTTCATGTATTCAAATATTTTGTATATTTTTAAATGCACAAAATATTATCGACCTCAAATGTGTTCTTTGAAAATTTTCTGAATTTTTATTCAGTTATTACATTTATTTAAATATTGAGTGCATTTTTTGTTGGAAATTCATAATAAGTTGAAATCACCTCTAAAATCCTGAAATTTTACAAAGATGTTTGGAATAAAATTCTAAACAATATTGATAGAAATGAAATTTTGAAGTCATTATAAGTTCATTGAAATTTCTATTAATAATTGCTTTTATTTAATGATTTAATGATTTAATTTTTTTTAAATTATTTAATGAATTTTTTTTTTGTTTTTATTGTTTCCTTTCTTTTCATTTGTTTTATTTGTGAGAATTTGGTTCAATTTGGATTTTTAATGAAGAGGTTATGAAGATCTTTAGTTTTAAGTGTATATTTGTAATTTTGATATTTTCACATATATCAATTTATTCAATGTAAAAGTGGGTATATTGCATATTCTTTTTCTTTTGTCAAGTGATTTAGATCAATTAGATAAGTTTTGAAATTTAATGTTCAATTTTTTGGATTTAAAAGTGAAGAAGGTAATTTTGGGAAATTACAAATGTACTTATATTTACTTTTATACATGAAGTTTTCTGAAATCTGACTGTTTTCTTTTTTACCTACAATTTCAAACTAGATTTCACAAATGTTTAAGATTTTAAAGGTTCGATATGATTATTAGGTTAGATTTGTAATTTTGATGTTTTCACATAATTTTACTTTAATTAAAATAAAATTTCATTTGATAATCTTGTCAAATTCTTTTTAAGCTTCCAAAACAGTGTATTCACTAATTAAATGTTGATTTGATTTAATTGGAGATTTTATAAAATTAAGATAATATGTTTTCAACATTTGCAAAACTACAAATATACCTTCTTATATAATTTAACTTTTCAAATGGAATACTCTTTTAACCATTTAACTCCAATTATTCTTTCAATTAGAACTTTATAATTTCAAAAAATGTGATTCACTGATTTGCCTAAGATTTAGAAATAAAAGGGTATTTATAAGAATAACAAATTGCAAATCATACCCTTACTCTTATACAACCGGTTTTATAGCCTTTGAATGAATGATTTTATTATTCATTGGATTACATTACTTTTTGTGATGTTTTTTTTTAATTTCATTTTATTTTTTTTTATTTTTCCTTGTTTATTTATTTATGTGAATTTTTAAATGTGTTTCATATATTTTATTTAATTATTGAAATATCTTTATTTATTTTTTTCAATTTTAGTTCCATATTATTCCGCTTGTCTTTCAGATTTCACTTCATTTTTCTTGATATTCCTTGAGTTTATTCTATTTTTTATGAATTTTAAAGCTCTGTTTTATTTATTTAAACGAATTACAATACTTATTAAAGGATTATCTGACTCGGATGCCAACTCAATCACGCCACCTTCAATTTTTCATTCGTCGCCTCCTTAGTGGGTCGCCTAACCATGTGTCTTCGCCTTATTCGTTGGGTAATGATACTGGGTGACTTAGCAATATCTAATGGGCATAAAGGCTTTCCGCAGTCCCTTTGGGTCGATCGGAGCTGTCCAAAACAATTAAAATAAAATGGAAGACATCCTGTTATTGTCCCAAACAAGACGATAGATCAAAGCCCTCCGCACAATTACACACAATTCGTGCAATCACACCTAGGTTTTTATGATCATTTTCATCTGAAAGGATCACTAGGTCCTAATGGTTAGATCCTACAGTCAAAATTCTATGCATTGAAGGTTTTTTGCATGGAGGACCACTGCTGAAGACGTAATTTTAAGATTTTAGATTATAACTTGATTGAGTTATGATCACTAAATTGTTAGGTTTGAATTGTTCGTCTTGTCTCCACACATGATCTCCTTGCTCCAATTTGGGTTCCTTGAGCTCCATCAAAGTATCGGATCAACATGGGGCTCAGGTTGGTCTAGCAATGAGTTAGAAGGTTCAATTTGATGGGGATTTGGTTGGGGAGTGTGTTTTATGGCTTAATGAAGCTTGTCGGATGATTGGTTTGGAAAATTAGTTAATAGTTTGGGGTAACCAAGAATGTCCTAGTCTCGGGTGAGGAAATTAATGGTGGATTGGTTGCGAGATGTCTCGGGAATGGATGGAGAAGCTAACCAACGGTTAAAGAAAGCTTAACGTCAATTGGAGTGGAGTTTGTGAGAGTTTGGAATGGTTTACATCAACTTCCAACAACCACATCGAGGGAACCTGATAGGTTATTTAAAGATTTTGGGGGAGGCTAGGGAGCTTGTTTGAAGGTGTAGGAAGGTTCTAAGCACCAATAATTGGTGCTATGATTACATGTCATGGTCAAATACTGAGGCTAATAGAAATTTGATACATGGAAGGTCAAAATTGGCGTGCGGCCAATTGGGGAGCTCCATGTGTAATTTAGATTTTGGGTAGCTTCCTTAGCAAGGAGGATGGTTGACTAGGCTGAGATTGGGTGAGCTTGGATGGCTGTGGAGGCAATTAAGTCTGTTAAGTCGTTTGGGAGGTTGGCCAAAAGGGTAATGCCACATGAAAGGGCTCAATTAAGCTCGATCTTGGCCATGAGGAAGTGCTTTAGTTTGGCTTCGAATGGATTGTGAGAGGCTTGTGATTAGTTTGAGTTTGGTTGGCTTGGGAGGAGTTTAAGTGGCTTGAAGCTTAGGTCAAGGTGAGCTTATGGTGGCTTGAGCTAGGGTTAAGGTATGCAGGGGCTTGGAAAGAGTGTAAGTGGCTTGGTATGAGGGCTTGAGCCTTGCTCATTTGGATTGGTTTGGAATGGATTGAAATTGACTTAGAACGAGTTTAATTGATTTTGAAGTGGGTGGAGATTGATTAGGGACTTAGCCCAATGAGGTTATGACACTTGTGACATGAAGTGAGTTTGGTGTTGGATGTGTTTTTGGGTTAAAGTGTCAGGCTATGTGAAGAGATTTGGTGTTGGTTTAGGTATGTGTGGTAAGTATGTGATGTGATTGTGAAGGAGGGAAAGAAATGGGGTTGGCTTTGGTTTTGGATTTGAAAAGTGTGGTGGATTATGTTATGGGTTAAAATGGTTTGAGTTTAAATTGATGATGGTGACGGTGAATTGATTTTATTATTATTATTATTATTTAAGACAAATTTATTAGGATTCTAAGAATGAATTAATGTGTAAAATTGATTTTATTTATTGTGAATTTATATAATTTGGTTTTGTTTGTGATTTTTTATATTATTATTATTTTTAAATTATATTTGAATTGATATATATTGGGTTCGTTTTATTTTAATTAAATTTGATTCCAATTATTTTCAATTTTGTTCTTTATTTTTTCAGAAATGAATTTTTTATCATGTTTTGAAATTGGATTTAATTTTGATAAGCTTGGTTTTATTTATTTCAATTTCTTCAATTTTAAAATTTTATGTGTTAAATTTTGAGTTTTTAACTTTTAATGTGTTTGATTCTATTTGATTTTGTTTTGGTTTTAATTGTTAATTTTATTTTTATTTCTCTTCCTAGTACTCTTTAAGATGAATTCAATCACGGTTCAAAGTGAACATAAGATCAAATGTGTTCTCCTTAAATTGAAGAATGAATTATTGAGGGAGTTTCGAGACGTTGAAAATGTTTCAAAAGTCAAAGACTTAAGTCTCTAAGTCAAAAGGTAGTTTAATAATATTTTCAAGCATATATGAGCTCAATTTCTGCTTCCATGACTTAACTTCAATCAACTAAACAAAACATCAAGGATTTATGATCATGTAAATAAAACTCTAAGGTGTGAAGATTTGGTTTGAATTTCTAGTTTAGGGTTTGGATCAATTACTAGTCCTCTAGGAAAACCTATAAAGATAACCTAAGGTCAATTCCTAAGTTTTAGAGAGAGAAAGAGAACAAGATAAATCTTATGCAAAAATGAGGTCAACAAATGGACCCCTAATAGGTGACCCCTAAAAAATGAGGTCGTGGGAGTACACCGCACATATTGGCTTTGACCATATTATCAAAATCAAGGTCAATCTAAGATATACTCCCACGACTAAGTATACATTTCCTATTTAAATCACTACATGAAATATACAGATTAGTGTTAGAAAGTTCCGACGCTAATTAGGCATATATCCGATGCTAATAAAGATTTGCGTTAGTTTTTTTTCGAAAAAAAATTGACATTAAAATGGGCATCGATAATTGGTTTTACATCGACATTTGCATCGACTTTTTATTTGCATCAGAATTAGTATCACAACAATCATTTGTTTTGGGTTTCTACCGAGAAATGAGTCGACGCAACCTTAATGTCGAATTTGCGTCCAGCATGTTTAACACAAATTAGCGTCGATCATGGTGGGCACAGATTAACGTCAACCATAGTTAATGCAAATTAGCGTCAATTTATTTCTGACGCAAAATTGCAAGTTGCATCAAATTAATGATAACAAATATCAAATAGACTATTGTATTTTGTGTCAAATTTTTCGACGCTAATTGGACGCAAACCTATAAGATACAAAAAAAATTACAATGAAAGATTAGATTTCCACATACCTGCACATAGCAAACACATGCAACATAATACCATATTTATCTATCATCACAACTGAAAAAAGAAATCACCAACACGTCTAATCAATGATACCAAATTAAATTAAAGAAAAACAAATTTAAGATTCAAAGTTCACAACTACAAAACGAAAAATTCATCAAAAATGAAAATAAAAAATAATCAGCCGCTATGGTGGGGGAACATTAACAAACACATAATAAAAATCTCAATCCTACTCCTCATATGTCGCTTGCCCTGTCGATCGAAACTCTTCATCAGGCGTGCTAGACCATCTTCAACTCTCTGCTAGCATTCACTCATCTGTCAGAGCTCTCACTCATCAACATGACCCGTCTGGCAAGCTCCTCATGCTGAGCTTGTAACGAGCTAGGGCCATCCACAACTACACGAGAGCGTTCGACTTCAAACGCTATGCCCTTTATGCCTAAGCCATACACCCTCCCCTTCTTCTTCCCCGCCGCCTGCACCCACTACTCAAAATCAAACATTAATTGCAATTTTAAATGTTAATAGCCACAAAAAAAAAAAAAAAAAAATTAACTTACATTGACACATCGAGAATGGCGGAGACTTGCTGCTGTGTCCTGGTACTGATGTGTGAGGACATGCGACTTTGGAGTGGATGACTCTCGGTCAAGCTGCTTGGCTTGTATACATGATCAGATAAATTTAATAATCACATAAATACATAAATCTTTAAGCTTCTAAATTTTGAGATAATCTTACTAGTCTCTGGTAGTGCTATGTATGGGGTATTGAACCTTCAATGTGGAGTGCAACCCCTCTAGCTCTCTTCGTCATTCAATTGTGCTGGTTTGTCTGTTTTTTTTTCCTCTAGTATTCTGGAGAGGCCTAGGCTTTGTTAAAATCACCCCATACATCCTCATCCGCCCAACTCGGCCTCTCCCCATTCTTACGTGCTGTGGTGAACGTTTCTCGGAGTTGATGCCTGCCACAAACCTAAAAAATATGTCGGATTTGATATTAATATTTCAGAGACCTAGAAGGACCTCTGCAAATTAGAAACTATGTGAGTTTGATTAGTATAAATAAAGTATGAATTAATATGATATTTCAAAATAGAATATCATATCTCAACTCCCGAAATCACGTCCCGAGTCATAATTGAGATTTGTATTCATGAGAGAAATGATTGATCAAGCCTGCTCCAAATGATCTTCGTGATGTGTGTCACGGGCGGCTAGAAGGGAAAAACTTAAAATTGAAATATTAGTTACAATAAAAACGACATGAAAACTGAACTTACTCTAATGTGTCTCCCTCCGACACAATATATACACTGCTGGAGGAGTCAGTCATCTGAGATGCAGGAGTCGAGGAACCCGACTCATCAGAGGAGGAATCTGGATGGATAACTGGTGCATGTGTGGGAGGTGGTGCTTGCGAGGAAGGTAGTGCCTACAAGGAGTGGTGATAGGAGGAGTGATCCAAGTGGTTGTAGGAGTGTCACATCTCTCAGCGCAAGTAACAACCTTCTTGAGCCTCCGATATGTGTTCCCCAAAGTTACCTGAATGCGAGGTCTCTCGGGGGGCTTAGCACCTGCCATCTGCAATAGGAAAAAATTATTAGATTTTGTAAGCATAATTAGTATATAATATAAGACATAAAAGTAAGAGAATGGTGTTGAATGCTAACACGAAACATGTTGTGACTGCGTATAAAATCAATAAAAATAAAAGCAAAGTGTAGAAATTAATCATCTAAGTACACATAACATTTTTTAATCTGTTTCATTAGATGAGTCAGTTGATGAAAAACATAATTTTTTTCTTCAATCTCATCATCATTTTCATCCACATCTAAAGGGTCTTCTTCATGAAACCACGCAGTATCCTTTAAGGATAACATATCATTGATTGAACTAAGCTGAATACGAAAATAAGATAAAATTGGCTATTGGTGAATATGTTCAATAATATTTTGCATCTCAATAGTTTTTCTTGATTTATTCTTCAATACAACGATCTAATCAAGTTTATCCCTTGCTCAACCAGGATATCGAAGATAATAAACCTAACTAGCCTATTGTACCAGAATAAATGAGTTGTATTTACATATCTTCTGTTCATTTTAACTTTAGTAATATCATACAAGTTGAGTCTTTGTATTTTTCGAATAGGATTAGGATCAAACCACTCACAAGTGAAAATGTAGACATTGCGTTCAACATAACTCAGATATTGCAACTGAATTACTTCATTTAGTATGAAGTAATAACTGATCTCATTATCTGTGTGTGTGTTTCCTCTGACATAAACACCATAATTATAAGTCTGCTTTCCTTTACACCAAGAGCTAGTATGAAATCTATATCCGTTCACATTAAATATTTGACATATCTTGACACTACGATTATGCCCCCAAACAATATCTAATAGGTCCTGGTTTGTGATTCTATTGTATGTATTATGAACCTATAAGAAGTTCCAAAACATAATTAATTCTACTTTGTAAATTACAATTACATGACGTACTTTTGAATTAAAAATTTACTTCAAAGTACATATAATTTGAACCATGTTAGAAATTCTTCTTCGATTTTCTTGCTTACAGGAGTCGTCTCCTATATTTAAACTCTCGATAAATAACCTGCAGATATCATTGTTATTTGTATGTCTGAGTTAACTGATATAGCATCCCAGATAATAACTGAGATTTATTAAATTTAATATTATTATAGGAATAGTTGCACTTCATCGCAGTTCAGTAAAACATACAAAGTAGCTGAACAAAGCTCTTTATCGTTAAGGTAGCGTGTACCATGCCTGCCTAATGATTCACCTGATATCTAAAATACAGAAAAAATCTGCTTGTGAATGCATGTCACTCACAGTTTCATGTGTATGATGCCCTTAATCGAAGTAATGTGAATAAAAATTAATTCTCATGTAATAGGTATGTGTCGCATATCGACCCATCTGATCGTGCTTTATTCTTAATAGTCATTTTTTATTTTTTTTAAAAACCTGCACGGTTGAGTCATTTCAAAAAATAAAATAAAATAGTAGTTTACTTTAAAATAAAAGACATATCTCTCAAAGGAGTTCATGTACATGTTATTGCACTGGACCCCCCAATATAGCCTCATAACATAGATGTATGGGATGTTTCATTGAGTCAAAAAATCGAGAGGAAATATTCATTCGAGATTGCATATTAATAAAGGAATACTCGCGTCAAGACTCTCAAAGAATCAACATTCAGAGTCCATGCGCACAACTCCTTGAAGAATATAATAATTTCGATCAATGGATTAAATATCGGCTTTGGCAGGGCATTGAATACAATATGTAAGAAACACTTCATGAAAATATGTCAATCGTGACTCTTCATGTCATATATTTTCCTTGTTACCAAGTCAAAACATCAACTTATGTTAGAAGCACAACTTCTTGGAAACTTCAATGAATGCAACGACTCAAAGATTACTTTTCATTGATCCAATGTGAGACAATATGTAGCTTTGAGCTTTATTATTTTACTTGCATTTATCTCTTTTGTAGTTTAACCCCTCCTCTTACCATACTCCTTCAGATTTAATCTTGTTTTAACATTGTCTTTTATTATTTTTCTTGATATCCAGAACGATATTAAAAATATTATAAAAAAAAATCTTCTCAATATGCATAACATCCAAATTATGTCTAATCAGATTGGTCTTCCAATATGGAAGATCCCAAAAGTACTTCGCTTTGTCCAGTTATGTGCAACGCCAAAATCTGGAATACGAATCGATGCAAGTTTCAGTCTCTCAATGATTTTTGATACTTCACTGATTATCTGCAATAAATCACTTCCTCTAATCTTGGGGGTGGACTTGACCTTCCAACACTATTTCTAAAAAAAATGTATCTTTATTCCTATGAAATTGATGATCACGTGCTAAGAACTTTCGATGACAATCGAAACAGGAATTTTTTCTTCTATGCTTCAAAATGAATGCTTTAGGCATGTCCATGCAGTTGAGACATTTCAATTTCCCTGTTGTGCTCTGATAAAATAACATCCAATAAGTCAGGAAATCACTGATCTTCTACATAAGAGCAACTCTAAGGTGAAATTTCTATTTCATAGCAATATCATAAGTCAGCGCACCTGTTTCCCACAATACTTGTAGGTCCATCTATAAGAGGTTGTAAGTACACATCAGTTTTATCCTTGGGGCTATGTGGACTTGGTATAATAAATGTTAGAAATAAGAACAATACAACCATACACATATCAGAGGGTAAATTATATGACGTGATAATAATTGGCCAACATGAATAGGGTGTTGCATCGTGATTTTAAGGTATGAACCCATTCGTACATAAGTCAAGTCTAACATTGTGTGGTTCTGCTGCAAAATCAGAATAAATACGATCGAAGTGTTTCTAAGCTTTATCAGCTGAAGGATGAGTCATTGTAATAACACCAACAAATCCGGTACTATACCATGTCATGCGAGGAGCTTTGCACATATAAACAAACAATCGTTGAAGCAGTGGAATGAAAGAAGTAAAACAAGAGTTTGTAAAGAAAATTTTTTTTTCTGACTTTTACTCTCTCTCTCTTTTTCTCTCTCTTGTTTTGAACCTATCACCACTGCAAAATCTGCATTTTATCTCTAGTGCATCTTTCTTGTGATATAACATGCAAAAATTAACATAACATTCTATTTTTTTATTTAGTAACCCTAACTTCTACACTAACTTTTTTGTTTTGTACAAATTTTCTGGAACTAAATTATTTGTAAGGTTCATCTCTTTTAATAATATTGCTACTTGATTGAAGCGTAAGCTTGGTATGTTGACATCAGATTTGATACTCTGTGTTCTGAGGGTGTTCTCAGGGTGACCAATAACTCTGTATGTGAAGCACATCTTTCCTACAAAGGTTGTTGTGCTGCATTTAATAATTCATAAAATTGTTGTATTTTATTGTTTAGTTCTTAATCATCACCAGGAACACTCCCAAAAAATGAGCTCTGCTGGCATCAGCATTCATTCCTTTATATATGCCAGAATCGTGAATCGTTAAAGGGGCATAACTTGATGAGGCTCCAACATGACTTTATTAAAAATTTGGTTCAAATCCACCACGTGAAGTTCAATACTAATAATTGAATTTAAATCCCTTACAATATATATATAATTTCATTTTGTCAGTCATCAAGTATACTAGATTCTTGTGCTTCGCACAGGGGCATCAGAACCTGCTTTCTGAAAAGTTAATGGGTTGTTGTGATGCCACCTACATGAACTCCTCAACACCAGCCAAAAACATGTCAGTTAGTTCTTTTCTTTATGGATATAATCTGTTATACATCTATAATCTCACGCTTTGAATATTTATCTGCAGCATAGAATGCAGTTCTATAGATCAGTAAAATGAGATATTGGTTGTACAGACAATATGAATCTCATTTATTACATGCATGTAATTTTAATGGGGTCGACTACATGAATTTTGCCTCAGCCACCTGCCGAAATCGAGAATCGGAGAAAATGAGTGTTTAGTGAAGAAGGCAATATTAGAGGATTAGCAACTTATTTACGTTGGCTCTTTCCAATGCTATTAAGTAATTTAACAATCATTTAAGCCTCTGCATCGAGGTTCTTTTCATTTCGCTGTGCTTAACACTAATCGGACGGAAATTCAACGTAAATTTTATGTTAAATTTAAAGCCGAGTCGAACTCTGATCCTTAAGTACCACATTTTCTACAGTGAATCTATATATGAAGTAATATTTAAATCCGGCGGTAGGTGGATTGCCTCGCATTAAATGATGGTAGGTGGATGGACAACCTATTTGTAATGTTGTACATAAACTAAGTTGGCAGAATCACCTTTAACATGAAATGCGGCCCACTTCATAACTAGCGAAGAGTAGCTTACAACTGAGTTTTGACGTAGGTATTAACACGACATCAAAATATGTTGGCCTTATTTGAGAACAATTTATGATACCTTTTCCCTATGTACTGAATCCCTGCTCCTATCAAGCATAAGGTCTTAGAGGCCATGCACAGCCATCAACTTACGCCGAATTTTCCTGTGTGGCGTCCGAACGATCCTCTACATTCGGACGCCACTTACGTATTGACGCGTGATGGAGTGGGGTCACCAATACCACGTCGGAAATAATTAAAAAAAAAGAGGGAAATGTCCCCGGCCTGGCCCGACCCGCGTCCACCCCGCCATTTCAAATCCCGCCAATACGGTATTTTTGGTTCCCGTAACAGTAGAATAAAAAGCAGAAAAGTGGACCAGCTCTGTTAGGGTTTTCGAAACGTGTTATTTTGGCTCTTTAGGTTTAACGAAAAGTGATTTTTCGCTCCTGAGGGTTTCTCTTTTGCTGCAAGATATGGAGTTTGATTTCTCTCTTAACGAAGAAATATGAAACATTAATTACGAAAACAACTCGTTTGGGACGGAAGTAAGATTAACTTTGACCAAGACGTTTTTGTTGAAGGGATGAGTACTAACAAATTTATAGTCGGTTTTCATGAAGTTTTTTATGAAATATTTTTAGTGTATTTTTAGAGTATTGCTGCTGGATTATTTTTGTGTATTTTTTTGTATTTTTTTAGAGTATTGCTGCTGGAGTATTTTTACTGTATTTTTAGTGTATTTTTAGAGTATTGCTGCTGGAGTATTTATAGTGTATTTTTTGTGTATTTTAGGTGTATTGTTGCTGGAGTATTTTTAGTGTATTTTTAGTATATTTTGGTGTATTTTTGGTGTATTGCTAGAGTATTGCTGCTCCAGTATTTTTAGTGTATTTTGGTGTATATTTAGAGTATTTCTGCTGGAGTGTTTTTAGTCTATTTTTGGTGTATTGCTGCTCGAGTATTTTTAGTGTATTTTTGATGTATTTTTGATGTATTTTTAGAATATTGCTGCTGAAGTTTTTTTAGTGTATTTTTGGTGTATTGCTAGTGTATTACTATTGAAGTATTTTTAGTGTATTATTGGTGTATTTTTAGAATATTGCTGCTAGAGTATTTTTAGTGTATTTTTTGTGTATTTTTGGTGTATTTTTAGAATATTGCTGCTGGAGTATTTTTATTGTATTTTTTGTGTATTGCTGGTGTATTGCTGTTGGAGTATTTTTAGTGTATTTTTGATGTATTTTTGTATATTTTTGTAGTATTGCTGAGTTTAGGTTAAATTCAAGACTCCTATATATAAGAGTGATTTATGTGTTATTTTGATGTTGTTGCTGCTTGAAAGTAAGGACATTCTCGCTAGTTGATGTCAATTTTGTGTTTTTTCATGAAGATTTTTCTGAGTCTTTTAGTGTATTCTTGGTGTATTTTTAGAGTATTGCTTGGGTCATAGACATGTCTGACTAATTCTATTGTATAATTTCAAATTGTAGTTACCTGCGACATGAAGTGATTCAAATTATCCAATTGTATACAGTTTTCTTAATACTATTGTTCATAATTAGGTAGAAGCTTACGAACACTATTGCGATTATGCACATCATGTTGGATTCAGTGTCCGCAAGGATCATAGCAGTTACTGGCCGAACTCCAAGCAAATGAAGTCAAAGGATTATACCTGTGCAAAGGCAGGCCATAAGAAAGAGTCACTGGTCGCCAATACACTGAAGTACAGAAAAGCTGAGAGGAGGACTAGTTGTCAAGCAATGGTTCGTTATGCTGTCGACATTGACGGCAACTGGACAATAAAGAAATTTATCGAAGGGCATAACCACCCCTTAGCGGAATCTGGTGACAAGCACCTTCTACGATCCAGTCGGAAGATTAGCGCGTTAAATGCATATTTTCTGAGATCATTGACAGGTTCAGGGATTAAAGCAGCAGACGCATTTAAGTTCCTTGCTGCTGAGGTTGATGGAGTAGAGAACATGGAGTGTACACGACAAGATGCCTAAAACTTCATTCAGAGGGATAGAAGAATTAGAATTGAACATGGTGATGCAAACTCTCTCTTACAATTATTCATGGAACGACAAAATGATGACAGCATGTTTGCATGGGACTTCCAGACTGTGACGAGGGCAGACTGAGAAGCTTTTTCTGGTGTGATGGGCATTCTAGGCCTGACTATGATTGCTTTGAGGATGTTGTAACTTTGACACAAGCTACCGTTTGAATAAGTACAATTTATGTTGTGCTCCTTTTGTAGGGGTGAACCACCACTGGTAAAACGTCCTCTTCAGAGTTGTTTTTTATACAACGAGACAATAGAGTCATTCAGTTGGCTCATCAAAAGTTTTATTCGAATCATGGGCGACAAGCATCAAATCACCATTTTTACGGATCAAGATCAAGCGATGTCAAGGGCCATTGAAGAATGTCTTCCATTCACAAGGCATAGATTGTGCCAGTAGCATATTTATGAGAAGTTGTCTTCAAAAGTTCATTGCAGTACCATGTGTAAGAGCATCAACAATCTGTTCTGCAGATGCTTGCGAGAGTGTGATTCTGAAGAGGAGTTTGAACGTTATTCAGCTTTAATGATCGAGCAAGGAGACCTACACAGCAACGGGTGGCTACAAGATTTGTATCGCATAAGACATAAGTGGTCCACAACATTCAATAAAGAAATATTTAGAATGAGAATATTGTCGACGCAAAGAAGTGAGTCTACAAATAATGTATGTCATGGTGTATCTAAGCCAACTAGTTCTCTCATTGATTGCTTTCTGGGCATTGAAAGTATTATGAAATCTTGGAGAAGGAACGAGAAGGATGAAGACTTCAAAAGCTCTCAAACGGTGATTACACCCACAGTTAAAACAAGCCCAGTGTTGAGGCAAGCTGCTATGTATTACATCCGGAAGCTGTACTACATGTTTGAAGAAGAGTTGTTGCATGTGTTATGCGGAGTAACTGTTGATGTCGCAGGTGAGGGTGCTTCAGAATTCTATGTTAGGAATTTGGATAATCTGGAGACGAGTACACCCTGGATTGTTAATTTCGATATGAATAGGTGTGAGATCACTTGTAGCTGCAAGAAATTTGAAATGATGGGGTTGCTCTGCGCTCACTCGCTACGTGTTCTTAATGAGGTAAAATTAACAAAGATTCCAGAAAAATATTTGTTATTACGATGGTCGGTGAAGGCAAAAAAAGAGATCTATAAAACCTTTGAGTACATACAGACGAAGGACTCTGAAAAGTCCAGCGGAAGTTCAAGTGGAATCCTATTTAGGTCACACTCTCAAAAGTTTGCATACCAACTAATCACTAAAGCAGGTGGAAATGAACGCGCCGAGACATACCTTCCTGATACCTTCAAGACGGCATATATAGGTATAGACGACATATTAGTTGGGAAGGATCCTAATCCAAATAAAATTACCAAAAAGAAAAAATCACATACGATAACCAGCAATCTAAATGAACCCGCAAAAAAGAGACCCAAAGGTATTTCCAATGCTCGGTTGAAAGGATACTGGGAAAAGGGCAAGAGAACTAAGAGTATGTACTTCTACATTCTAAACAATTTAGTAGTTTGTTTTGGTTAACTCATTGCTAAAATGTACAACTTTATGCAGGAAAAAATTGGGAAGGATCCAGTAGAGAAGAACTACAGATAAATTGTGAAGCAAACATGATTGCAGTGTCACAGTCACTTGATCCAAGAAAAAAATATCTATTTTTATGCGTTGATTTTTATTAAATTTGGATATTATGCTTTAATGAGAGGTATTTTTGTGTTTTTGGATGTTGGTGATACAAAAATGTTCAAGAAGGAGAAAATTATGAAAAAGGAGCAAAAAGGAGCAAAAATAGAGCCAAAATGCAAAATTGTCGAAATTACTGGCCTGGCGCTTAGGCGCCAGAGTCCGGCGCCTAAGCGCCGACTCGATACGAAAACTCGTTAAGTTTTCGACGACTTTGGGCGGTTATTTTGACGGTGTGAGCGGTTATTGGACCTTCAGAATACCGCGGTTGTTCCTGGTTTATAGGACATGTGATACAATGTATTTGGATGCTTCAAAACAGTTTTAATCGCGAAGAGGTGCGATCCAAAGTGAAGAGGTGCGAAGAACTGGACACGACCGGCGCCTAGGCGCCAGATTCCGGCGCCTAGGCGCCAGACACACCTTCTAGAAGATTCATTGAATGTGGACACATTTTGAAGAGGTGCCTTGAGGCAACCCTTGAAGCCTATAAATAAGAGGGTATTCCTTCAGAAAAAAACGCCCCATCTAGCCCCTATCTAGAGTCCAACCTAGAGAGAGAATTAGAGAGATCATATTAGGGCCACCTTTTTACTTTCCTTCATAAATTAGTGAGTTTATTTTAGAGTTTGAAAGAGTTGGTGCATCTGTAGTTCATTACTGTCGTGGAGTCGGTAGGAATCGAAGTTCGGTAGGAGAAACATCTAAGATAAGTATTTTTATTTTGATTCAAAGTTTATTTATTATGTTTTGTTATTTAATTTCAATGTGTTCTGAATAGTTACTTTACTTTCTCCTTTCAATTATGAAATGATAAATAAGATAATACAAAATTCGTCGGAGAATTAAAAATCATATATTTTCATAACATTGTGATGATATTAATACCGGTTCTTAATTTACTATTTAAATTGGCCATTTAAATTGTTAAAACCCGTTGAAGAGTTTTGAGACCTAGAAGGAGATGAATTCTTAACTTGTAGATATCACATGAATCCTTGGGTAGTCGAAGGCTTTGTGCGGGTTATTCAAGGTGAAGTGCAAATAAATAGGAAGATGTTATATAGTGGGCGTAGAATTGATAAGTTTTTAGAGTGAGACTAAAATCTTATGATTTGGTTTATAGAAAAGGAAAGGGTCACTAGTAGGGCCGACCATAGCCACCCTTGGACATCTAGTAGTGTGAGTCTAGATTAACTCATTCTACTAACAATACATTCGGACTCGATCTATAAAGCAGCCTAATGTTCTTTGCACTCGGATCAAAGGGTAAAGAATATGAATGCTTCTATTTGGCACAATACCATAAATTTATATTCTCCACGAATATTATCATTATCTTAGAAAATCTTGGATTAATTGAAACGGAGAAAGTTGCTTTCTTATTATTATTTACATCAATTATTTTATTTATGCTTTATTATTGCATCTAGTAAACTAAAGATATTTTATGTTTGATTATAAAAGAAATACTTTAAAATAAAAATATTTAAAGATCTATAACTCTCTCCTCGTGGGAATGATACTGTGGTCTTTGTTTCAAAGTCTTATATTACTTGAAACGATACGTATACTTGCGTAGAACCCCTAGTGTGTAAATTATTTTCCATAAAATTATATTTACATACACTAGCTGCTATTATTATTTATAACATATATTTTTGAAAGCATTAATTAGTACGTTGATCTTCAGAGGACTTCGGGTCAAGTTTTTGGCACCGTAGCCGGGGAAGAAGATTTTAGTACGCATATATTTATATCGAGTCAAGTTTTTGGCGTCGTTGCCGGGGAGACCAGAGGCAAACTTTTAGATTTTAAGTATTTTTATTTTATTCATTTTTCTTTATTAAAAACAAAAAAAGCATATATATAATAATAATATTTATTTTAATTCTTGCTAATTGGCTTTTTATGCGTAGATCTGAAGGATTATTACCTTTAGATTCTGAATTAGAAAGAACTGTTAGAAGAATTAAAAAAGGAAAACAAATTCAAAAATTTCAAGAAATGACTAATTTACATAACAATTTACAAAATCAAATTGAAATTAATGATCACAATGTTTATAAACCATTAAGAGATTATACTAACCCTACAGTTGATGAACTTCATAGTAGTATTCAAATACCCACTATAGATGCTAATTCTTTTGAGCTTAAACCGTCTATTATTCAAATGGTTCAAAACAATCAATTTAGTGGAACACCAAATGAGGATCCAAATTTACACCTTGCTAGTTTTTTAGAACTTTGTGCTACCTTTAAATATAACAATGTTTCTGATGATGCTATTAGATTTAGACTCTTTCTTGTTTCTTTAAGAGATAAAGCAAAGATGTGGCTGAACTCATTCGCAACAGGTTCTTTTAAAACATGGGCTGAAATGACACAAAAATTCCTTGCTAAATATTTTCCTCCTTCTAAAACTGCTAAATTAAGAAATGATATTACTTCATTTAGTTAATTTGACGGGAGACAATTTATGAAACTTGGGAAAGGTTTAAAGAACTATTAAGAAAATGTCCTCATCATGCTTTACCTGATTGGTTGATTATTCAAACATTTTATAATGGATTAATTGGATCTTTAAAATCAATTATTGATGCTGCTATTGGAGGTTCTTTAATGTTTAAATCATTTGAAGAAGCTTATACTTTCATTGAAGAAATGACTAACAATAATTTTCAATAGCCTTCTAAAAGGATTAATCCTAAAAGAATGGCAAGTATTCATGATAATGAAGCTTTTTCTATTTTAGCTTCACAAGTAGCAGCAATGTCTAAGAAATTAGATAGTTTTGCTATTAATATATCACATAATAACTCTGCTAATATTGAAGATTCTCAAACTATTGAAACTTTACAAGTTATTGCTAGTAAAAATAATTCTTATTCAAATTATTATTATTATGGATGGAAAAATCATCCTAATTTTAACTGGAATAATTCACAACAATGGGGTAATAATCAATCTCATCCCACTAGAAATTGGAATAATCAAGTTAATTCAAACTATAAACTACCTGGATTTAACAATCAACAGAAAAAGTTACATATAGAAGAATTAATTTTGCAACTAAGTAATCAATTACAAAATCAAAACACTGTTATTCGTAATATTGAGAATCAAATGGGACAAATCGCTAATTTAATTAATTATAGACCCACATGAACACTTCCTAGTAATGTTGAAATCAATCGAAAAGAAACTGGAAAAGAACATGAACATGTTAAAGCTGTAAACTTAGAAGTGGAAAGGAATTAAAAGAAAGAATACAAAATGAAATTGCAAATGATATTGAGGTTGAAGAGATTGAAAATTCTAAAGAAACTTCTCCTAATAAAGATCAAACTGATATTTTTATTAATATGGAAGTTGAAAAACCACCACCACCTTTCCCTCAAAGAATTAAACAACAGAAGCTTGATCATCAATTTTCTAAGTTTTTTGAAATTTTTAAGAAACTTACTATAAACATACATTTTGCTGAAGCTTTGGAACAGATGTCAACTTATGCAAAATTTATGAAGGATATTTTAAGTAAGAAATGAAGTTTTGAAGCTTTTGAAACTGTTGCATTAAGTGAAGAATGTCGTGCAATAATTCAAAAGAAATTACCTCAAAAACTTAAAGATCCTGGAAGTTTTACTATATCTTGTGCTATTGAAGAAAAATTTTGTGGAAAAGCTTTATGCGATTTAGGAGCAAGTATTAATCTCATGTCATTTTCTATTTTTCGAAGGTTGAATTTAGGAGAGATTACTCCCACCATTGTAACCCTTCAATTAGCTGATAGATCTATCACTTACCCTAAAGGAGTTATAGAGGATGTTCTTGTTAAAGTAGATAAATTTATCTTCCCTGTAGATTTCATTGTACTTAATATGGAAGAAGATAAAGAAATACCTATTATTTTAGGGAGACCTTTTCTAGCGACCGGACGAGCTATGATTGATGTGCAAAAAAGAGAATTAACCATGAGAGTTAATGATCAAGAGATTAAATTTAATGTCCTTAAATCAATGAAGTACTCGACAAAGAAAAATGTTATCGAATGGATATGATTGATTATTTAATTGAGAAACATTATCAAGAAAAATGTAAAGTAATTTCTGAAGAAAAATTTGAATTATTAACCGATGAAGAACTAAAAGAAGAAGAAACTCATTATATTAAAGATAATTGGGAAACTTTGGACATAACTCAAAATGATATACTTTTACTCTCAATTAAAAAAGCAATTGAACTGGAATTAAAAATGTTACATTTATATTTAAAGTATGCATTTATGGGAAATTCATTAACTTTACCTGTTATTATTTCTTCTGAGCTAAGTAAAGATTAAGAAGAAAATTTGATAGGAGTGTTAAAGAATTATAAGAAAGCATTTGGTTGGACAATTGCTGACATAAGAGAAATAAGCCCGTCCATTTGTATGCATAGAATTTTAATGGAAGAAAATTTTAAACTTACTATTGAACCTCAAAGAAGATTAAATCCTCTCATGAAAGAGGTTGTTAAAAAAGAAATTGTTAAATGGTTAAATGCTGGTATTATTTATCATATTTCGGATAGCCAATGGGTAAGTCCTATTCATTGTGTTCCAAAGAAAGGAGTAACTGTCATTGTCAATGATAAAAATAAACTAATTCCTACAATACAAGTTACTGGATGGTGAATTTGCATTGATTATAGGAAATCAAATGACGCCACTAGAAAGGATCATTTTCCTTTACCTTTCTTGGATCAAATGCTTGATAAATTAGCTGGGCACTCGTATTTCTATTTTCTGGATGGATATTCTGGTTATCATCATTACCTGTTGCTCCTGAGGACCAAGAGAAAACAACATTTACAAGTCCTTATGGAACATTTGCCTTTAGAAGAATGTCTTTTGGTTTATGTAATGCACCTGCAACTTTTCAAAGATGTATGATGTCAATATTTTGTGATTTGATTGACAAAGGAATTGAAATATTCATGAACGATTTTTCAGTTTTTGGAACTTCTTTTGAATCTTGTTTGGAAAATATTTCCAAAATTACGAAAAGATGTGAAGAAACAAATTTAGTTCTTAAGCGAGAAAAATGTCAATTCATTATCACGAAGGCATCGTACTTGGTCACAAGATTTCACAAAAAGGGATGGAAGTAGATCAAGCAAAAGTGAAAATTATTCGTTGAATTACAACCACCTACCATCATTATCGATGTGAGAAGTTGTGCTAGGTCATGCTTGGATTTTATAGAAGATATATAAAGGAATTTTCTAAAATTGCTAAACCTCTTTGTCATTTATTGGAAAAAGATGCTAAATTTGAATTTAACAAAGACTATGTTAATGCTTTTAATATTTTAAAAGAAAAATTAATTACTGCACCTATCATTGTTGCACCTAATTGGAATAAATTTTTTGAATTAATGTGTGATGCAAGTGATTTTGCAATTGGAGCTATATTGGGACAAAAATATGAGAAAATTTTCAAAATTATATATTATGCTAGTAAAACTCTTACTGAAACTAAAAGAAATTACACAACTACTGAGAAAGAGCTTCTAGCTATAGTATATGCCTTTGATAAATTTAGACCTTATCTTCTTGGTAGTAAATACATAGTTCATACTGATTCCGCTATTAAATATCTAATGTCATAAAAGGATGCTAAACCTAGACTATTAAGATGGGTTTTACTTCTACAAGAATTTGATTTTCAAATAGTGGATAGAAAAGGAACGGACAACCAAATTGTCGATCATTTATCTAGAATTAAGAATGATGTTATTACTCGAAGAAAACATAATTGAGAAATTTCCCGATGAACATTTATATGTTATTCAAGGATACCAAACACCTTGGTATGCGGATATAGTTAACTATTTAGTTAGCAATATTCTACCTTATGGATTGGATGAAAAATTTATTAAGAAATTTAAAAATGATGCTAAATATTATATTTGGGAAGATCCTCATTTATTTAAATTAGGAAGAGATTCTATAATTCAAAGATGCATACCTTATGAAGAAACTTTGCTATTATTCAAAAATGTCATGATTTCGATTTTGGAGGACACTTTGGAGTAAATAAAACTGCATTTAAAATTTTAAATTCAGGATTTTATTGGCCAACTTTATTCAGAGATGTGAGACATTATGTTAAAACATGTGATCGATGTCAAAGAATGGGAAATATATCCAAGAAAGATGAAATGCCTTTAAACTATATATTGGAAGTTAAACTTTTTGATATATGGGGTTTAGACTTTATGGGACTATTTGTACCATCATCTGGAAAAATTTATATTTTATTAGCAGTTGATTATGTTTCAAAGTGGATTGAAGGCGTAGCTTTGCCTAACTCGTGACTCCAAAAGTGTATCTATATTTTTAAAGAAGATGATTTTTTCAAGATTTGGAATGTCTAAGGTAATTATCATAGATGGTGGAAGTCATTTTAGAAATATAAGAATTCAATCATTACTGCAAAAATTTGGAATCAAACATAAAATTGCAACTGCATATCACCCACAAACAAGTGGAATGGCTGAAGTATTAAACAGAGAAATTAAAAGAATTTTAGGGAAGACTGTTAATCCTAAAAGAACTGATTGGGTTGATAGACTTGATTCTGCATTATGGGCTTATAGAACAGCTTATAAGACACCAATCGGAATGTCACCTTACCGGTTAGTTTTTGGAAAACACCGTCACTTACCTGTTGAACTTGAACATAAAGCTTATTGGGCGATAAAGGAGTTTAATTCTGATTTGAATACTGCAGGAGAAAAATGATTATTGCAATTAAATGAGATGGATGAAATAAGAAATGAACCATATGACAATGCAAAAAATTATAAAGAGAAATTGAAGGTATTACATGATAAAAAGATTTCAGGAAAAATATTTGAGCCTGGACAAGAAGTATTACTATTTAATACTCGTTTAAGACTTTTTCCTGGAAAATTGAGATCAAAATGGATAGGACCATATATAATTGAAAAAGTATACCAATATGGAGCTGTGGATATTAAAACCCCAAAATTGGAAAAAATTTTAAAGTTAATGGATTAAGATTAAAGCCTTATTTGGGATACATTAAAAAGATTTATAAAGAGGCTATGAATTAAGTCAACCTGATTAAAGAATTACTTAGGTCGGGCTGACGACGTTAAACCAAGCGCTTAATGGGAGGCAACCCATAAATTTTATTTTTGATGTGTTTTTACATTTTTAATGTATGGTTATGCCTCAGTCTTGACTAATTTTATATAACTTCAGAAAATTAAAAATTATCTTGAAATATATAAAGTTTGGACTTTGGATCACTCCATTTCATATGTGAGTAAAAAGGAGATCAAGTTAGCCTTCATTGAAATTATATATAATTGTGTTATTGAGATTGTTCTGGTCTTATCATTATAATTTACCTATTTTTTTAGAACAAAATCTTGAAATTTGACGTTAGGCGAAACAGAGTCGAACATGGTTCCGGCACCTAAGCGCCAAAATTCGGCGCCAGAATTCGGCGCCAGAATTCGGCGCCTAATCGCCAGAATAAGCTGTGTGTCGATGGGTCTGGCGCCTAGGCGCCACGGTTACTGGGTCGTGTAAAAACCGAAAACTTTCAGTTTTTCACACGATTTTCACCTTTAAATTAACTCATCTTCATCCCCAATCCCTATACAATCATTATTTCGACCCATACACTCCATTCTTGAGAAATTAGAGAGGATTTTTGAAGAAATGGAGAGGAGAAATCTTGGAGAAGAGGCTAGAGACAAAGGTCCAAAAGATCCTCAACCCTACTTCAATGGTTTCATCGCTGTAAGTTTGGAGAAAATTTCTAGTCGTCTTGATAAATTTGAAGTGGATTTCAAGAGTATTGGAGATCGCCTCCATGAGATGTATCATCAGATTGAACATCTGGAATAGCAAGCGAAACTTCAATTTGATCATCTAGCGGCTTATCAAGATGCTCAAGTGGATATGTATGCGAAGAACAATTGGATCGACGAGAAAACGGCTACAGATTTTTCAAGAGCGTTAGTATTCTTCCTCAGTAGGCCAAGCAATCTTCATTGCCAAGATAATGGAAATTAGATAGTGATTTGGTGAGATCGTAATTTATCTAGTGAGTCGTTGTATCGATTTAGTGAATCGATTGTGTTTGCTTTCATGTTCAATGTGTGTTGTATTTATTTTCAAATTGTGTTGTTTGATTGTGTGTTAGGACTTGAATCATTATATTATACTTATCTGAAGTGTATTGAGCTACTATTGAAGATTATAAATAGAAATTAGAGGAGTTTGATTTAAACCTTGTGTTTGATTGGTGGATTTAATATTTAATTTTTAAAAATTTTTTGAAAATGTTTTGAAAGTTAGAAACTGAAGTCATACTCTAATATGAGTAATTGGAAGTTGAATTTATGAATTTTGGTGGAAAATAAAATTTTTAGAGTGATTTTTGTGAAAGGCGAGTCTGGCGCCTAGGCGCCAGAATTTGGCGCCTAAGCGCCGGTTCGGCCTGCTTACCCGAAAAGCACCATATAAACCCCATTAGCCATGGATGACGCCTAAGCTTCATTTCCTTCCCCATTTTCGCGAAAATACACCTCTTAGATCCATTTTGAGGTCAAAACATCAAGTATTTGGGCGCGAAATCACTTGATTTCTTCGTCTCGAGGTCAGATCTACACTCTAATCCATTTATTTTCGATTTTCACCATCGTTTTTTCTATTTTTTGCTAAAAACCGAAATTTTGAGAAAAATTTTGATTTTTAAACTTATTTTAAGTTTCTTAAACTTAAAAAGAGTTTAAATATTTGATTTCTAAATTTGTTTTTGTTTTCTTTCACGTTAAGATGG
Source organism: Papilionanthe hookeriana x Papilionanthe teres (assembly GCA_022702705.1). Classification (NCBI taxonomy): domain Eukaryota; kingdom Viridiplantae; phylum Streptophyta; class Magnoliopsida; order Asparagales; family Orchidaceae; genus Papilionanthe; species Papilionanthe hookeriana x Papilionanthe teres. The sequence continues at coordinate 93,905,766 of CM040425.1, forward strand.
CACCGAAATCTAAGCGAGGGAAGGGACGAGAAAATTTTGACAGTAGCAAGTTCGCGACTGCGGCAGCGCATTTTCGATATCACGAATTTGCGACGTCGAGAAAGTTTATCTCGGAGCGAAGCTTTTACAATCCGGGTGAAATGATCGAGAACACAATCGTTGCGCACAACTGGCAACGATTCTGTTATTTCACTGTTGTTGCTGTTATTCCAGTCGTTCGCGAATTTTATGCTAACTTTTTAGATGCGGAAGACTACGAAGTCTTTGTCAGAGGTATTGGAGTAGGATTTACTCCGGAGAGGATCAATGTGTTTTATGGACTGCTGACCCGATATAAATATATGCGTACTAAAATCTTCTTCCCTGACAACGGTGCCAAAAACTTGATCTGAAGTCCTTTGAAGATCAACGTACTAATTAATGCTTTCAAAAATATATGTTATAAATAATAATAGCGACTAGTGTATATAAATATAATTTTATGAAAAATATTTTACACACTAGAGGTTCTACGCAAGTATACGTATCGTTTCAAGTACTATAGGGCTTTGAAACAAAGACCCCAGTATCAATCCCACGAGGAGAGAGATATAGATTTTTAAATATTTTTATTTTAAAGTATTTCTTTTATAATTAAAAATAAAATATCTTTAATTTACTAGATGCAATAATAAATTAGGAATAAAATAATTAATGTAAATAACAATAAGAAAGCAACTTTCTCCCTTTCAATTAATCCAAGATTTTCTAAGATAATGATAATATTCGTGGAGAATTAAATTTATGGTATTGTGCCAAATAGAAGCATTCATATTATTTACCCTTTGATCCAAGTGCAAAGAACATTAGCTAGCTTATAGATCGAGTCCGGATGTATTGTTAGTAGAATGGGTTAATCTAGACTCACACTACTAGATGTCCAAGGGTGGCTATGGTTGGCCCTACTAGTGACCCTTTCCTTTTCTATAAACCAAATCACAAGAATTTAGTCTGTCACTCTAAAAACTTATCAATTCTATGCCCATTATATAATATCTTCCTATTTACTTGCACTTCACCTTAAATAACCCGCACAAGGCATTCGACTATCCAAGGATTCATGTGATATCTACAAGTTAAGAATTCATCTCCTTCTACGTCTCAAAACTCTTCAACAGGTTTTAACAATTTAAATGGCCAATTTAAATAGTAAATTAAGAACCGGTATTAATATCATCACAATGTTTTGAAAATATATGATTTTTAATTCTCCGACGAATTTTGTATTATCTTATTTATGTTTTCATAATTGAAAGGAGAAAGTAAAGTAACTACTCATAACACATTGAAATTAAATAACAAAACATAATAAATAAACTTTGAATCAAAATAAAAATACTTATCTTAGATGTTTCTCCTACTAAACTTCTGATTCCTACTGACTCCACAACGTAATGAACTACGAGATGCACCAACTCTTTCAAACTCTGAATACAAACTCTAAAATAAACTCACTAATTTATGAAGGAAAGTAAAAAGGTGGCCCTAATATGATCTCTCTAATTCTCTCTCTAGATAGGACTCTAGATAGGGAGTGGTAGATGGGGTGTTTTTCTCTGAAGGAATACCCTCCTATTTATAGGCTTCAAGGGTTGCGTCAAGGCACCTCTTCAAAATGTGTCCACATTCAATGAATCTTCTAGAAGGTGTGTCTGGCGCCTAGGCGCCGAGGCGCCGGAATCTGGCGGCGCCGGACACCGCGTCCAGTTCTTCGCACCTCTTCACTTTGGATCGCACCCCTCCGCGATTAAAACCGTTTTGAAGTGTCCAAATACATTGTATCATATATCCTATAAACCAGGAACAACTGACAGTCTTCTAGAAAGTCCAATAACCGCTCACACCGTCAAAATAACCGCCCAAAAGTCGTTAAAAACTTAACAGTTTTCTGTATCGAGCTGGCGCTTAGGCGCCGGACTCTGGCGTCAGGCCAATAATTTCGAAAATTTTGCATTTTGGCTTCATTTTTGCTCATTTTTGCTCCTTTTTGCTCCTTTTTCATATTTTTCTCCTTCATGAATATTTTTTCATCACTTATATCCAAAAACACGAAAATACCTTTAATTAAAGCATAATATCCTTAAAATTTAATAAAAATCAAGGCATAAAAATAGGTATTTTTTTCTTGGATCAACTGCCACCTACCATCAAGTGCCACTATTCTGGATTATCTCCATCTGAGGGAGATCTTGAGATGATTATTGTTTATTTGACTGACGACACTGGAGCCTAGAAGATCCGAAATGAAAAACGGGTAAACTTCAAATCTTCTAAGTTAAATGGTGTTTCAAAGGCTTGACATTATTTTATTTATGCTAGACTTCTACCTTCCAACCTCCTAGTGAAGTTACCAGAGAAAGAGCTATCCTGAACTATTGTATTCAGGAGAGGAAGCTGATAGATGTCGGCAGTATTATTTATAATTCTGTGGAGTCTACTGCTAGATCCAGTACTTCTGTGGGACTGGGATTCCCATCTTTGATCTATTGTTTATGTGTTAGCAATAGAGTCACTGCTGATATTTCTGAGGAGAAGCTGAAGTCTACCAAGCCAATTGTGCAGGAGAGTGTTAGTATATATGATCGTCTTCGAGGGAAGAGATCGACCGCTCCTTCTACTTCTGAACACACTTCAGGTAGACCTTCCACTTCCAGACCTTCTACTTCTACTGCCGAGCCACCATCTAGTTTTTGGGAATCGATGCATGATCGGTTTATAGAGCGAGCAGCATGAGTTATTTCAAACTCACTCTGCGAGTTGATTCTATTGATAAGAAAATTGATCATTTATTCGAGTATACCTAGAGGAAGAGTAGTTACGATGCTGAGTATGATGAAGCTCTCGTTAGATTCCTGAAGGGAGAGCATGATGTTCAGTTTCCTACCTTTCCTAATTTCTCACCATATGTTGATCCTAAGGATGTTGAGTTTTTTTTTTTGTGATGATGCCGATGATGAGGCTACAGACAGTGATTAGTGGCCTGATTTACCTCTGAGTTGTGCTAAGTCTGTTGTTAGATTAGTTTGTTTGCTAGTATTGATTGTTGTTTGTTGTTTACTAGTTTAGATTTGTTTATGTACTTTGTGTGGATTCTTGGGTGTTGAGACTGTTGTTAGAGTATTTTTAATGTATTGTGTTTAAGATTGAAATTTGGATAAATTTATGTTTATTTTCGTTTCAATCTACTCGTTTAGTAGTTAGTATTGTTGTTCTATTTCCGTTATTATAAGTAGTATAGTCATTTAATTTAATTACTAATGAGCCTGCTTACTTTTATACCTGCTTCATTATTTCAGTATTATTCATAAAAGCATGTGTAGAAGTAAATTTTTCTTTCTAGAATGGTTTTTTTTTCATACTTATAAAAATTCCTTTTTAAAATTATGTTTTTGTTTCTCTCATACTTTAAAAAATTTTCATGATAGACCAAAACTTAAGTTTGGGGGAAGGGAAAACACATTCAAATTTAAATTTTATTTGTCATTTAAGAACTAATATTTTTTTTAAAATAAAAATTTTTTAATATAACATGAGGAATGAAGAATCTATTTAAGATCACTTAAATTTTTGAAATTATAAATAATTTAGTGGACTTAATAAAAAATTTCAATAACGTTGATTGATTTTAAGAATAGAATTATTTAATTTAAAGAAGAATAAGATTAAGAAAATTTTCTATTCATAGTAGAGATAATTGAATTTTAGAAGTATTAAGAAATCAAAAATTATAACTCGAAAAAGAATAGATTGAAATTTTTTTTGAAATCTATTTATGTTATAATAATTAAGTGAAAATGTATAAGTTTGAAAATATAAGTTAAGGATGGTAAAGTTCAAAACCATTAGCAGGCTGCAGGCTATCCAAATACAGTAATCCTCTCTTTAAAAAAAATAATAATAAAAAATAAAAGGAAGAAAAAGAGAGGAGAACCTTGAGGAAATGCCTAATAAAAAATTGACTTCACTTGAATTAACTTATAAAAAGAAAACTGATTACATATATTACTTAATTTTTATGCATGTATTTTTATTAGAAAAGAATTTCATGAAGATTTTTTTCTTGTGAATAATTTATGTGATCTTAATATAATAAACTACAATTATTTTTGAAGTGAATGAAAATAAAATTTTTGAAGTCTTATGATTTGGTAGTTAGAATATTCTTTAAATTCTTAAAATTAAACTTAGTGAAATTTGGTTAATGATTTACTAAAGCCTTTATAAAATCAAAAATCATAAGAAGTCTTAAATATTTACCTTTTTATTCCAAATGTTATACATTTTATATAGTAAAAAGGGTTACTTGAGGACAAGTAACGTTTAAGTTTGGGGGATTTTGATCCAAGAAAATAATACCTATTTTTATGCCTTGATTTTTATTAAATTTTAAGGACATTATGCTTTAATGAAAGGTATTTTTGTGTTTTTGGATGTAGGTGATACAAAAATATTCAAGAATGAGAAAAATATGAAAAAGGAGCAAAAATAGAGCCAAAATGCAAAATTGTCAAAATTACTGGCCCGGCGCCTAGCGCCAGCTCGATACAGAAAACTGTTAAGTTTTTGACGACTTTTGGGCGGTTATTTTGACGGTGTGAGCGGTTATTGGACCTTCTAGAAGACTGACAGTTGTTCCTGGTTTATAGGACATGTGATACAATGTATTTGGACGCTTCAAAACGATTTTAATCGCTAAGAGGTGCGATCCAAAGTGAAGATGTGCGAAGAACTGGACGCGGTGTCTGGCGCCTAGGCGCCAGACACACCTTCTAGAAGATTCATTGAATGTAGACACATTTTGAAGAGGTGCCTTGAGGCAACCCTTGAAGCCTATAAATTTGAGGGTATTCCTTCAGAGAAAAATGCCCCATCTACCCCCTATCTAGAGTCCAACCTAGAGAGAGAATTAGAGAGATCATATTAGGGCCACCTTTTTACTTTCTTTCATAAACTAGTGAGTTTATTTTAGAGTTTGTATTTAGAGTTTGAAAGATTTGGTGCATCTGTAGTTTATTACGTTGTGGAGTCAGTAGGAATCAGAAGTTCAGTAGGAGAAACATCTAAGATAAGTATTTTTATTTTGATTCAAAGTTTATTTATTATGTTTTGTTATTAAATTTCAACGTGTTCTTAGTAGTTACTTTACTTTCTCATTTCAATTATGAAAAGATAAATAATATAATACAAAATTCGTCGGAGAATTAAAAATCATATATTTTCAAAACATTGTGATAATATTAATACTGGTTCTTAATTTACTATTTAAATTGGCCATTTAAATTGTTAAAACCTGTTGAAGAGTTTTGAGATGTAGAAGGAGATGAATTCTTAACTTGTAGATATCACATGAATCCTTGGATAGTCGAATGTCTTGTGCGGGTTATTCAAGGTGAAGTGCAAATAAATAGGAAGATATTATATAATGGGCGTAGAATTGATAAGTTTTTAGAGTGACAGACTAAATTCTTGTGATTTGGTTTATAGAAAAGGAAAGGGTCACTAGTAGGGCCGACCATAGCCACCCTCGAACATCTAAGTAGTGTGAGCCTGGATTAACCCATTCTACTAACAATACATCCGGACCTGATCTATAGGCTAGCCAATGTTCTTTGCACCTGGATCAAATGGTAAATAATATGAATGCTTCTATTTGGCACAATACCATAAATTTAATTCTCCACGAATATTATCATTATCTTAGAAAATCTTGGATTAATTGAAAGGGAGAAAGTTGCTTTCTTATTGTTATTTACATTAATTATTTTATTCCCGATTTATTATTGCATCTAGTAAATTAAAGATATTCTATTTTTAATTATAAAATAAATACTTTAAATAAAAATATTTAATGATCTATAACTCTCTCCTCGTGAGATCGATACTGGGGTCTTTGTTTCAAAGCCATATATTACTTGAAACGATACGTATACTTGCGTAGAGCCCCTAGTGTGTAAAATATTTTCCATAAAATTATATTTACATACACTAGCCGCTATTATTATTTATAAAATATATTTTTGAAAGCATTAATTAGTACGTTGATCTTCAGAGGACTTCGGGTCAAGTTTTTGGCACCGTTGTCAGGGAAGAAGATTTTAGTACGCATATATTTATATCGGGTCATCACTGAGCAAGGTTATTCTCTTTTTTTTACTATTATAATCTTACATTGAAATACCCTCTCTAACATTCAATTTGCCTCTTCAACAACAAAATGTTACGCCTGAACCATCTTACACCGCATTACTGATGCACTCCATTACTGGGTTGTGACATGATTGTTATGTCAATAAGTAAAAAAGGAAAATATAACCATGTTACGACCATGTGAATAAACAAATTCATTGAGAATAATGTTTTGTGGTTTTGTGTAATATATTTTGTTATTTTAGTGAGCCCGTTACACTCAAAATTCTTAATTTCAGCATTCCACCAGTAAACAGGGAAAATACACTGAAAATACACTAAAAATACACCAGACTATGCACCAGACTTCTAGATTTCAGAATTGAAGCAGTAAACAAGTAAAAATGCCCAGCTTCACTCAACATTCTCAATTTCAGTATTCCACCAGTAAACAATGCAAGCACACTGTGAATACACTGAAAGTACACTGAAAATAAACCTGTACACAAAAATACACTGAAAATACACCAGACTATTCACCAGACTTCTGGAATTCAGAATTGAAGCAGTAAACAAGTAAAAATACCCAGCTTCACTCAACATTCTTAATTTCAGTATTACACCAGTAAACAATGCAAACACACTGTGAATACACTGAATGTACACTGAAATTACACCTGCACACAAAAATACACTGAAAATACACTAAAAATACACTAGATATCTGAAATTCAGAATTCAAGCAATAAACAAGTAAAATTTTGTCTATTACACATCATTGCCACACCAATGACCTACATGTACATGTGCATTAACAAATTACACTGAAAATACATCTTCACACAATAATACACTAAAAATACACTGAATGTACACTGAAAATACACATGCACACTAAAATACACTGAAAATACACTAAAAATACACCAAAATATGCACCAGACTTCTGGATTTCAGAATTGAAGCAGAAAACAAGTACAAATGTCCAGGTTCACTCAACATTCTTAATTTCAGCATTCCACAAGCAAACAATGCAAGTACACTGAAAATACACTGAATGTACACTGAAAATACACCTGCACACTAAAATACAATGAAAATACACTGAAAATACACCAGACTATGCACCAGACTTCTGGATTTCAGAATTGAAGCAACAAACAAGTAAAAATACCCAAGTTCACTCAACATTTTTAATTTCAGCATTCCAAAAGCAAACATACACTAAAAATATACCAGATTATGCACCAGACTTCTGGATTTCAGAATTGAAGCAGCAAACAAGTAAAAATGTCCACAAGCAAACAAATCAAGTAAACAAGCAAACAAATCACATGCACTAAAATACATCCAAAATACAATGAAAATACACCATATTTCTGGACTTCGGAACTCAAGCAGTAAACAAGACATACACTGTAAATAAACTGAAAATACACCTGCACACTAAAATACACCCAAAATACACTGAAAATACACCAGATTTATGGACTTCAGAACTCAAGCAGTAAACAAGGCAGATACACTGAAAATACACCTGCACACAATAATACACTGAAAATACACCACTTTCCTGCACTTCATAATTCAAGCAGTATACAAAGCATATACACTGAATGTACACTGAGATTACACCTGCACACAAGAATACACTGAAAATACACTGAAAATACACCACTTTCCTGCACTTCAGAATTCAAGCAGTAAGCAAGACAGATACACTGAAAATACACCATATTTCTGGACTTCAGAACTCAAGCAGTAAACAAGGCAGATACGCTGAAAATACACTGCAAATACACCTGCACATAAGAATACACTGAAAATACACCACTTTCCTGCACTTCATAATTCAAGCAGTAAACAAAGCATATACACTGAATGTACACTGAGATTACACCTGCACACAACAATACACTTAAAATACACTGAAAATACACTACTTTTCTGCACTTCAGAATTCAAGCAGTAAGCAAGACAGATACACTGAAAATACACCATATTTCTGGACTTCAGAACTTAAGCAGTAAACAAGACAGATACACTGAAAATAAACTGAAAATACACCTGCACACTAAAATACACCCAAATATACTGAAAACACACCATATTTCTGGACTTCAGAACACTAGTAGTAAACAAGACAGATACACTGAAAATAAACTGAAAATACACCTACACACTAAAATACACCCAAAATACACTGAAAATACATCATATTTCTGGACTTCGGAACTCAAGCAGTAAACAAGACAAATACACTGAAAATAAACTGAAAATACACCTGCACACTAAAATACACCCAAAATACACTAAAAATACACCATATTTCTGGACTTCAGAACTCAAGCAGTAAACAACACAGATACACTAAAAATAAACTGAAAATACACCTGCACACTAAAATACACCCAAAATACACTGAAAATACACCACTTTCCTGCACTTCAGAACTCAAGCAGTAAACAAGGCAGATACACTGAAAATACACTGAAAATACACTACTTTCCTGTACTTCAGAATTCAAGCAGTAAACAAAGCATATACACTGAATGTACACTGAAATTACACCTGCACAGAAGAATACACTGAAAATACAGTGAAAATACATCAGTACACTGAACATACTCCTGTACACAAAGAATATCAAATTTGAATATCAAATATTAAAAAATTGAATCAAATCTTAATATAAAGGTTAGTTTGTATGTACAATGAAATATCTAATATTTTATATCTACATATTTCGTATACAAACTCAGCCTTCTAAATCGTGGCATTTCAGCTTGCCAGTTTTTCTTTTCTTTCCAAACAATTTTTTCTTTCTTCACAAGTGTCTCGATATATTTACACACAAAAATACTGCAGTCGATGTTGTTGCTCTGTGTGGGAAGTCCTTTAGACATAAGAACTTTCCACTCATCGGGCTTAGACGGAAAAGCACTCCCGAGTTCAACATCAAGAAACTTTAGCGGAAAAAATGTCATAGCAATTGAAATAATTGTAAGCCTGACAAAACAAGAAATTTGTTCAGATAATACTAATTGTAAGCTTTACAATTTGCATACCACATCGCGTGCGACTGCCACGTGTGTTTTTTTTGGCAAAGAATCTAAAAATCTCCATTATTGCAGCACTGGACTTCCCGCAAGTAGAGTGCAATGCACCCCATGAATTATTGGTACCAAAATTAATTCAGCTCCAGCAACAGCCTCCCTAGTAACATGTGCCACAATATTTTTTAGAGGATGATATTTGTACATCTGCACAAACAAATTAATTGACCTTATTAGTTGAAGAGGAGCAAGATTCCTAACTATTGATTTGAAGGTCGATTTTTACCCAATGCGCTGCAGACACGTATACATAGTTTCTGTACAATTCGGGCGATTGACGCCTCTTATTTTGTAATGTAAGTTCAAACATGTTTATATACTCAGTTCCTACTTCTTTACTATTCCACAGTAACTCAATACAATTCCGAGATATTACAATATGTCCTCGGTGAAATATCACATCATCGCTGCATTACGAAGAAAATAACATACTATTAGACTTTATAAAAAAATAAGGCAGTATAGAAAAAGTAATTTGCATTTACTTACTCAGCTTAGTATTTGCTTAAACAGGTATCTATGACATGATGCATCTCAGTTGTTATTAGATCTCTGCCAGGGAACTCAATGGCTGGACAGTCAACAGCAGGGACATCACCTTGAAATACAATGAGAGCTCGCTGTTCATCCTCCTCCGCTGCTGTAACCGTATCCAAGCCCTCTTTCCCAGTTTCATCGATGTGTGCAGCCTCATGTTCTTCCAATGGCGGATTGTCCAATACGAACTTCGAAAGTTGTTCTTCCGTTATTGGAACAGTTTTCTTCCTCTTAATTACAAAAAATGGGGAGACAATTGCCTTCCTTTTCCGGTCTCCTCTGGACTTAACCCTTCGGACTAAGCTACCCATTTGCATTTCAGTAATGGCTACCTCCCCGTGTTCCCCGTTCCCCTCATTTATTGTGTCTTCAGCAACAAGTTCCTCTACTGAAGCTGTAGTCCACATTGGGACTATAGGATCCGGAACTTTAAGCCCGGATTCTTCTTCCCTCTCTTCCTTCATCTCTTCCTCTATGTATGTACCAGGGTATTCACCCACAAAAGGGATTTCTTTGGGTGATTCTATGTCACCTTTATTTAATTTCTCTTTTATTTCCTTAATGTCGGTCTTAACCGACACAATATCAGTCTCTAGACTGTCTAATCTGTTATTTGCATTTTCCACGAATTTAAAAACAAAATTATGAAGCTCCCTAAGAGTTTGGCCTATCTCTTCTATACGACCAATAATGCCTTCACGTCGCGTATGTGAATATGTAGGCTGCGGGGTGATTTGACTTGGTGCCTCGGCAGAATCGGTAGGAGAAGAGATATGATCCCCTCTAGGGGCAAGTAATGGCTGCTTGTCCTCGCGGACATCAACAAATGAATCGAGAACCTACACGTGCATTTAGTAGAACTAATAAATATCCGATCTAATATATAAAAAATAATTCTGAAATGATAGAAAAAAAATTACTACGTACCTGTACAGTGCTAAGTCTTTGAAATATTAAATGGATCTTTGCTGGGTTCCAGCCCGTTTTTTTTTCGCCACTTCAACATGCGAGGTCTGGCGTCAGGAATTGTTGGGGCTATCACAGTTGTCAGCTCATAAAACTACAGCTGCAGATCAAAAATTAAATCAGTATTTCACATTAATAAAATAATTCAAATATATTTATGTACTTGGGCATGGAAATGGACTAACTGTCGGAAGAAAAACAAATCCATTGAAGTATCTCATTTTTTGGTCTATCTTTATTTTGATGTTGCACCCGTTAATTTGCTCGATTAGGTGCTCACACAGCGTTGCAGGCCAATTTATTGATGAAAAAGAATCTAAATTTTCAGCAAAAGAATATAGCCCTTCAGGCACCCTAAGATTGTTGTATGGAAAGAGTAAGTTAGATACAAAAACTTAATAATTAGTTTGACAACTTCTGGGGATGACTTTGGCAGTGGCCCATCCACTAAATCCTTTTCTGCCATTTTGGCATCAACATTGGGAATGTGTCTTTTGCCCCAAGTTGCTACAGCTCCTCTATTTGGCATGCCAATTAACACTGCAACTTGGTCCGCATCAAACCTTATCTCCTCCCCCCCCATTCTGAATGTCAGCTTCTCCATATCCCAACAGTTTACTATATGCATGGTCAGGATGTGATCTTGAGTATAGGAGAGGAGATCGAAAACCGAGCGACCTTCGATTCTTCAAGTCTAGCCCAAGTTTCTGAGAGAGGGTCGGCTCGACCTTGTTCGAACTTGTTTAAATGTTGATGGCCGGCATCTGCAATACATGGATTGTTTGTTCATCAACCTGCATGAGTAATATTCATGTTATTAACACTGAAAACACTTGAAAAATACACTAAAAGAAAAAACATAAAGCTAGAATACACCAAAAATACATTAAAAATACACTTAAAATACACTAGATTTTTACCTAGTGTATTTTTATTGTATTCACAGTGTATTCCTAGTGTCTTTTTGAATATACACCAAAAATACACTAAAAATACACTAGGTTTTGACCTAGTGTATTTTTAGTGTATTTTTGGTGTATTCCAAGTGTATATGTGAAAATACAAAAAAATACACCGAAAATACACTAGGTTTTACTTGGTGTATACCTAGTGTATACCTAGTGTATTTTCACTGTATTTATAATGTATTCCAAGTATATATTTAAAATACACCTAAAATACACTGAAAATACACTAGGTTTTAGCTAATGTATTTTTACTGTATTCATAGTGTATTTTTTAAAATACACCAAAAATACACTAAGAATACACTAGGTAGGTATTTTTATTGTATTTATAGTGTATTCCAAGTGTATATTTTACTGTATTCATAATGTATTCCAAGTGTATATTTTGAAATACACCAAAAATACACCAGGTTTTTACCTAGTGTATTCTTTATGTATTCATGGTGTATTCCTAGTGTATTACTGAAAATACACCAAAAATACACTGTTTTGAGCTAGTGTATTTTTAGTATATTTTCAGTGTATTCCAAGTGTATATTTGAAAATACACCAAAAATACACTAGGTTTATTTTTAGTGTATTTTTAGTGTATTTTCAGTAATACACTTGGAATACACTGAAAATACACTAAAAATACACTAGGTAAAACCTAGTGTATTTTTACTGTATTCATATTGTATTCCTAGTGTATTCTTTAAAATACACCAAAAATACACTAAAAATACACTAGTTTTTACCTAGTGTATTTTTTATGTATTCATGGTGTATTCCTAGTGTATTACTGAAAATACACCAAAAATACACTAAAAATACACTAAAAATAAACCTAGTGTATTTTTGGTGTATTTTCAAATATACACTTGGAATACACTGAAAATATACTAAAAATACACTAGGTCAAAACAGTGTATTTCTAGTGTATTTTTGGTGCATTCCAAGTGTATTTGAAAATATACTAAAAATACACTAAAAAGCATGCACGCACCGAACAAACTTACCACAACGTTTCTCCTGCCATGCTCTCCTTCTTCGACTTCTTCTTTCCCTCTTTTAATGACTTCATCGACTCCTCAACTATCGGGTTCTCCGAACCCGTATCAGTCTCTTTTGATCTTGATCCAGTGCCTTCCTCCCACAATATCTCCTATGAATCGGCCGACGACATTGTCCACAGGATTCAAAACTAAAATTCTCGACGGATTCCAAAACCCTACAGCGAGCTAACACGTTTTTAGGAATTTATTCTATGCGTCGATAAAACCGTCGAAACCCTAAACTGAAACGTTTTTAGGAAGAGGATATGTACGGCGCTCGGGTGGGACCCAAAGGGAATGTCAAAGCAGCGAAATTTGAAATGGCGGGGTGGCCGGGCCGGGCTGAGCCGACTTTCCGTCTTTTTTTTTCTGACGTGGAAATGGGAACCCCACTCAGCCACGCGTCATTACGTAAGTGGCGTCCGAATATAGAGGACCGTTCGGACGCCGCACAGAAAAATTCGGCCCCACTTACAGCCACGCCCGATCAATATTCAATAGCTAACCACCGGTCTCATTTACGCACACCACCATTCAAACACATCCATGCAAAAAGCTAAAGCACGTTCTCTTGTATTCCATTCGATTTACCTGGAGAACATCTTTCTCTCTCTCTCCACTGGTCTCATTTACTCTCACCATAACTTCATCACCACCCGCGCCTTTATAAGAGCCCATCAAACCTTCCTCCTCTCTCGACACTTCGAAAAACAATGGACCGCTACTTCATTCTACTTCTCTCATCCCTAAACCTAAGCCTCACCTTCCACTTCTTCCCCTCCCTTTCCCTCTTCCCACAACTTCCCCTTCTCATCCTCCTCTGCTCCTCCATACTAGCCGTCCTACGCTATTTCTCCAACCGCCCCACTTCAGTCTTCCTCCTAGACTACTCATGTTACCTCCCCGACCCACACTATCGATGCAACCTCGAACTCTGTGAGTACATTGGCATGCGCTCCCGCCGCTTCTCCGCCGAGAGCGCAGATTTCATGCGCGCAATATACCGCAAGTCTGGCCTCGGCGAAGAGACTTACGGTCCTCCTTATCTCTTTCAGCATGATCTCGACCGCAGGCATTTCTATGCCATAGCTGAGGCGGATGATGGAATGTGCTCTGCAGTCGCATCGCTCTTGTCTAAGACTGATGTGGGGGCGGATAAGATTTCCACGCTCATTGTAGCGTGCAGCATGTTCTCTCCAGTTCCATCTCTCGCTTCACGCCTCGTGAATAAATTTGGGTTCAGGCCTGACATTAAGAGCTATAATTTATCTGGGATGGGTTGCAGCGCGGGAACAATTGGAATGGATCTTGCCGCGAGGCTTTTGCGGAATTGCCATGGATACGCGTTGCTCGTCGTCACGGAAGCCACCGGACTAAATTGGTGCGTTTAGTTTTTTGTAGTATGAACTAATCGTGTTTTAACAATCCTTTTTTTTTCCCAAAGAATATGAATGATCTCTTTCTGAAAGATTTACATACTTGTTACTCACTTCTTATGTATTTACATATCCAACACCAAAACTTCAATTTTTACGTGCATATCATATTACCTGTACGTGTTTTATATATATATGTATGTATGTATGTATCATAATCTTTACCCCCTGCTTAAACCGACAACAGGTACTTTGGAGACAACCGTCACATGCTGGTCACAAACTGCATCTTTCGGGTTGGCACCGCCGCAGCTCTTCTCACAAACAACCCCTCCAGCCGCACCCTCGCTAAATACAAGCTTCTCCGAACCCTCCGCACCCACCACGGCTGCGATGATTCCGCATACACCGCCGCCATGCAAGCCGACGACGACCACGGCTCCATAGGCGTCGCCCTCACCAAACACCTCATTCGCATCGCCGGCTCAAGCCTCCGCACCCACATCTCCATCCTCGCCCCTCACGTTCTTCCCCTCTCCCAACTCCTTCGCCACGCCTGCCGTGTTTCACTCTCAATCCTCAAAGGTGACCGCAAATCCGCCGCGGCTCACGTTCCGAACTTCACCACTGCGTTCGAGCACATATGCATCCATGCGGGGGGGAAGGCGGTGGTCGATGCGGTTGGACGGATAATGGGGTTTGATGAGTGGGTGACTGAAACTGCTCGGATGTGCCTGCATAGGTTCGGGAATACGTCGAGTAGTTTGGTTTTTTACGAGCTAGATTACTTTGAGGCGAAGGGGCGGGTCAGGAGAGGGGACCGGGTATGGATGCTGGACTTCGGGACTGGCTTTAAGGCCTGCAGCGTGGTGTGGAGCGCGCTCGGGAATGCGCGGGTGGCGCCGGACAACCCGTGGAAGGGTTGCATTCATAGGTACCCGATCCGATCTGTGTAGCCATTTAAGTTAGATTTTCTGGAGATCTTCTTGGGTTGGGTTATGCCCACTATGCTTAAAAATATGCCAGAGGAAGCGAGTAGAATCACTGTTAAATTCCATATATCTAGTGTCATTGATATGTTGGATATGATGGATATTGCATATTTTTAAAAATCGATTTGAGGACTGTATTTTATGAAGTTAGAATGAGAGTAGGTGATAAGTGGGGAAAATATTTTTAAATTAAAATCTGTTATTTGAAACAATGGTCGGTGGTACCTTCTGAATTAGTTAATGAATTAGGTGCTTTGTTGAGAAAAATAAAGGATGTCTTCGAAGCTTTGATTGGACTTTTTATTTTTATTTTTATTTTAATGATATTCTAATTTTTAGTAACATAAGATATGATCATTGAAGTAAATTACGGAGGGAGCTAGAGTTTATTAAAAAGTAGTTGTGAAACTGCTGAAAAATAATTTGATGTAAAAAAAGCTGCGGTGGCTATTACAATTATTTTTGCTGAAAAGTTAGACTGCAGTTAGAAAGTTGTTACCTCAACTAACTAGTACCCGTGGGAAAACAAAGATTTCCGCGATAGATTTTTTAAAAAGCTGTCAAAATATTGTTTACCCAAACAAACAAAACTGTGGTGCAGTGCCACAACGCCACCGCACTACCGCCCCAAACGGACACTACGTGTGCATCAAAGGTTTTTCTAGGTGAAAAAATTGTATTTGAATACAAAGAGATGTTATTTTTGTGACTTGCATGATCTTTCTAAGATTTTTTTAATTTTTTTTTTTATTTTAGGAATGGGTACTCAATTGACTATAATAATTAAAGCAATTAATGACTTGGAAGAGCATTATTAGTTTTCGTGATTTGAATATAATTTTTATAGACAACTCATTAAATAGTATGGTACTATTGTTATCTCAGTTAAAATTTTTCAAGTAAAAACAGTGGCATTTAAAAGAAATAAATCTATGATCATGCTTTCATTGAAAAAATAAAGAAAATTGACAATACAAAAATTACTTGCTATTTTGATAGCACTTTGATATCGAATCTATTATCTATTACCAGTTATCAACCTTCAAAATTTTTTGGTTCTAGAAAAAAGTTGGGATAAAGATAAGCTAAGTGTGTTAAATTTCAACAAAAAAATATATGGTGACTCATACACTGCTAGATCTGATAACAAAATTGTTCGTGATTGAGTAGAGTGTTTTTTCTTCTACGTTAAAAATAACTTAAGGTGACTAAACCTCATTAACCTAAAGAGAAATATGTAACTTGTAAGGATTTTGGTGGGTTTTGTAGAATAACTTAAATAATGACTTATTTGGACTTAATAAAGAATATATGATTAGTGATGATAATGGCTCCGGACAACCCGTGGAAGGATTACATTCATAGGTACCCGATGCGATCTGTGTAGCCATTCCAGGTAGATTTTCTGGAGATCTTCTTGGGTTGGGTTATGCCCACTATGCTTAAAAATATGATAGTGGATGTGTGTAGAGTTACTGTTAAATTCCATATATCTAATTGCTTTGATATGTTGAAAAAACTTATTACTGCATATAACATTAGTAGTTTTCATGTTTTGAATACATTTTTCATAGACAACTCATTAGATAGTATTGTACTATTATTATCTCAATTACAATTTTCATGTAAAAATAATGAAATTTTGCTAGCACTTTGATATTGAATCTATTATCTATTACCGGTAAAGTTTTTATTATATTTTGATCATCAACATTCAAAATTTTTTGGTTCTAGAAAAAAGTTGAGATTAAGGGACTGTTTTGGGCAGCTGCAGCTTATTGAATAATCTGCTGATAAGTTGATTAAAAATAATCTGCTAATAAGCTAGGCGCGGTGACTATTACAAAATTTTATTTTTTTTTTGGAAAAGCCAGACCGCAGTCAGAAAACTATCACCGTACCTAGATAGGTGCGGGTTGAAAAAGCTATTTTCTGCGTTTTGAAAACACATAAGCTGCCAAAACGCAGTTTACCTAAACACGTCAGGTGCGTTTTCAAAACGCCACCGCATCAAATAAGCTGCCCCAAACGGACCCTAAGACAGCTTATTGAACCACTTTCTTTATATAATATTAGGGAGAATGCTAGTATGGACCACATGTTAGGTTGCAATGAGTGTTAAGAACACACTATTCAATTTTTGCAAAGATAGAACTTTTAAAAAAGGGGCAATTACATACAGACCACCAAAAATTTTGTATTTAGAAATCAACCACCCACTTTCATCCATTTTTCAAATTCTCATTCAAATATCAAAATGCATGGTAAAACCTCAACCCATGTTTTTCATTTTGGTTATTCTAAATAGTTTAATGGTTGCACGCATACATGCATCTGTTTGGTGTATGTAATTATCCATTGAAAAAAATAATGCATGTCTCACTATTAATCAGTCTACACTTCTTCAATGACAAACGTATGCAAGACATAAGCTTCTCACTCTAATACTCATCATTCTAAGGCGCGGTCCCGAAGTCTACTTTATTTCCTAAGGATATAGATCACTCAACTATCCAAGGAACTTTGCACATCTTGAAGATCATAAATGAAAAATGGAGGCATCTCAAAATTGGATTCTTCTACTTTTACATGTGGCTCGATAACCAACAGTAACGCAAATTAATTAGAAGGCTGCAGATACCTCAAAATTCATGAATTTTAGATACACATTTAGCACCCCCTCAACACACTGAAGTTCTAGTGCATTCATGAATTTAGATACACATTTAAAGCAACCGACAAAAGTATTATTTGACTCGAGGGCAACTTATTCATTCATAATAAATAAATTTACACCTAGTGCTTTGATCTGCACCTATTACAATCACGTCTATTAAGAACTCTGTCATCCGGGTCACCTATGATCATTACTCAGTGTGTTCGTGATTGTGACATTATCATTAATAATATGGATTTGCTTACTATTATAATATTCTCACTTTCTGAATTTGATGTAATATTGGGTATGGACTGACTATGCACATAACATGCAATTATTGATTGTCATAGGAGACGAGTGAATTTCTACATACCCGGCTCAGTTCCCTTTTACTTCAAGGGTAGTAAAGAAGTTGTTTCTTGTTTAATTTTGGTAATTAAGGCTTAGAAGTTCATCTTCCATGGATGTGCTAACTATCTAGCTCATGTGATTGATTCCGAGAAATCCACCATTACATTAGATAGCGTCCCAATGGTTTGGGAATTTTCTGATGTATTTCCTGAAGATTTTCTTGGCTTACCACCAGGTCATGAATCGAGTATACCATAGACCTACTTTCGGGGACCACTCCAATTTCTAAAGCACCATATCGAATGGCCACTGTAGAACTCCAAGAGCTCAAAATCTAGTTTCAAGAATTGCTTGATAAAGGATTTATCCGACTCAGTGTCTCACCTAGGGGAGCACCAGTTCTATTCGTGAAGAAGAGATGGAAGGATGTGATTGTGCATCGATTACAGAGGGTTGAATAAGGTGACCGTGAAGAACAAGTATTAACTGTCTTGTAAATATGACTTGTTCGATCAACTACAAGATTCTTCTGTGTCTTCTAAAATCCTCTTGCTACCATTAGTTGAAGATCAAAGAGGAAGATATTTCCAATACTAATTATTGATCTTGAGATGGACACTGAATTTTTAGTGATGTTATTTGATTTGACTAATGCCCGACCCAAAGGAAGGGGTTTGAAGGTTATACCTTCATTCCATTTTAACTTAGCCAACGACCCTGAGATCACTTGACTTGAGGTCATTGAGTCATCAAAATCCTTAATAAACTACTTATGAAAGGGTCCTCGTCCAGCGAGGACCGCCAAATTTAGTGGTCATGCAAATTATTCTCTAAAGATAAAAATACCTTTCCTCGAAAAGTTATAAATAATTCCCTTTTTTGTTGGAGGAAGGGGACAAGAAGAGATGTTAAATTTTAAAACCTACTCTAGAGAGAATACCTAATGAGTAACCACCAGCCTCCGCAGCTACCGGTTACCATCGAACACTCCCAATCATCTCCACATTTCGCCACTGATCTTTGGGCTTCTATGACTATTACTTGCAACCACAGTAGCCAGACTTCGATTTTGTTAAATTTTTTTAACACATATTTTTAGCTATATATAAACAAGTCGAGTTTTTAATATAAAATTATAACCTTATTCTTTCTATCATGAGAGAGGTGACTTTTTTTTCCTTTTAGAATTTTTTTTTTTTGTTCAAATTTTGATACCTCCCTTCATTATAATTTCATGTATGTGTGTATGATGAATTTTTGCACAATGCTAAAATGATAAATCACTACTCTATCGCCTTGAAATTTCTGACAAGCAATATTGCATTGTCTGTGAAAAGTGAAATTAGCAGTCAGTCTATACTTCTTCAATGACTAACAAATGCAATACATAAGCTTCTCGCTCTAATACTCATCATTATAAGGCGCAGTCCTGAAGTCCCAACTTTATTTCCTAATGATATAGATCACTCAGCTAGCAAAGGAACTTACTTTGCACCTCTTGAAGATCATATATAAAGATTGGAGGCATCTCGAAATTGGATTCTCTCAAGTGGATCACTCAACAAAGTGTTTCTACACGAGGCTGCGGTCGGGGACAAATTTTGGTTGAGGTTATTGTGCAAAATAGAGAAAAAAAGTTATGGAGCTCCCTCTGGCTTTCAGGACTCCAGATTTATCTAAAACCTTCACTGCCCACTTACTGTTCCTTTTATTTTTGGTTTTCTTTGAACAAGTCCTGTCCCCCAACATGCATTTATCCAAAGGCAAATCAAGCAGTTAAGTAGCCCTCCTTTCCACTTTCCCTGTTGTATTCGCCAGCCACATTATTAAGCAAATATGAAGTGTTAGGCAAGGATCCATTTCCTCTATTGACTATCCGTTACAAATCACACTCACAAACACATAAGAGTTAAGGGATCCACAACAACTTTCCTTTGTGACATCTTATCAAACACTTTCATGGCTTCCTTTTCTTTGTTTAATCAAGATAATGCACTTATCAGGCTCATATAGATAGTCCTTTATAAATCATAAAATGCAACTCCAAACCTCATCAATGATCAAAACAATGATGGAAGTCTTCCCAGTAAGTCCCTGAGACTAAAATTATTAGCAAATTGTATTTAATTTGAAACTTCAAAATTCCATAATATAGATGCATACAGGGATACATTTTGATAGTTCATGTT
Organism: Papilionanthe hookeriana x Papilionanthe teres; assembly: GCA_022702705.1. NCBI lineage: Eukaryota > Viridiplantae > Streptophyta > Magnoliopsida > Asparagales > Orchidaceae > Papilionanthe > Papilionanthe hookeriana x Papilionanthe teres. The sequence continues at coordinate 93,926,119 of CM040425.1, forward strand.
GATTAAGAATGAAGTGGGACTCTAAGCTATTTGCTTTGGTTACTTTGCATGACGTATATCTTTTCTCTTGTGAATTGAAAGCAGTGGACAAGGCAGATCCCACAAAGAAGAGGGTTGAACGTTCTCACAAGTATGTGCTAAAACTTGTATGTGATTTGACTTAAATTTTTCATGTAGGTAGAATGAATGGAGTAAAACAAACATAGTTTTCGGGTTCTCTTCTCGAATGTTTCACTAAATAAGATGCAAAATTATAAAAAAGAGGTAGATTCAGTCCTAGCTTAAGAAAAAAAATTCACTGTTTAATTCGATTAATTATGAAAGGATGTCTCAAGTTTGTTGGCAGATGAGGAATGAAATGTATGTTTGAATTGTGAAGGTGCTTCTCCAGTCACTTTCCTTTTATATTTTTTTATTTAATCAAGACTTATTGTTTCATTTAGAGGAACCACTTGTGTCCTTGTCAAATCATATTGAGCTTCTGCTGAATATTAAGAGTTGGAAATGTGTTGCCATGAGTACTAAGCTTCAAGCAGGACAATTTCCCCAAGTTCTTGGTTGAGCTGAAAGCTTCCTCAACATGACTAGAATTTATGTTTCAGTTCCATGTCCGAAAATACATATGAAGGAATGAAAGATTCTTGCCTAGATTTCCTAACTTTTACCTGCTTTGTTAACTTATGAAGTTTCTTATTTTTTGCTATTTTTACTTTGCATTAAATTTATTGTTACTTTTGAATAAAATAGCTAATATTTGAAACTGCAATCTTTTTTGTAATTAAATAATTTTATGCTCTAAGCTTCTCATATACTTTGGTTAGTGTGTTTAAGCTTAGTTTCAGAATGTCAAATATTGCTATTTCACTTGATCTTTTAGGATAGTTGAGGCAAAGGAACGGAATTCTATGTACTCATTACCTTCAGATATGCAGACTGTTCTGAAGCGAAGCAAAGCTCTAGAGAAGGAATTGCGGTTTCTCAAACTCAATCTTTCTTTCACGACAAAGTAATAGAATGCATTGTAAGTACCTAACCTGATCATCACATCACAGTAGGGAACGTATCTTCGTATATTATTCCTTTGCAGTCGATTTTGTTCTTACTGCATGTTGCTATAACCATTAAATAACAACAGTTCTGCGTTTCTAACCGATCACATGCTCGCTCTGTACTTATTCCTGTAACTTGAAACAAGACAGTTTGTAATTCCTCTATAGAGAATGCACAATTGAAATTTCCCGATCATAAGAACATGGTTTCTATCCATACTCCCCAGAATGATGCCCCATTTTGGATAAAAAAAAAAATGCCTTGAATCCAAAATATTTCTTCATTTTTTTAGAAATTTGGGCGAATTAAATCTAAACCACGCACACCATGTATAGAAAGCCTTGAACTTAGAACCTATTAGTTCAAAAACAAGCTCTCAAAGATGCTCAGTTGGCTTTCATGGATGCAAAATCCTTTGTTCAACAGCTTAAGCCCTCTTAATAACTCTTCCTAAATTCTGGAGTTAAGTTTGCGCCTACTATATAAAATAGATGGCATAGATTTCTTATGAAAAGTTTTATGGAATAAAAAGTGTTTGCTACTCGTAGATTAATTCATTGAACAAAAGTGATCAATTATTGATCAACTGGAGAGAAGAATTCTGAACAAACCAAACAAATAAGAGCTTCAGAGACAAAATGATGAATTGATGAATCAGAAGGAACAACGCTTAGAAGAGATTTAACATGTCGATTGTGGTAACATGAAGTACAAGTCGTTTCGCATGAAGCACTGTATTATACGAGTTCATCATTTGGCTGGTTTTATGCTAATTATAAACCATTATAGTTTATGAAAATTTTAGTCGATGCATGATTCATAATATGAACGTCTCAAAAGGGCGTGCCGCTGCAACAATCACATGCGCAGGTCAGTTTAATTCACAATGACCTAGGAAATAATGCTCTGCCTGACTAATTTATGTGCATCAATTGTGAACCGCAGGAGCACTTGCATCCTTTTTGGCTGCCTAAATCCTGATAACTAGTGAATTCTCTACCTCCTTTTGTTTCTTTAATAAGTGGCAACAAGAGCGAAATTTGTCTTTAGCTGCTAAGAAGCGATTTCACAGTTACTATTCATTACTGTTGATTTCAATTCATACAGAAAATAGATCATTTTGAGAAGAGCATACACCCGAATTTATGAAATTTATAGCCATTCAAATTGTAGAACATGTATAATTTATCCCTGATATATAACTTTACATTCATAATTCTGTTCAACATATGATGTTTAAATCGCTTTTGTGCCATTGTTTTTCCACATTAATTGAGCAGTTCTATCCATGCAATCACGGGAGTGAATATCTTGATCGCTATCACTACACATTCTAGACTCTCAAAATTCTGGAGTAATGAAATGCTGTTTTTAATTTCATGGTATCATTTTTTTAGAGGTAGAACTTCCATGGAAACCCTAAAAATGTGTTTTGAAAGAAATCAAATTCCAAAGTTTCATGAAATAATGTTAGAATTTAAATATGCAATATATTGCAAGAAATAAAGAACGCTTCTCCGGTACAAAGACCGAACAGGGTTAATCTACAAACAAGCTAATACAGCCAGATTAAACAACTGAAGCTCAAACAAAAGAAATTAAAGAAAGGAGTGCAACTCAAGCCAACAACCTCCTCGGCGAAATCCGACGAACTTTAGTGCCGGCAGCACTATCACCAGCACTCCCCTTACGCCCAGTTGACAATCTCCGTCTAAGAGTACGAGAGGAAACGCCAACTACAACCTCCCTATTCTCCATCTTCTCTGGAGAAACACTATCCATCTCATCATTCCGAACACTCCCGGTCTTCTCCTCAACAGCAACCTTCTCAAACTCGTCCATCAGCTTTCTTGCCCTTTTCTTCTTAGGCGGCGGTGACGGTGTAACGGGGGCAACCTCCTCTGAAGACATGGAGTGCTCCGAATCGAGAGATTTCAGTGAGGAAGGTTTCACGCCGTGGCTGCGAGTCTTATCGCCAGCCTTCTTCTTTCTGCTAGAACGATCTTGCTGCACCCTGAGTTTCTTGATGGACCCCTCAATGCGGCCCTGGAGGCGATTGCGCTGGAAACTGAGTCCGCCCATCGACCAGTGCGCTTCGTTGGCCCAGGAGAGGAGAGGATCCATAACGGAAACAGGAGGATCCACGCGCACGTCATTGAGCTTGACGTCGGAGAAGAAACGCGGTCGAGGGAGACTGCTCCCATAGAACCGCCCGGGCCCCAAAGCCACAACCATGTAGATTAGATGGAGATCGTAGAAGGTAGAGAAAGGAAGAAGATCAAGATAGGTTTGATTTGTGCAATCGGAGTTGGGGGGGATTTATGCAGAGTAGAGATTTGGCGGGAAGTTTTGGCGCGGGGTTTTTGGCGGTATGAGGGTAGAAAATTGAAGCATTGGCGCGCGTTCAGATAGAGATTTGTTCCCGCTCTTTTTTATTAATTTTATCGTTTATGGTAAGAGAAATTTTCCTTTTTTTTCTCCTTCTTTGGGCGAACTGCGGGAAATTTGGTGGGAATTTAGCAGTATTTAAATTATGTCATGTGGTTTAATTATTAATAAAAAAAATATTTGATTTTTTAATCATTTATTAATATTTTTTATTAAATTTATACTTTTAATAATATAAATACCTTTAAAATAAGAAGAAATGAAGTTAAAACTGACATAATTTAGTGATTCTTAATTAACTTTTTTATTAAATGATAAGTAATTTATTAAAAATAGGATGATTTTTGCTATTTTTTTGGAAATAAAGAAGATGAACAACATGTGATAACAACACAATTAACATAAATGAGTCATGAGTAGGGCTGTCAAAATGGCTCGTTGCTCATGAACAGCTCGTGTTTGGCTCGTTAAGAAGCTTATGTTTGTCTCATTCGTTAAGTTAACGAGCCGAACTCGAACTAAGATTTGTTCATTCGTGTTCGGCTCGTTTTGGCTCAAAATGCTATCCATCAATTATATTTATATATATATGCATGTATATGTTTGTGTGTGTGTGTGTGTTGATGAGTAGTATTTATAAAAAAATTAATTCACTACAAAACTACAAAGATTTATAATCAATTAAGAGTATTAATTAAGAAAACAGAATAAAATTTATTAAATTAGATTCAAATGATGTTTTAATATAAACAATAATTTTTAAATATTGCCCCTTAACATCTTATTGTTACGATTGTCAAAACGACTATTTGTTCATGAATAGCTCGTGTTCGGCTCGTGTTAGGCTTGCTAAACAAACGAGTCGACCACGAACACACGTTTTGAGCTCAAAATATAAACGAGGCGAACACGAGCAGAGCCTGGGCTCGCTGGTGTTCGGCTCGTTTACACCCCTAGTCATGAGAGAGTCAACTGAATATATAGCAAAAGGATTAAATTTGCATTCGGATGCAAGCTAGGTCTGGACAATGAATACGGTACATTAGAGGAGGTTTCAATTTTTTTTTTTTTCCTCCGCTCCGTCCAGTGTATTGCGTTCTTGTCCTGACGAAGGTTTGCGTCCAGAATCTGAATGCAATAATTTTTCGATCAAAAGGAATGCAACACAGAGCAGCAAATGTAATATCTCTTCAGAGTAAAAATAAGACCCCCATTATCATCAATTAACCAGCTGATCCTTTTGCTAGGAGATTTACATACATAGTACTCCGAGCATTTTATATTATAAATGTCACAGTTAAATTCTTCTTTTTACATTTATTTAACGTAAAGGGAGTATGTGGAATCATACTTCTATGTAGGGCTGTCAAAAAAGCTCGTTGTTCGGGAACATTTCGTGTTCGGTTCTCCAAAAAGTTCTTGTTCGATTCGTTCGATAAGCAAACGGGACGAACACAAATAATTTTTTTGTTCGGTTGTTAAACGAACCAAACACGAACGATGATGTGTTCGTTCGTGTTCGGTTCGTTATTGTTCGAAATATAAAATAATTTAAAATAATTATATATAAAAAATTTATGATATTTTAAAAATAATTATATATTATAAAAATTATCATATTTTAAATAATTAAACTTCTATAAATTATAATATATGATAAATTAATAATAATATTATTATTATTATACTATTAATTATATTAATATAAATATTATAATATTATAATTAATATACTATACTTATATATTAAAATAAAATCCTAATCAAAACCCTAAACGTCTTATTCGGTTTGCTTTATTTTGAGGAAGTATGAGTTACCTGATGTGTACGGAATACCTGATCAATTTGCTTCATTTTGAGGAAGTATCCTATCAAAGCTATGGCTGTCAAAAAAACTCGTTGTTTGCAAACAGTTCGTGTTCGGTTCGCCAAGAAGTTCGTGTTCGTTCAATAAGCAAACGAACCAAACACGAACAGTGATGTGTTCAAACATTTTGAACACGAAGACTAGCTTTGTTCGTTCGTGTTCGGTTCGTTTACACCCCTACTTCTATGAGGATGTATGACTGAAAAAATAGGTTGTTAAATCTTATCTCCTTTAAATTCATTTTTCTGCCCGTTCCATCTATTATTTAGAATGTACATCAAAAAATGTCATGCATGAATCTCAAAACAGTTTGATGGAAAATATCACCACGGAACTACATAGCCGACTAGCCACACTAGGGTTGGCTTGGTGCCGCAATCAAAGCCAACCGGTTTCCCAGAGCAAAGACCGTCTGACACCCAGGAAAAATATTCGATCAGCGCCAACTTGGTCGACTGACTCAAGAACCTGTCGACTGAAGGGTCTAGGAATATCAAAAGATGCATAAATCAGTTAGAGAAAATGAAACGACGCGAAAAATGATAATAATAATTTGTAACTCTCTCATTAAAACAGAGGCATAATTGTAATTTTCTACTTCTTGACCTTCTTTCATTTTGAAATAGGAGTCCAGCGCATATAAAAATGATATTTTTGCTCTTCTTTTTAGTCCCATAATTTATCGGGAGAACCTTCTTCCATTTTCTCTCGTAACATCGAATTATATATAGAAAATTTGTTTTGGAGCTCGGGAATACTTAGTTCACCTCAAAAGGGTAAATCTGTTCGTGCTCTTTTATTTCCTTTTAATTTATTTGCCTCCCTCTATTTTTCTCTCTAATTTCTAGTGCTCTGATTTTTGGGCATGTCTCATGGGACAAATATGAATTCAAGAGAGAATTTATTAAATTTGAATGTATTATAAATTTAATAATTTAATTTGAAAATAAAATAATTATTATAAAATGTCATCATACTGAATTAATCACAATTCTGAATTTAACAATCCTAGAACAGCCAAACACCCTCAAAATATTATAATAGACTAAAAAAATAACCCCTCACCTTCTCTCAGGCATGTGCTTCCTGGTACGGCGAGGGAAAAAATTATTGGGTGAGGACTTTGGATGCATTCGGAGTTTAATAGTGGGATGCAACGTGTCAAGTGGGCCTCACATATTTTAATACGGGCCAATCTCAGTGCATTGTCGTGGGCCCACTTGACACATGAAGCTCTACCATTGGACTCTAGATGCAAATGACACTAAGTAACTCTTATCTCTCGACGTTATATATTTTAATAATTAATCATAATTGACGCAGCTGGATTGCCTGAAGGTGACGATCTGTTCGTGCTTTGATTTTTCTTCTTTTATTGACATAGGAGATTGTTCGTCGGAGGAAGATTTTGTTGCCGGAAATTGTGGTTCTGGGATTTTTTGGAATTTTGCGGCCGAGATTTGTGTGATTGTGTAAATAAGGAAAATTTAAGGGTGAAGTTCGTAATATATGGAATTTTGAGTGTTATGTATGTAACTTTTTAATGCATGCTCATTTATATGACTAGATTTTTTTTTTAATTTTGTTGAAGTTTATCAAGTTATATAAAATAAGTGAAGAGTAGTAGATACCGATGAGCTTTGAGTTTGTTTATGGAGTGTTCTTGTTTGCTTACAAGAATAGATATATTATATGATTAATGCTTCTCCAAGCTAAGCTGTGGAATCATTGGAATTTAGAGCCAAGTTGAAATATCACTTAAATCAAAGTAAATGAATTGATTATTGAAATAAATTTGTATTGCATCAAATTTGAATTAAGTGAAACATGATCTTTGATGGAAGTATATCAAATTAAATCAAAAGGCATGTACATTCATGTTTATAAATATACATATATTTGTAAGTATTTAAAATTTAAATAAATGTAAAAATTAATATATTAGATTCAAATGTTGTGGACAGATGTTGAATAAAAAAATGTCCTATGCATCACACTTCAGGAACGGACCGTTGGTTAGATGAGAGAAATAGATAGAGAGAGAGAGAAGTAGAGTGCACAATAACACAAGTTCTCTTAGAATGGATTACGTAGTCCATTATTGAAGAAATGATCCCTAATTTATAGATCGTAGGGGGTGTCTCGGAAGTTACATATTTGTCCATGTTTCAATAGTAACGTTACAAATAATTAATGCACCATTGCACCTTTATAATTGATTCTGGAATTCTTTACTATTTGTAACCGTTGTTGGCACCCTTTCATATTCATAACTGTTTGAAGTGGGGTACTAATGACCCGCTGATGTTAGCATTAGGTCATCTGATAATCTTTCAATTAGTTGTAAGGCCTTCAGAGGTTGGAAGGTCTTTGGTCGGCCTTTTTGAGAGAGCCCAACCCCCCCCCCCCCATAGAAACCTTCTTATCGTTAGGATGAACTTATACCATCAGGCAGAGGGTACGTCACCATCATCTGAGGGGTAGGTCTCATTCGGACAAGGGGTATTCATAGATGATTAGAAAGGCGTTATAGGGAACGACCATTAGTTCTATTTGGGAAAGATCTTAGAATTAGTTGAGGGAGTTGATTACACATGACTTTCCCTCAAATCGGGTGCATAATGTGTCGTTGCTCAACTGCACATTCCTTTCAGCTGTCCATGATTCAGACCGAGTGAAATGATACTTGAAGCCTCTGTCTCTGAATTGTTCTGATGTAGTCTTTTGGTATCTTATTAAAGAGATCAGTCGAATTTTGTCAAGAATTGTGTGATCACATTTTCAATGTACATATATAGTTTACTGATTCTCTTACTTCTTTGAAAATGACAACTGCAAGAAGAATATAAGAAATTGAAACAAATTATTTATTTTTTGCGTAATAAATATTTCTAATAATTTTACTCACTGGATTTTTGTGTCGTTATTACCTATAAATTTGGTGTAATAAGTACATTTGTATCACCATTTATGCATTTTCTACTATTCAGTCGGTTTTAATAGGGGATAGTGACGGTGAGCAGTAAAAAACCAACAAACAAGGAGGCTGTGTTGAGAACCTTTGGGCTCTCGATTGATAAATCTTCCCTCACTCTGGCAAGAGAAAGAAGGAGCCTGAGAGCACTCGGTCGGCTCCCAAGAAGAAATATGTGGAGGTGTGTCGAACAGTAGGAAATAGGTCGAACGGTGAAGGACGTCAGACCCGTGCTAAGAGGTCGACAGAAGCGATTCAGCCAAAACGGACCAAGTTGTTCAAGCAGATGGTGATGAAGAAACAAAGGGTGGAAGGGAAGGCTAAGTCACCCGACTAGTTGTCACTTCTTGAGGTGGAGAGTAGGATGAGTGTGCATCACCGATGCACTGGTCCTGACCATTTTTCTGATCCTCTAGTTGTCATATGAGCAACAGATGCAGGTAACTATGGCAAACATGCCCAATCGCACGAGGCTGTTGCTATCCCGCTTTAGTTGTTGAGGCCAGCCAGGCGAGTGTCTCACCGCCTGATGGCGAGGGGAAAACGCTAACATCAAAATGAAACCGCGAAGGTTATCAAGAAGTTATTTCAGCGTTTTTTTAGTTAACGCCCCAATAACTTTACAAAACTCTGAATAACACATAAAAAAATATAAAATGAAACTGTAGAGAGTATTGGGGCATTATTATGGGGTTATTGGAAGATTTTTGGAATCAATGCCGCAATAACCTCCGAATAACCTCCAATAATCCCGAAATATAGAACTGCGGAGGTAATTCACTGGTTATTGGGGGGTGTACGTACGCAGCACCGCGTACGTTGTTTGTAAGCAATAATTTCCCGCTGGCAAGAGTCGTTGTACATCAGAGATGGAGATTAATCTGTACATAAATTTTTAAGATTTAAAGTCCTTTGTTTGGACCGATTGGTGGTTCAAGTTAAACAGCGTTGTTCAATTCCAATACTCAGAAATGAGCGACATCGATTAATCGATAACCGTTCGTGATCAAACAGTAATTTCTTCCTATATTCTCCATGGAATCTCATAGGATTTCTTCCTTAAGCTTCATTGAAGCAAGGAGAACATATTTATACGACTACTCAAGAATTATATACATGTTTCTTTCATAAAATAACAAACCTTAGGCTATTTTCAGGGTTAGTGAACCATACCGTTGCCCAATCGGTGCGGCTTAAGTTTGCCAGAAACGATCATCTTGACCCTATGCAGCTCCTACTTAGTTCAATTTGATCTGAAATTATGTCTGAATATGAGCTAGGTGAAATATTGGCTCAATATAGTCTTGAGCTAGGTTATAGGGCTCGGGGTGGCTCAATTTTGATTGGAAATGTCTTCGTGAAGCTTAGGAAAGTTTTTGAAAGAATTGGTTTGAAGGTTTGGTAGAGTTCACGTCATACTCGAATTTTGCCCTGGATTTGGGTTGGGAAATTATGGCTTCAAAAAGGGTTTAAGGCCTTGAGGAGATGGAGTATCTATTGCCTGTATTGGAGAATATTTCTCTTTTTTTTTGGGCCAGAGGTTTGTGGGTTTTATTGAAGAGTATCATGCATGCTTCAAGCCTCGGGATTGGCTTTTAATGGCTGTGTGAGGCTTGGATATGGCCAAGACAGACCTGGGGAGTATTTCCTGACTCCTCTAAAGTGCTTTTATAGATTAGGGAGAGAGCTTATGGAGATAATTCTTCTCCTTGACATTTTTGTCCATGTTGGCTCCAATGTAGAAGATGGAGGAATCCATGACTTTAGGGCATTGGAGAGGGGAGGAGGCGGGGTGACTAAGCTTGTCAGAGTTTCTCCTTGACCCAAGCATGAAGAACTTAGGTCGCTTGAACTAGAATGTCAGGTCTGAGGGGGGAGTGGGTGGGAATAAGTTTCTTTGACCCTCTCTCCCCATTTTATTTTATTATTATTTTTTGTTTTATTTGCATTAAATAATGCATGAGTTATTTGAATCACTGGTGGGTTGGCATAGGTCATGGGTGACCTATTAGATCATGTGTTTGGACTATGTGTTTTAATCCATAGGCTTGGAACATGAGTTAAAGCCTTGGGCTTTATGCTTTAGGCTATGATTTTGGTCCTAAATATAGAGTTAATGGGTTTTAATTTCATCCTTTTAATTAATTAATTAATTAATCATGAGGATGAAAAGTTTACCATGGTTGTTAGGGTTGACCATTTGACATTAGGTTGGCCAAAATATTCAATTTGACCATATGGTGATGTGTTGACCACATGGTAGTTGGGTTGACCACAGGTCATTGTCTTGATCTTATGGTCCAACGTTGACCATATTGACCAAATAATTGATCAGGGTGGTCAGAGTTACCATATGGTGATGTATTGACCATATGGTGGATGGGTTGACCATAGAGTCAATGGGTTTGATCATATGGTCCAGTGTTGACCATGTTGACCATGTTGACCAAAAGATTTACTTACCAGAGTGGTCAGGTTGATCATACCAAATATTTGGTCCCATCTTGGTCAAAATAGAAGTTGTATCCTTTTTTAGGTTAAAATTTGAGAAATTAGGGTTTTGGTCTAAAATTCAAGGTTTTGCAGGATTAGGAAAGCCACCAGTAAGGCTAGGGGGTCAATTTAGGTTGACCTTCGCTCTTAAGGTGAATTTGGTAGTCAGGTTTCTAAGCTAAACCAACTGGCTTAGGGTATGTTTTACCCTTAGAAGTCAATTTAAGTATTCACCTAATTAAAACTCTAAACCCACTCAGCCAAAGGTTAGGGGTTTGAGCTTGTATAGGTGGCAAAGATGAGACTTCGCAAAAGTGAGGTCAACACCATCTTATTACCAATTAGATATATGTACATCCTAATTAATTCATATGATGAAAATGATAAACATTCTTAATTGATTTTAATTCTTCAGTGAATGTATGTCGAAGCACTGGAAGAAATGGTTGTTCAACCCAACTAGTTCAGCTTGATTTCCATCAAATTCACAAGATTACAATAAGTTTTAAAATATTTATGGTCAAAACATATTTAAATTAAGTTTTAAGTCAAATAAAATAACTATTTAAACATTTCATTCATAATTATTAACATAATTTACCTAAGAATTTTAGATAGATCATAAATCTTGAAAAAAAAACACATAGTTCCTACACATGCTTTGTGAAGAAAACAAAATTACAAGATAAAACATAAAAATTTGCTAAATTAAAAAAAAATATAGAACTATATTTTACCATTTGAGACTAAATTCTCTTATTCACTCATTCATTTGCATAGTTTCTACACTTTTTCACACACACTCAAAATTCACTTTTTATAGTAGTCACTAAGTATTCTCCCTGCACTCCATACACGCTTAACTTATTTCCTTGGGTCCCTACAATTGAATTGCTTTAAAACTGCTCCATAAATCCTAGAGGCTCCCTCTCAAACCAAACTGAAACTATTCTGTCAGGTCGTCACATTGAGGCAGTATTTGTTGGAATTTTTTTCTAAATTTTCCAAATAGATTTTGATCGAATCAAAATCTATTAGGAATTTACCACGAGAATCTTTCATTCACGTTCATATTAATGAGAAAACTGAATTGATACAATAGCGGAAGCGTACCTGAATTCATTTGATCGATTGCAAGCAACGATCTTCCAATCTACAGACTTTCCAGAGTTTTCCATAGTCTCTCTCGTTGATGGGGAACAAGAGAATAATTTTCTTTTCTTTCTCTACAGACCGGGGACCATTACCTCCTTATTTAATGTAACCAAAGGGTGGTTACAAAATTTGCTTAATTCCAATTCTGCCCCTCATCAAATTGGAATTTGCCCTTGTGGTATCGCACTTATAATTTCATGACAAATGTGTCTAAAGCCATAAATTTTATACTTAATTAGACCACAATAATTTTGACTTATTAAATGATGACCCAACACATTTATTAATTACATTATAGTCCCATAATTGATCCAACAATCTCCCACTGGACTATATATGTATAAGATAAATGTGTCAACCTTAGTGCGCCCAAAATTTGTTGTCATCATTGTAAAGGCACATTACAATCTCGTCCATTAATCATATCAATATAGGATCAAAGTAGTCTTCGTTGTATTTGTCACAACTAAACCCATCAATGGTCACATATATTAATATAATCAAATGACATAGATCAATCATGAATGTGTGGAATGAAAATTACATGTAAAGTGGTCCGTTCATGTCAATTTTCAACTGGTCCTACTTTACTTAAGTGAGATCAAACTTTAACTGTACAGAGTGTACTGAACTGAATAAAATGTCTCATTTCTGATCAGAAAATATCCAAATATGTTTTGTATACAAAATAAAACATAGAGCTAAAAACACAAGTTAACAAACTCCCACTGAATCTAAATTTCCTCAAGCTTTATAACACCCATATGAGCAGTATGCTCATGAAAGACCACAGGTATTAGACCCTTTGTAAGGGGTCCGTAATCATGGAGTTTGTTCCAATATGCTACATGTGAATGCGAGTCACTCTGTATTCTTTCCTTCACAACAAGAAATTTAATGTCAATATGCTTTGACTTGGATGAACTCCTGTTGTTATTAGAATACAATACAGTTGATTTATTATCACAAAATAACTTTAGTGGTCTTTCAATTCCTTCCATAATGCGCAGCTCAGGTGACAAAATTTCTCGGCCATATGCCATGGTTGGATGCCTCATAACATGCTACATAGTCTCGTCATCATAGTGGATGAAGCTATTAGTGTTTGTTTTGCACTCCTCCGGGATATAGCTCCACCACTTAATAAAAATATGTAGCTTGATGTGGATCTTCTCATTGTCTTGGCATCCAAAGCAAAATCGGAGTCGGAATACCCGATGATATCCAAATGATCCGATCTCCTATATGTAAGCATGTAATATTTTATTCTCCTTAAGTACCTCATAACTCTTTTGGCTGCTTTCCAATGATCCATTCCTGGGTTGCTTAAGTATCTGCCTAAAACTCCAACAATGTACGCAATATCTAGCCACGTACAAACTTGAGCTTACATAAGACTCCCTACTGCTGAAGCATAGGGAATCTTTTGCATTTCCTGAATCTCAAGGTTTCCTTTTGGGCACTGATTGAGACTGAACTTGTCTCCTTTAGCGACAGGGGTGTCAATTGGTCTACAATTCTGCATGCCAAATCTTTTAAGCACTATATCAATATAGCCTCTTTGTGATAATCCAAGAATACACTGAGAACGATCTCGGTGAATCTGAATTCCTAAGACAAATGAGGCATCACCAAGATCTTTCATCTCAAAATTATTTGATAGAAATTTCTTGGTTTCCTACAACATGCCTATATTATTTGTGGCAAGCAGTATGTCATTCACATACAAAATCAGAAAAATATGTTTTCTCCCACTGAATTTATGATACACACAATCATCAATTGCATTCATTTCAAAACCAAATGATAGAATCACTTGATAAAATTTGTGATACCATTGACGAGAAGCTTGTTTGAGCCCATAAATAGATTTTGTCAGTTTGCAAATCATATTCTTTAGGTCTCCTGACACAGTTTTCTGGTTCCACCATATAGATCGTTTCATAAATGTCTCCATTGAGAAATGCAGTCTTAACATCCATTTGATGTAGCTCCATATCATAATGAGCAACAAGTGCCATGATTATTCTAAAGGAGTCCTTTGTTGAAACCGGAGAAAAGGTCTCTTTATTGTCAATCCCTTTCTTTTGAGTATAGCTTTTAGCTACAAGGCGAGCTTTATGTCTTTCCACATTACCCTTTGAATCCCTTTTGGTTTTAAAAATTCATTTGCAACCAATGAGTTTCTTTCCTTCTGGCAATGGGACAAGTTCCCAAACTTTATTGTCTTGCATAGACTTATACTCTTCATTCATTGCTTTAATCCATTTTTCTGAATTGGAACTTTGTATAGCTTGATGAAAGTTGATAGGATCATCTTCCATCATACTAATATTTTCCTCATGTTCCCGAAGAAATACAATATAATCATCTGAAATAGCATTTCTTCTTTCCCTAGTGGATCGCTGCAAAAGCACTTGCTCTTGAAATTGTTCATGAGGTTGTTGAATTTGTTCCTCAAGGGGTTGATTAACAATATTTTGTTCTTGATTTGCAACTTGATCTATGTCAGGAGTAAAATCCTGATCATTATCAAAAGCAATTATAGGAATATGAACCAATTCCTCTTCAACAAGAGTAGTATGGTCTGATTCCTCCTCAAAGACAAAGTCTCTAACCTGATTTCTCCCCCCAAATTCAATATCCTCAAAGAACACTGCAGTTCTCATCTAAAAAATTATCTTTAATTTGGGATCATAAAATTTGATTCCCCTAGATCTCTCCGAATAACCAACAAAATAGTTGCTCACTGTTTTAGGGTCTAACTTTTTCTCAAGTGGCTTGTAAGGCCTTGCCTCGACTTAGGCAACCCCAAACATGAAAATGCTTTAAATCGGGTTTTCGCCCGTCCAAAGCTCATAAGGTGTATTTACAACTGCTTTAGTTGGTACTCTATTTAGAATGTAGGCTGCTGTCTTGAGTGCTTCTCCCCATAGTGATTCTGGTAAGGTATAATGGCTGATCATACTTCTTACAATGTCTTTAAGAGTGCGGTTTCGTCTTTCAGCTACACCATTCATGCTAAGTGAACCTGGCATTGTGTATTGAGGGACAATTCCACACTCCTATAGAAATTTAGCAAATGGTCACGGACGTTGTTCACCTGAACCGTCATATCTGCCGTAGTATTCACCGCCACGATCATATTTGACTTTCTTTATTCTTTTGCTTAGTTGGTTTTCAACTTCATCCTTATAAGATTTGAACACGTCCAATACTTGAGACTTCTCATTAATAAGAAATAGGTATGCATATCTTGAATAATCATCTATGAACGATACAAAATATTGTTGACCATTCCAAGAAGCTGTAGAAAATGGTCCACAAACATCCGTATGTATCAATTCTAAGACTTCTGTAGCTCTATATGCACCTAATTTCTTTCTTTTGAGTCCGTTTTCCCTTAATGCATTCAATACGGACATTAAAGTCCGCAAAATCAATGGAATTTAGAATTCCATCCGACACAAGTCTTTCAACTCTATTTCTAGAGATGTGACCTAAACGCTTGTGCCATAATGCTCCCGAATTTTCATTATTAATTTTACGCTTAGTACCTCGTGATTCCACATCCAGCAGTTTCATTATAAGAAGCAACAGTATCAAGCAAATAAAGATTGTCATACTCCATAAGGGAACCAGTTCCAATAATATTGGAATTAATAGATAAACTGAAACATCTGTTTTGAAATGAACAACAATAACCCAATTTGTCCAAACAACAAACAAAAACCAAATTCTGTCTAAATGACGGTACAACAAAAGTATCTATCAAATCCAAATAATAACCAGTACATAATAACAATCTAAAATGCCCAATTGCTTCCACTTCTACCGATTTTTCATCTCCCATATAAATGCATCTTTCAGCATCATTTGGTTTTCGGTAGATCAGGCAACCCCGCATTGAAACGCTTATGTTAGAAGTAGCACCAGAGTCTAACCATCAAGTGTTTCTAGGTACTGAAGTTAAATTTACCTTAGAACAGACCAAAGTTAGAAATGTACCTTTCTTTATACGCCAAGCGTGATATTTTACACATTCCTTCTTCTGATGTCCTTCTTTATTGCAAAAGAAACAACTGATATTTTCAGGATTTTGAACTTTATTTTGTTTCTTTTGAGAATGACCCTTATTTTTTGCAGCTTCATTCTTTCTTTTAGTGCCCCTTTCTTTAGAGGTGCTCATCAAATGAGCACTATCAGTCTTTCCTTGCTTCAACCTTTCTTCCTCTTGCACACAATGAGAAATAAGCTCGTTAAGAGTCCATTTCTCTCTTTGCATATTATAGTTGACCAGAAATTGGCCAAACTGTGGAGGAAGATAAATAAGAACTAAATGCACGAGTAAATCGTCCGTCAACTCGAGCTTTAGCTTCTTTAACTTTGAAGCAATGTTAGACATCTCAACGATGTACTCCCTTATACTTTCCTTGCCTCTGAACCTCATTGAAATCAGTTTCTTTAAAAGAATATTAGTTTCAGCTTTATCGCTTTTTGCAAAGCGTTTCTCTTTTTCAGCAATTAAACTTGCAACATCAGTGATCTCACTAGACACCGCACCTCTAAAGGCCTCAGGTATGTCGCGCTTTATGATCATAAGACTCAAGCGATTAGAACAGTCCCACTTCTCAAAGATTTTTCTTTCCTCGGAGGAACTTGCATCCGTAAGAGGAGCGGGTTTATTCATTCTTAACGCTAGATCCAGATCCATGCAGCCAAGAACAATGAGAATGTTCTCTTTCCAATCCTTAAAGCTCACCCTTAAGGATTGAAACCGAATTGAGATTAGCCGATACATTAGCAACAACTGAAAAATGAACAAAATATTACATAAATAAAATGTTTTAAATTCAATTAATGGTAAATCTCATCTCAAAACACCTAATGCAACATTAATATCAAGTATTTGGACATTAATATTAACTACTAGTGATAATATTGTTGTAATGATCAAACATTAATAATAACGTATATCAAGTAATAAATCTATCTTTGGATCGATTTATTACTCATATAATATTCCTTATAATTGTTACATGTTTACCATCACAAGTGTGTATGTAGTTCGACCAAGTATTAATTTTTCTTTGGGCCAATTAATACACGCATGAACCCACATATACACAACATTCAACATTCGTCACAAACTATCTACACAAGAGAGGTCACTTTGACAACATCATGTTTCAATAAGCTCATTAAAAATGATGGACAATTACCAAGTACCATTTATTCGAATTTAATTGAAACTTTAATTTAATTTTATAAAATCTTTTATTTATAAATAATGAGCTAATTTATAAGTCATAAGGCCCATGATTTAGAAAACAAAATTATTGATTTTATAAAATTAATTAATCCTTAAATGAGTTAGTTTAATACTTAAAGAAAAACTTTATAATTAATTTACTCATATTAAAATGAGTGAATTAATTAGCTCATTTTATTTAATTTACTCATTAAATTAAATAACTTATTTTATTGTCCAAATTAAAGTGAGAAATTTAATTAATTTAATTCATTAATGAGTAATTAAAAAAATAAAATAATTTTCGCGAACCCGGTCCGCGGAACGGGTTCGCGAACCGGCTCGCGAACCGTTCGCGACGAGTTCGCGAATCGCGGACCGTCGCGAGCGGTCCGCGAGTTCGCAAGCTGCGGCGCCGGCCGGCGCGCCTCCGGCGTCTTCCCTTTAGCCGCAGCATTCCGCTGCGCCGGATTCTACCGCCGTCGGAGGACGCGCCACCGCACCCACCGACGTCGCAGTCCCGCTGCGGCATTCCTGTCGTCGTACCCCGCTGCTGCAGCCTTTTGCGGACGATTCCTTCGCGGGTAAAGGCGAACGAAAGGGACAAAATTAAGAAGGAGGAGAGGAAAAGAGAAGCAGAATCTCAACATGAACATGAACCTGGCTCTGATACCAATTGTTGAAATTCTTTTCTAAATTTTCCAAATAGATTTTGATCGAATCAAAATCTATTAAAAATTTACCACGAGAATCTTTCATTCACGTTCATATTAATGAGAAAACTGAATCGATACAATAGTGGAAGCGTTCTTGAATCCATTTGATCGATTGCAAGCAACGATCTTTCAATCTGCAGACTTTCCGGAGTTTTCCATAGTCTCTCTCGTTGATGGGGAACAATAAAATAATTTTCTTTTCTTTCTCTACAAACCGGGGACCATTACCTCCTTATTTAATGTAACCAAAGGGTGGTTACAAAATTTGCTTAATTCTAATTATGTCCCTCATCAAATTGGAATTTGCCCTTATGGTATCCACACTTATAATTTCATGACAAATGTGTCTAAAGTCATAAATTTTATTCTTAATTAGACCACAATAATTTTGACTTATTAAATAATGACTCAACACATTTATTAATTACATTATAATCCCATAATTGATCCAACAGTATTAACTTGCACTACGAAGTTGTTTAAGTAGCACTCCAGTGCTCTACTACAGTGTTGCAATACAAAGTTCATGGGTTTTAGGCCCATTTCCTTTATAGATTAACACTTACATCATCGGCACGACAAAGCTCGACTCATAGAGCACCGACGTTAAAATATGGTGATATGGTGTCATGCTCTCGAATTTTATTTCAGATCCAGTCTCTACTAACAATACTATGCCACTTATATACATTGTGATGCTGAATTTCTAGAGCTATAGCTCTCCAAGCTAGCATTACAATGCTAAGCTCTCAATTTTTGGTTCTAAATTGGGTCCTATGACAACAATGCTGAGGTGCCAATGTAGTGGCGTAATCCATGCAACTTTTTTGAGTTGTTATTTTTTTAAATTATTATTTTTTTCTAAAAAATACATAACTAATGCAAAAAAGTTACAAAATATAATTATAAAAATATATTTTTATTATCAATCTTAACGCACTCAGCTCACTCCATATAGATGGCCAATAGAAATTTTTTGTAGCATTCTCTTTCATCAAGGCATAAGCATCATCATATGGCCTAGACATTAAAGTCTCTTCTACTGCACCATCTATAATTGACTTCAAGGATCCCACCAACTCATTTATAAAATATTTAAATTATCAAACAATCTAAAAGAGCATGATGTGAATATTTTCTCAGTAGTTTCTTAAATTACCCCCAAGCCTCATAAATCAACTCCTTCTCTTATTAAGTAAATGATATGATATTGACAGTAATGGAAGGTGAAAATATTTCCTCAAAAATTTTTTAGCCAAGTCATTACGAGTTGTAACTGAGCCTAAGGACAATTATTTTAATCATATCATAGACTTATCTTTGAGAAAAAAATGAGAAACTTAAGTTTCAGGACATCATAAACACTATATTATATTTCAAAGCCAAAAATTTTTTTAAAAATTTAGCTTTGTGTAAATTATGATTCTCTATAAAGGAACCTCTAAAATGTGTGTTTTGTACCATTTTGATTATTGCATGATTTGGCTCAAAATTATTAGCTTGAATTATATGTCAATTTATGCTTTGATGAATCCCAATGGCCAAAGGGTTGGCATATTTTTTTAATTGTCTTGTCCGGTTCGCTTTACTTGGTTGATATGCTATAATTTGAATATGAATTTGTTATTTTTTATTTTCTAATTTTCTTATATATTTTTTTTCTATTTCAGGATCAGACAACATTGATTCTAAGTTTTCTGTCTTTCACATACAACACATGAGACATAAGTATAAGCAAATATTATAACAACATAACTACATTAACAATAACAATAGCAATAACAATAGCCTTTCTAACGAGACAACGAAGTAGAATTAAATGCAAAATTATATAGTACAACGATATAATAGATGAATCAGACAATTGAAAAATATACAATGAATATAAGATGAATTAAAAGACTTAAAAAATACAAGTTAATGAAAAATTTGTGGCAATTACAATTTTGTTTTTTGAAAAAATCAGACTGCAACTAGAAAACTGTTACTGTACCTAACCACAACTGGTGGGAAAACACAGATTTTAGTGACAGTTTTATTTGAAAAAACAGTCAAATTACAATGTACTTAAAAAGACAAAACTGTTATGCGGTGTCGCATTGTTACAGAACCGCCGCCCCAAATAGACCCTAATTCTCTTTTATGTTGTTTTTTTCCCTTGACCCACTCTCACTCAATGATGAGGAAATATTCCGTTCGGACACTGCACGTCTGGACGGCCAACCACAGCTGCCACGTCGCCATACATCCCATCGGTAGGCGGCATAACGGTCAATAGTTGATCGTTCAGACCGAATATTTTTCCCTCACTCACACTCTACTCACACACTTAAATCCGCTATGGTCTCCCTACCCCACTTCCTTTACTCCAGCACATGCAATCTACAATTCATTTATCAACCCCCAAACTCTGCTCTAAAAATGCGCAAAACGTAATATGTTAGGCTATGGTGCTTCGCTGTCTATCTAGAAGCCTTAATTCTCAGGATTTTGGTATAGCGACACCCCTCAAGCATTGTGACGCATGACTTCCAGTGCTGCAGCACTTTCCTTTGAATCTTCCACCTTTGCGACTTCCTATTAAAATAGCTTAATTTGTGCAATAAACATGAAATATATCCTAACTTAGACATAATTTTATGTAATATGAAAGATTTGGGTGACATAAATATATAAAGTAAAGTTTAGATGTTGGATATGTTAATACATAGTAGATGGGGTGCTATGAATGTAAACGCCTATTTTATATTACATTATATTACAACAAATAAGACTATAAAAATATCTAAATAATTTTGTGGTTTAAAAATGTAAACTCTAAAATTCTAAGAATATTTTGATAACATTTAGAGTTTTGTTTAATATTAAAAGGAGGATAACAATTGATACTAAAAATATTTTAAAGCACTATTTTATTTTGTCTTTTATTTTTATTAATTTTTTTTAAATATAGTTTTTTGATTGTTCGTGAATAGAAATTATAGTTTAGAAGAGTGATTTATTTTTATTAATATATATGAGCACAAAATTATATGAGAAAAGTTTTGAAAATTTTAGATTAGTATTAATTTTTAAATATGATCAATTAAAAAAAATCTAATAGCAGACAACTTTTATTATTTCTAAAATTTAATAAATTTCAAGGAATTAAATGAATTCTGATGAATATATAAAAAAGAAATTCTTTTCATGTCTCGCACAATTTTTTCTATATATATATATATATATATAGAGAGAGAGAGAGAGAGAGAGAGAGAGAGAGAGAGAGAGAGAGAGAGAGAGAGAGAGAGAATTAACCTTAAATTGTAATATTTATATTTATAACCTTTTTTGTCATAATATTATGAGCAAAAATGTTTAAAGAGAATATGATATTTTTTTATGTGATACTAATGATTTGGATATTATAATACTATTCCTAATATATATGTGTGTGTGTGTGTGTGTGTGTGTGTGTGTGTGTGTGTGTGTGTGTGTGTGGGCCCCAAACCTCCGCCTGTTTGTTGGCGAGGTTCGCTGTAAAGCCCCTCAAGTCACGTATTCGATCATCCGTGACGCGGAGTTTTTTAATATATAGACACATGACATCATACCTCTATTATAAGGTTGTAGCGTATTTGGGGCTCTGTCAAATACACACACACACATCTAAATATATCTATTTAAATGAATACGGTAGAATATTTATTAGACAAATAAATAAAAAATGTGTAATATTTATGAACACGAACTCTTAATTAAACGTGTGCAATCCATCTCCTCGTTCCCCAATTCCCGATTTTAGGCCATAACCTCTAAAGCCTAAGATCCTGTTTCGGCCGAATTTTCAACCACATTCCGCTTTGAAAAGCAGGTTATAGAGTGTTTGGGAGCTCGCAGTTTATCTACATTTCTTAAAATCTTATTCACAAAATAAGGTTTTTACGAACGACTTGGCGGAGCTGGGTTCCGTGGACCGCACTGTGACGGGATTGGTAAATTATACTGCTGCCCTTCAACATTTTCTATTATTTTCATGTTTTATTGGCCATAATATTCTTGATCTTTGCCGCTACTCCCTCATCTTCGATGCGAGCATCGTATGTTAGAGTTTTATGTGATATACTAGTGAGCGGCTTTTATTGTCTTGCCATCTTACATTCAAATCACTTGAAGTATTTCATTTTTCCTCTTTTGCTTTGGTCACGTGAAGATGTTTTTTTTTTGCACGTTCTCATTTTTCTTCCCAATCTTCTGATTTTCATAATTTGATCTGAATCGTGCAATTACATGTTTAAGATGTGCCTTCGACGCGATTCTGATTTTGCATTCCATGCTATTAATTAAGATTAACTGAAATCGGGCAAAATTCAGAGTTTTCTTATTTAAATTGTTGTATTGAATTATGTATATTAATTTTATATATTATTTTCTTATAACTGAATGGTTAGATTTTGAATATGTATTGTTACAAATTATTATGTATTATTAGGATGCTTATATTAGATTGTATGAACTATTATTATTTGGGATGAAATCAAATGAACAAAAAAGCTGCCTATTTGTTCAAAATTTTTAACATGGTATCAGAGCCAAGTTTTTGGCCTAACCACCAATAGACATTGAAGGACGGTCAAGACTCCATTTCTGTCATTCTTCTTGCACGAATGGAGGAAGTATTTTCTTGCCTTTGTGAATCATTCGCCTTCATCTTCGACTTGAGCTCATTCCATCTCGCCGGCTGCTTCCTACACTTCTTCCGCTTCAGCTTTGTCCGCTTCGACTTCGGCTTCTTCGTCACACTCAAAGATTGAAGGTTTCGACATTCCTTCCAAGATCGACGGTTTCATCTTCAGAAAATCCTAGAACTCTCGGATTCGACACTTCTGGCTTCGGCACTCCCCAGATTCGGCACTCCTGGCTTCCGCACTCCCGACTTCGATATTCACAGCTTCAACACTCTTAGCTTCGGCACTCTCGACTTCGACACTCTCAGCTTCGGTACTCACGGCTTCGACACCCTCAACTTTAGCACTCTCGGCTTCAGTAGTCAAGGCTCAAGGACTTTATTGCTTCAACTTCTGATTCCTCTCCCTAATCTCGTTTCCAGGCAACAAATCTCTCTGCTTTTGTTGGTTCACGGGTCTTTGACTGCTCGTTTGGTTTGCTCAACTGGGCTAATCATTCTTCTGGACAGCTTCAGCTGTTCGTTTGTGCATCTGTTCAACGGTTTAGACTCAAGTGCACCATCCTTCTCTGTTCACACCAATACCTGTCTGCTTGTCGAGAATCCTATTTAAAATGTTTTCCGATTTTCAAACTACTAATATATTCACTAAGGTAGTTTCTCGACAGCATCATGAGTTCCTTGTTGGCAAATTAATGTTTCTTGATCAACCATCATCAATTTGAGGGGGGATATTAATCAAGATTAACTGAAATCGGGCAAAATTCAGAGTTTCTTTATTTAAATTGTTGTATTGAATTCTGTATACTAATTTTACATATTCTTTCCTTATAACTGAATGGTTAGATTTGGAATATGTATTATTACAAATTATTATGCATTATTAGAATACCTAAATTAGATTGTATGGACTATTATTTATTGCAATGAAATTAAAGGAAAAAAAACAGCCTATTTGTTCAAAATCTTTAACATATGCTGTGTACTTTAAATTTGCATTCCACAAATCCTAATACATATAGGGCTGTAAACAAGCCGAGCTTGAGCGAGCTCAGACTTGGCTCGTGTTCGGCTCGTTCGAAATTAGCTCGGCTCGAAATTGGCTCGTGTTCGAAATGACTCGTGAAAGGTGTGTTCGTGTTCGGCTCGAATTAAATATTCTTGTTCGTGTTCGGCTCGTGTTCGGCTCGAAATTGGCTCGTTAAAATTAATTGGAAAAATATATGTCACAGCACGGATTCGAACGCGAACCAAATGAATGGAAACGAAGCATAGCTCAATGCTACTACACAAGCGAGTTATGATTTAAACTTAAATATAAATATATATAATATATTAATATATAATAATTTATATAATAAATTATTATATAAATAAGTATATGATTATTTTTTTATTTCGAGCCGATTCGAGCCGAACACGAGCGAACAAACGATTGTTCATGTTCGGCTCGTTAACATTTCGAGCTTAAAAATTTGTTCGTGTTCGGTTCGTTAGGATTAACGAACGAGCCGAACTACGAGCTACTTAACGAGCCGAACACGAGCCGTTCGCGAACAACGAGCCAAATTGCAGCCACTAAATACATATATATATATATATATATATATATATATAATCTCATGAAAAATAAGCACAAAGTAATCAACTGCTTCAAAAGTACTGTACTACAGTTGTGATATACAGTGTTCTGAATACATTTTAAGAAGAGAAAATAACTATGAGAAAAGATTTTATTGATGTCCAAGAAAAATGACCTATGGATTGCAAATTTTTTTGATGGGCTAATGATATGGAGGAATTTACACCACACAGTGGACAAATTATAGAAGTTGTTATGACCAGAAAATTATACTGAAGATTTGGTCGTATGTATATAAAAAAAGAATATCATTATAGCTTATTTGTTGTTACTGTAGTTTTTATTATTATGATATTATGTGTTGAGTAATGTCTTAAATTAATATTTTGATTATTTTTTAAAGTGTTTAATTATAATTATTTCGAAAACTTCAATCATTCAGTAAATTTTCATCTATAATAGTACAATTATTTTTTGTTAAAATCAATCATACTATAATAGATTATCCGAACAAACTGATTGTTACACCAACGACGACTTTCAGACACAATAGAGGTGAAACAACTTCACTAATTGTTTTTTTAAAAAATAGCAACAAAAAATAATTGGAAATCTGGCTTTTAAATATTCACTCAGGTGCACGCTAACGTCATTACCTAATATCTGCCATTATTGCGAACCCGGCTAAGCAGAATTCTTCAGCCGGAATGCCTTATCCGAGTCTCTTCATAAATAAATCGGAAGCCTCCCCGAAGTCACCGCATACCTCTTCTTTATTTCTTCTAGCGTTTGTTTCTGGGGACGTTTCGGCCCTGGAGTCGAAATCAGCTGGCACCCGGAGGCGAGGAAGGTTATGCAGGAAGGCGTCCAGGTATCGGTTTCAATTCTCTCTTTCGCTTCGAATTATATGTATATTGTATGTTTTGTTTTGCTTGGATCGGCGGCGGCGGATCGGCTCGGTGGAGTTTAGGTTTATTCTTACGGAGGACTACTAGGGCTTTTATTGACAGATTGCCAGTAGTAGCTGTCTTGTATTAGGGTTTCGAATTGTTTTAGCGGTATGGATTTTTTTCGGCAACAAATCGGCGCGTCATTAGACATGTACTTTCTTTTGTGTTTGTGTGAGTTTATGGCGTTGGGCAGGAAATTGGATTTATAGAATAATTGGGAATAAGGGATTGGCAGAATTTTCAAGTTAGTGATGCGTGTAATTTGAACGATTATATCCCTGAAGCTGAATATCACGATAAAATTCCGGTTCGTTTTATTGTTATACCGGGGATGCAAAGAGTGGAAATATTAATTTATGTGAAAAGTTTGGCTGAGCAGCTCGCGCGTTGTAGGATGGCAATAAAATCGGATGGGAAATAGTATTTAAAATTATTGATTATGGATTGCAGAGCTGTTCTCTGCAAGGATATATAATTTTATTGATCATGGAATATATAGACATCATAAGAAATGAAAGTTTAGTCTATTGTATTAGATTTGAGATTTGATTTTCATAGCGCAGCTGGAAGTGGAAATGAATAGCAGAACCTTAATCGAAAAATAGTAGGGTCACTGGGTTTGCTGAAGCAGATTAGTATGATTACTGCTCACGTCGAGAATTTCAGTAATACTGCAATACAAGAGGTTGTTGAGCTTCTTTTACATTCGTTGAAGGAAGTTTACTGTGTGGAAGCTTTATGATGTGAGATAAAAGCCACTTATTTTCTTATTTCATCTAAAGGTGGAAAGGAAATAGTATTTGAATATTATTTTTTAATGCTTTGTTTGCTATGCGCATGCATAACTGTTAGGTTTTTCTGTAGCTAGAAAAACCTCTTTTATGAGTATAGGAAATATTTGATGTTGCATATGAAAGCAAACAAATTATATTATTCATAGTAAGGTGCACATGCTGTTTTATTTTCCTTGATGAACTGCGGCAAGTATCTTGTTTGGTAATGTTCTAATTTTAGTTTTGATTTGGGATACAGTAGTTTTTTGTTGCCAATTATTATGGAACTGCTTTTGTAATTCAGGATATTGATCTTTATTGGATTTGGTAGTAGTTTAAACCAGGTAACTTGAAACATTGCAAGCTATGAGAGAAATCTACATATATATGGTTAATGGAATCATCACTTTTTCAATATCCCAAATACTTGGTGTTGGATTTGCATCTTAGTTCATTTTTGCAAAGTGTTGCATGAGCGCTTGAAATTTTATAAATCTCTACTTCAGCACAGGTTCCATCCATTTTTCTTTATTTTAACTAATTTTTTTCTTCCTAGTTGTTCTACATTAATTATCTACCATCCTTAGTGCATCTTTTTATTTTCGTTGTACATGGTCAAACCATCTATGTTTATTTGCTTTTTATATTTATTAGTTCTAATCCAGGACATCTCTCACGTAATCTTTTTTCACTCCATCTTTTTAGTTTTTGCCACATGTTCATCTCAATACTCTAATTTTTGCCTTATTCAACTTGGCTATTAGTAGTTTTTTAATTGCTATCATTTATATCCATATTATGCCCCTAACTTAGTTCTAGCTATGTATACCTCAAGATTCCATGATAATCTTCTTTAACACAGTATGTCTAAGGTATTTCTAATTCTAAACATGAAAATCTAATGTTCAAAAGTTCGTGGTAGGTAGTGAATTTTATTTGCCACGAGATAGTCTTTAAGTTCCCTCTTTTTATTATTATTCATAAGTATAGAGTATTATACCAAAATCAACTATAGTAGATAAGTTTGGAATAAATTCTAAAATTTAATCTTAGTAACTACGTGATTTCATATTATAAATCAAACAAAATGGACAAAAAATGAAAGTAAATTAATTAGCATGCATTCAAGTCCCCTTTCCTAATGCTCCTCATTTTCAAATGGGTCGTTTGGGATCATTCTTATTTTTTATTTTTTATTTTAACATTAACATGTTTATTAGTGATGATTTGAAAATACTTAAAACATATAAATGTTCTTTTGAGTGTTTTTAAAAACAAATTAATATGTTAAAAAAGCAATTAAAAATATACCAAACAAAAATGTTCTTAAATCTTAAAACAAAATAATAATAATAATAATAATAATAATAATAATAAAGGTCCCAAACAAGCTCGTCTTTTGCAGAGAGTAGTGAAGGTATAAAATACAGACAAATAGGAGCTTTAGATCCGTCTTAGATGGTTTTCTTATACTTCTAAGATAATAATATTTATAAGTACTGCTCTATATTATGTGGTTCATCATCTTAACAGTCTTTTTTAAAAGATCTATTTATCCTTCTATGTAAAAAATACGTACATCATATATATATATATATATATATATATCTCTGGGTGTGTGTGTGTGTGTGTGTGTGTGTGTGTGTGTGTGATTTTGAAGCTACACCTTGAAAGTAATAAAGGCTCGTCATTTACCAAAGTTTGTATTTTTTTCATGCAATAAAATTTTTATAAAATTAAGCATAACTTGTTCCATTATGTTTCTATCTCACAATCCATATCTCATAAACAAATTTATTCGAACCTATAATTTATTAAGTCAACTCTGATATTTCCTCTTTTCTTTAAGTAGTCATTTTAACAGTTTATTCATTGCATTCAATATCTCTTTTTTGTTCCCATCTATCCTCTAATTCTACTTAAGGAGCATGCTTTCTAGCCAGATTTAGATTAACACTCAATCTCTAGCCTTATTCACCTCAATGATTTTTATATTTTACCTCTCTTTACACAACTCTATTGCTATTTACTAACCTTCTAACATTTTGGTTATAGCTTTCTTAGAGATCTTTTGATTTATTCTCTTTCACTTTTACAATTTGGTTGAATTTGAAATGTACAAGAAAGTAAGCGCATTTAAAGTGTGTTCAGTTTGGATATATTTGCCTTATTTGGGATTTGTTAAGGAAATGTAGTGTTTGTTTGGGAAAGCTTTTTGCCCGCTTTGCTTTTCAGACCGCCACCAAAGTTCTTTTTGAGAATTACCTTCTTGTTACTTTTTGAAATTTCTATGATAGAAAGTTGCTTTTTCAACCTGAGCTGTTAAATTGTGGTGGCTGTTAGAAAGTTGCAGTATAACTTTTTGAAAATAAAATAATATTTTAATAGCCATGGCAGTTTTTTGAAAAACAATTTTTATTTTTTGCAGCAGCTTCACAGCTGCCTCAATCAGACCTGTAGTAAGAAAAGTTGTTTTCACTATTCAAAGCTACCAAAAAAAGTCTTATTTTACATGCAAGTAGTTTAGTATACATCAAATTCTCACTCTAGCAAATGAACCGTAGTTTCTTGCAAAATTAGCTATTTATATTTTTTTCTTCTAAATATCATCATTGTTGTGTAATGGAGCCTGATTTGGTTAGGAGAAGCATTCAACGGTGGGAAATTTTGTGCCAGTAGGTGGAAACTTGGTTGCCCAACGCCCGACCAATGTTTCCCAGACGGAAACCCGACACCAGCAAGCATAAACCCTGCACCTAGAGAATCTATTCTAGCATTCTGGAAGTTGAGGCCAAAAACTTGGTTCTCGGGGCAGGCGATCCAACGCCCAGAAGAACGACTCCAGAACCCGAGCGCGTAGAAAGCCAGGGCCCAGATCACTCCTTGCACCCAAGTGCTCGGAAATGGCACCTCGTTTCTTTAATTGATTATGCAGTTCCAAACTTAAAGTTTTTGGTTTCTTCACTGCAGAAAAGGCAAGCGAATAGCATGAAGCGTTGTCTGCTAGTTGTGAGTGGATTTGTCTCTTGTGCGATCAGTAAAGGAGCAACGTTCGTGAGTTCTATGGTTGTAGGGAGGATCTGAGTGTGGTGTAATTTGTACACTACTCATTTCATAGTAAATTCTTAGGGCGATACAACTCCATTGTTTTTTTCCGGTTTTCGGGTTTTTCTACGTTAAATCTTGGTATTATATTTTATGGGTTTCTTGTCTGTGCGCTTTTGTTCAATTGTTTGCTTCAGATCTCTCGAATCAGTGTTTTTCCGCAATTCCAGGGAAGTGAATATTCCCCCAACAATCTTCTTAACCATCATTATTATTCTTATAACCAACTATTTGGTGCAAGCTCTCTGAACCATCATTTTCTGTCTTTCTTTTTTTTTTTTCCATGAACTGTTAGACTAATATTTTGCTTACTTTTCAAACTTCTTTCCATTTTACTTTTGTTGTAACCCCTTTACTTCCTAGTCTTTTAACACTGATTTTATCTATTAGTCAGATGGGTAAATTTTGTTTCCTTCATTATATGAGTGAAAATCACTCAATTTTTTTTAACTACCTTATCATCCATATATGTTACTCCAACCATCTAATATAATTATTTTTTAATATATTCTTCCTAGTTTTATCATATCTTCATCTTGTTTTATCATAATGGTCCTTCTTTTTTATAAAGCCACTATAAGATTCTTTTCATATGCGAATGCTTATTGCTAACTGTCTTAGTTCTAGGCTAATGATATTGTAAACGTTTTGAATTTTTATCGCCCATCTCATTATAAGAAAGTTTGTATTTATGACAATTTTTGGGTTTTTATCCTTTTATCTTTTTATGTCAGCTCTCAGTTTAAATTCTTTTTGGTCTTGATTAGGCTAATTGGATCCGGAAGCTAGCTTTTTTCTTAAAGTCTAGTATTTGCTTTAGACCCTAGCAACACTTGCAGTGCATTTATTTTGTTGAATTTCACTTTCACGACCTAAGAGTTACTAAGAGATCGTTTTTTTACCTCTAGAACAATGCAAGTGAATCTCTTCGAAGAATTGCTCCTAAATCCGCTGCATTTACTTTATTGTCTCTTTTTTCTAGTGGAAAATGAACTGTGTTGTAATTTAGTTCCACCAAAATGTTTCTTCAAACTAAGCATAGTATTTACTTTACATGCAGATATTATGCGTAATATTCTACAAAACCCATGCCCCCTAAATCTGGCTGCTAACATTAGTATCCTCAAATACATTTAATATTATGCGTGTTATCCTCTTTTTGGTTACCTCCTCTCTGGTATTGTGGAGTTGGGGCATATTTTAATTTATTCAATGCTTTATTCTCTTGTTTCAAGCGTATAACTATTCTGCATTTTTTGCATATGAGGGTTTATCATTAGAATCTTTTAGTCACGTCAATATAATCTTTTATTTTGCTTATCAATGGCTGGGGTCATAAATCTTATTTCTCGAGTCATCAGCTGTGTTTTTTTTCTCATTTGGTTATGTTTTGATGTGATTTTGGTTAGAAAGCGGGCATCACAATTTTGCAAAAATAAAATGTTATTTTGTGACGAAGCATTATTTCCCTCACTTTGTTTTGTGATGCAGCCCCACTTTTCTCTGATACTTTCTCCACGTGTATGGGTTTATCTTTCACCGTTTTTACATGCTTGACACAAGTTTTTTAATAGCATAATTTTAATGTCTTTTTCATTTTTTTCTAGGCTGTGCCTGTTTGTTCTGTGTGCTTGACTATCTGCAGCAGGAAATGGGGCAAATGCAACTTGGGTCAAGCTACTGTCAGTGTGGAACCTTTTTCGTACAGAAAGTTCCTGACTGGCGTCTTCTCGTTCTCGGAAACTTCCTTCTTCTCTCATTTGTTAATTGTACTTAGGGGTTATTTCTTATTCCATGAGCACAACGGGCACCGCGATACTATCTATCCTGAAGTTATTCAGTCCTAAGTACTATAAAGCATTCTGCTGCAAGTAATCCTCCTAAGGTGTGTTTCTGTTGTTGTTGACATGATCGGCCTCTTATCTTGTATCAGCTCAATTCCAGTTACTTTTTGTGAAGCTTTGGGAGCTTTTATCCAGAAGTATGGCTCTGTTTGGTGTGGTTCAGGTAATAGATATTTAAGTTATTGAAGGTGGTAAGTATTTATATTTTTCTTGTGATTGAAGGTTTTTTAATCCTCTGTTTCAGGTTAACGGCTACAAGGATTCTCTCTTCATCATTTATCCTTGTTTATAAATGCAAAATTACATCAAGCCAATATGCTCAATTTTCAAAAGTATGGGAGTTTGTGCAGATTGCCAAACTTGCTTGCTGGATTTGGGCTGTTTCTTGTGGCTCTGTGATATGTCCTATTTAGTCCGTACGGTATCTCAATTTTGCATTTCTTAAAGTGGGTTCTAGGATTGGAATTTATCTCTATAAGGTGTTGGGGCAGCTGCTAAGTTGTTGCATCTGGAAGTGGGCTAGTATAATCACGTCTTTTCTGTTGGACTCTGTCTGCACTGAGGTGCTTGTGATTTCTAAATAAGAGTTTGGGGTTTAATTAATTCTTCAACTGAGTAGAATGGAACGGTAAGGCATTTTGTTTCTATGCTATTTTTTTAATCGACTTGAGTTTTTCAAATTAGTCTTTTTGCTATCCCATGATGTTGCTTTTTAAATGCAGCTATTTGGTTATTAAGGAAGTTGGATATGGAACATTTGGCAATGTCTGGAGAGCTGTTAATAAAGAGAGTGGTGAAATTGTATGTGATTCAAATTTAGTTTGAGAATGGTTTAATTTACCATCTATAATGGAAGTGTAATACTTGGTTTCTTTGCACCATTCCATGTATACTTTGCATCACAGGTTGCCATTAAGAAAATGAAGAGAAAGTATTACTGTTGGGAGGAGTGCATGAATCTTCGGGAAGTTAAGGTAATATTTGTTGAATGAATCTATTCATTAGTTGCATCTTACATTTAGAGTGAAACCTCTGTTTTGCAGGCCCTTAGGAAAATGAACCATCCTAATATTGTGAAGCTTAAGGAGGTCATTAGAGAGGACGATGTGCTGTACTTCATTTTTGAATATATGGTATGCTGCTTTTGTACTTAGCTAGTTTTATTTTTATTTAGTAGAATGTTAATGTTATTTACTTTTTTTTTTAAATTTCTTCAGGAGTGCAATCTTTATCAGTTTATGAAAGATAGAGATGAGCCATTTTCAGAGTCAAAAATTCGAAATTGGTGCTTTCAAGTGTTCCAAGCTCTTGCATATATGCACCAACAAGGCTATTTTCACCGCGACCTTAAGCCTGGTATAATTATTTTTGGTTTTGTTTATGACCATATATACTTGTGGTAGGCTGTTCATGTCATCTGCCTCATACTTATTAATTTTTAATTTTTCAATATCTCATTAATGCTGTTAATGTAATTAATTTCTCTGTTTCTATCATTTCTTTTATCAACCCATTAATATGGAAAAAAACCTCCTTTAATATTAAATATGGCACAAATATTAAATGTGCGCTTGAACAGCCAATTTATTCACAAGTGAATTATTTAATTTATTTTTCCTTGACGTTGTATTAGGATAAGAGACTTTTGGGATAGAGGGGAGACATAAGGATTAGAGAGGAAGATTCAATTATATTTTATTCATCAATTGCTTTTATTATAAGCCAGGAAAACCCTATTTTGACAAATAAAATTTTTAAGATAATATCAAACTAATTTAACTTTAAATATAATCACATCTAGACTTGATTCAAATTTTAAATCAAATATTATTGGAGAGAATAATTAAAACTTAATTTTAATTAAAAAGGTCTGTTGACCATGTATGCCATGCTCATTTCTTAAATAATAAGCTTTGTATGGATATCAGGTCATATTACTGACATATTGTATGCACTTTTATAGGGTTGGCTTGCTCAGCCAACCCTATAATAAGATTAAAAAAAAACTAATTTAAATTAAAATGAAGACGAAGTTATTCTTAATTGAATTCTTTGTAGAAAATGTTAAACCTAATTTTTGTTTTGTTTCAATCTCATTGGGTCTTGAAGAATTTCTTGATATTTATCTAAAAGATTTTTTTCTTGAAAGTTTGTTGGTCATGTTGCAGGTGTAGATGAAGAATTACTTCATGAAATATCTTGTGAATATGCAACATGTGCTAGTGAACACAAACAAAATTTAGAGGCTTTGGATCAGGTTGTTTCAATGCATTAGACGTATGCCTCGAAATAATCTTAGAGGACCCAAAATGATATTAGTGGTGGCAGCAATCACAGCACAAACTAAAAATTTGGGCATTGAGTATAAAAATTGTGGATAGACAATTGATAAAGGGTTTGGAAGTAATACTAAAAGTTGGGATTCATTTTTAATTTTCATCTGCATGATTTGGGAAGTAATAGTAGTGATTGAAAGCTTTACAAGTGTTATAATAACTTCTAACAACGTCTTTGCTAAGTTCTAGCTTCAGCTTAACATTTAGAATATAATCATTAAGCCTAAATCTTTGCTCAACTTCAACCACATCATCATGCTTAAATTCAAATGCACAATGGGGACGATTAATTAAATTGTTAGCATTTGTGCATTAGGAATTGAAGAGGTTGGATAGCGATGTAAAATGAGTCATCAAATTTTTCCTTTGATAAGTATAGGATTTGCCACATTTCTTCATAATTTTTAGTATAAGGATTAGGTGGGTTGGTATATATTGTAGATTTTCAAGCATTAAGTGAGCTAGGAGATCCATTTGCATGACCCATGTAATATCTATAGAAATAATCAAATGCAATGCTGACTCTAGGAATCTATTCATTATGTTTTTCTTTAATAAATATATGGTCCACCACTTCTCTTTACAACATTAAAAAGTTTTCGGTGTTATGGAATATGTTGCAAAATTTGAAGCTTGAAGAGACTACGATAATAATTTGCATAACCATTTATTTGTAGACATAATTGAATGCGTTCTCAACTGTATCATCTAGAACCTTTAGATAATATTTTGTCCAGTAATCTTTAGCCAAATCTAATTTATATCCAAATAATCTTCACTTGGCTTAGGGAGATTTTGATGACCTTTAATGAAATATGTCAACAAAATAATAACTTCGATTTCATAATGAATATTGACAACTTTGGAACTCCATAAGCATTCTTATGTGTTTTATCATATATTGTTTATATATAAACTATACATCTTGAACATTCCAAATTCTTTAGCTTATCTAATGTCTTGAATCATGAAATGTATGAAATTCAAGGTTTGAAACCATTTTTAAAGAACTTGATATATTAATCTCAGGTATTTGATGTTGACCACTTCATGCAAGATAAGGAATTGACTATGCAAGGAATTAGAACTATTGTGGCTTGATGTTGAAGTGGAGGCATGCAGTGGTTTTGCATTGTATAGGATCTAGAGTTCATTAATGGACTGATGGGTGTTTGTTTCACAAAGGAGCTGCTGACAAGTGAATGTGCAAGCAAGCGATTGTGATTTGATGGGATGCATTAGTGGAGGTATCACAGAAGTAGCACAAATTGGATGATGCGCAGAAGTAGCACGTTGTAGATGAGCACGTATGAATATAGAAGAGAGAACTTGTAGGCGCATGGAATGTGGTGCATGGACGAGGCATTATGCGGAGAAGCGATGGAGTCTAATACAAGATCATGCTTATGCTGAAGGGGTCCAACACTATTGAAAATTTTTGGTGATCAACTAGTGGCTTAATTAGAGTGTCACATTCCAAGTCACGATTGAGGAAGTCTTATACCAAATGATGCAGGCAAGAAAAACATGGAGGGCTAGGTATTATGAAAGTACGACATGAGAACAGAGTTTTAAATTGCACATTTGAGTTTTGAGTTGTTTTTGTCAATTAGATGAAGCACAGGTCTTGAGTCATTTTGAGTCGTATGCTTAAGTTTTAAAGCATTAAACTAATAAAAATAAATAAATTAATAGGTAACATAACATCAATGATCATATCAGTAAGTCATTTCCACTCTTTCTTCAACAATATAAGTAGTCTTAAGTTATTGTGATTATAATTTATAACTTCAAAATTCTCTCCCATTCGTATCTTGTGAGTTTCATTGCAATCATTTTTATATTGGGTTGTTTCTTTCACTGCATCCTCGTTTGTGGTTGCAAGTGAGTGGCGGCAGTGTGCGGTTGGGAGTTAAGGAGATGATTGCAATTTTGATTTGTTGTTCTATTTGTTTTAAGGCTTTGGTGTAGAAAAATAATAAAATACGATTTATTTTAAATATTAAATTTATTATTTTAAATTTAACATAAACTAAACAGTTTTTGAGGCTTCTGCCTTATATAAATTGTGTATAGGTGAGCGGTACTTCTCATTAGGTCAGGGTGAGGTGCAAGTCTATGGTGTTTTTTTTTTAAAAATTATATTGAGGTGGACCTTGAGATGCCTCTTATCGCCTGATGTTAAACATTGCCTGAGAGAGAGAGAGAGAGAGGGAGAGAGAGAGAGGGAGAGAGAGGATTTCAACTTTAATTCATGCATTTATTTGTTCAATCACAAGCCGTGAATATCTGCTAATCAATTTCTTAATTTACTTATGCAGTTTTTAAACTACATATTTTCCAAAAAGATAATTTAATCTGATTTCGATCAAATTAAAGCAGAAAATTCTAGGTTATGTGAAAATTTTGAAATATACCCTAAATTTAAGCCCTGCATCATGCGGTGCTTCCAAAACTGTGTCCTTATTGGTTGGCACTTGTTCTTGGAAAGTTAAACTGGAAAAAAATGCACTTTTTTAAGCCATAAGATTCAAATTGTATTTCTGATTGGTTAAATTTCAATAATACTAATTTCTGGTTTATTTTTGAGCTTTTTTTGGTGTAAAGAAATCAGAAAGTTATTATTATTTTGATTTGAGCTGGAGGTTGCTTGTCCAATGGGTTGCCCATGTTGTTCTTGAACTTGTTGAGGCCTATGGTCTTAAACAACTGATTCTAATGAGCCATAGCCAGCCTGTAAGCCTAGTTATTACACTATTGTGGGCCTCTTGCCAGCAAAACTAGTAAACTTCTCAAATTACAATGAAAATAAAGTTGATGGAAGGGATTGAATGCATGACCTCTAACAAGATGAGAAATCTTTTTATTTGGTACTATCAATCTTTAATCGTGCTATAGTTAACCTGATTTTGATTAAGCTATCATAAACTCAAATGAGTTTAAAATTTAGCAACATTGTCTTGAATTTTTTCAACACAACATGGTACAAATTTCCTGTTTTGATTATTTTTACCAACTTTATGTGGCCAAGTGGTTTGATTGATCAACCTGCATTCTACATTTGTTTTATCATTTATGTTAGAAATTCTTTATATACTAAACAGTCTAAATTGGCCTTCATTTGCAACTCGCAAATGTCATAATTAAGTCCAGGCTTGTTGAAGTGAATGATGGGCTTTAGAAGGCTTCCATTAAATTGGCTTAAACGAGATTATATTGTTTTTTGGTCACCCCTAGTACATCATTTATTAGTTGAAGAAAATGGAAGGAATTATGTGTAGCACCAAGAAAAAGAAAATTATGAAGAAATTCATATTCTTTTTCTAAAGAAGTGAGAGGGTGGGGCTGCGATGGAAGACGAATCTAGGTAGTTAAGGCTTGGCTATTGTGCTTAGTTCATGTTATAATTCAGTAATCACTATTTTGTTTCCACTTCTTGTACTAGTTGCAATTAACAGCATGATCTTAATGTGGTTATTACATTCGGCATAAAGCTTTCAAATTGTGTAGTTACTGCAGCTGATTGGTTCTGACAATTCGGTTTTATGTCAGTGCGAGGCATTGTTGCTGTTGAATATTTACTAATTTTAAACCCAACCTTTTGGTTAAATGGTTATATGTTTGAATTTGCGACAAAATTCGACTGTTGCACTAACTCATTCATATTTTTTCAGAAAATTTATTGGTATCTGGTGATTTGATCAAAGTGGCAGACTTTGGCCTAGCTCGTGAAATTTCATCAAGTCCACCATTTACAGAATACGTGTCCACTCGTTGGTAATTATCCAGACTAGGCATTAATTTCTTAGTGCTTTTATTTTCATAAATGTGGCAATTTTTTGGTTGAAACATCTAAACAGAGTTCTAGATTGCATGTGCACTTCCATGGTTTTACACCCATGGCCTTGCACTTGTTGAACATCTCATATCTCTGTAAGGGTAGCAGTAACTATATTTTTTGTAGTAACAGCAGAATAACATTATCCAACAAAGACAATGATAGATTATTTTGTATCTTTACACAAATTACAAATCCCTTCTTGGTATAGGTACCGAGCCCCTGAAGTTTTGCTGCAGTCTTCTGTATATGGTCCTGCAGTTGGTTAGTCTGTCTCCATAACTTGTGTCTTCTGATGGATGTACATTCTTGCTGACTATCTTTTTTGTTAACTTCAGATATATGGGCAATGGGTGCAATAATGGCAGAGCTGTTTAATCTCCGTCCACTTTTTCCTGGCACAAAGTACTTTGTTTCCTCTTCCTTCAAATTATATGTATTTGTCGATATGAATTTTCTTTTAAAGTTATGAATGATGATATCTTGTTTTAAGCTGGTGTTATTTCAATGTTTGTATTGATATCTGCATAAGCTGGATTCCATTCTCAAAGCAAGATTTTTACGTTTGTACATGTGATCCAATATTTCTATGCTTTGGTTTGAGAGGTCCTGTCCTTTATGTATTGGTTTCTCTCTTTAGATTTTTTATGTAGTTAAACTTAAAAAGGTTTTTGGCTACAACTGTTTTGACTTTTCTGCTTTTGTATACATTATATATATGCGCCATAACATTTTTATGGCTTTGTTAAAAGAAATCTTGTAAGTGTTTGCTGTCATATGCAGCTTGAGGGTGTTCCCTGTTTTCATTTCTATCTTATTGATTTTATTTGTAATGCACAGTACGTTAGTATTTTAGTAGCTATTTTCTTTTTCTCTACTATTCTGATAATTTCAAGCATTAGATGTAATAATAATATTACCGCGACTAATATCATCTTACCATATCATGTTCGTTTATTCCAACATTTGTTCCAGAGTTGCCAAGATTATGTTACCTTTCCAACTGCAGCAGTTAAGGCTTTCTTAAGGCCTGTTGACTTCCCTTGTTTTGAATAGGCCTCTATCAATTTTTGCCTATAGAAATAAATAATTGATGATATGAACCCTTTTCATCATATTCCCTTCGTACCATGCAGTGAAGCAGATGAAATTCATAAAATCTGCAGTGTGATTGGTTCTCCATGTCAAAACTCTTGGGCCGAGGGACTGAACCTTGCAGATACAATAAAGTTCAAGTTTCCGCAGGTATGCAAATGAATCTTTTCTGTTCTTGGCTATTGCCGTTTCCTGTTGAACCTTCATGAGTGGCATGATTCTGTTCGTGTTACCTCTTACTCTGGCATAGAGGTCATTCAGGAACTGTAGGCCGGTTATTTTATATTTGTTGTACTATTCAGCTTGGTGTAAGGCATAAGAGTCAATCCTTCCAATGGCTGCAACTTGTGGTGTAGGATTGACTTATTTAGAAGCTGGTTGTATCATGTTCATGGAGGTTATTATCAGATTTTTGTAATAACCATGACTTGACGCCCAAGATATAGGTTATTCTCTGTATATGATTCTAGAATGAAGTTTATATTTATGATGAGATAAGGAACGGAACATTGTTTTCATTTGAGAGTGAATCTTTTGTTGTTAAGTTGAATGCTCTAGTAGTAGTAGGTAGAACTTGAGCTTAACTTCTCATTTTGATAGTTTTGATTTTTCTTGGTCTTCTATACCTGTAAACATTGCCAACCTAATTTATGATGTTTTCTGTAATTTTTGGGTTGCATTGCAGCTGCGACTTATATTTGTTTTCTTGAATCAGTTGTTAAGGATCTTGGTTTTATCTCCTGTCGACTTAGTTCATGTCAATTGATGTACTTGCATGTATGGGTTTTGATTGGTACTCTGTTTTGCAATTAATGTTGTACACATGTGATTATATCTCATATTTTTTCAAGTAATAAACCCTTGTTTCCTTTGACTGCAGCTTATTTTATACCACATTCTACTGATGTTCTTTATTTTGACTTGGTGCCAGTATCCGGGCATTCACCTCTCCATGTTGATCCCATCCGCCAGTGATTATGCTGTCAGCCTTATCTCAGTATGTTTATTTTGTAATGAACTCCTTTTTTTTTTTAATAAATAAATAAATAAAATAAATAAAATGCAAATTGTCTGGCAAGCTTGTTAACCAATGTTCTTCCATTAGCTCCAGCTTGACATTATTGTGTACAAATGCAGTCACTTTGTTTATGGGATCCTCTCAGAAGGCCTACTGCTGCAAAGGCTCTTCAACATCCGTTCTTTAAGGTATATATTTATATATGTGGCTTATGCTTAGTCTCTTCGGAGACATCTGATAAATTGGAACAATACAGAGAAGATTAGCATGGCCCCCTGTGCATAATAAACTTTGAAATTGTCCTAATTTTTTGAAAAAAAATAAAAGATGTATTTTATGCTTACTAATGTGATGCCAGGGTGCTTTCGTTTTCTCTTTTTTTACTGACATGTTCTGTTCTTGACTCTTTTATGGAGCCTTGCTACTACATCCCACCATCTCTCCGGCTGCGTAACACTGAAACTTCTAAAACTCCTCCATTCGGTTTGTTGCTTTCCCATCCCTATTTCTAATTTTTTTCGAAAACAAGCAAATGAAATTTCTGAAGCACGCTATGAACCTTCACTTTTAGTTATGAGAGCAGCTCCTGAACATTTGAGTGCAAGAAGATGCGTTGTTGGAGCTTTAACCAACCAGTCTCCAACAAATATCCCATCACTAACTGCATGTGCCACTTTAAAGACGGGTATATTTTTTATTTTCTTGCCCAGACTTAGTCATGAAATTTAATGAATTATTGGTGTTTTTTCTATGGGAGTTCTTTTGTTGTCAAATTTTTGATACATGTTTGGTAGTTGGCTTCCCAGTCTTTAATTCATTTTGTGATCAAGGAGGTGTCTTTTTTCTGATTTGTTTGCAGGTGTTGCCTGGAAGAAATTAGATATGCATCAGTACCAGGTGAGAGGTTCATCATGTAATCTCTTACTAATATGCTTGCTGCAGATTTAATTTCTTATTCAAAGATTGTCAAAGTTGCAGGATTATGTTCGTTATGAAAATAGTTCGCCTCAACCACTGTATGGTCAACCAGCTAGGAATAATCCAGGCAAGTACAATCTATCAAGATGAAAGTATGTGTTTTTGCAACCTGCGGAGTTGGAAAAAAAAGTCGATGAAATTTCCTGAAATTAGTTGCCGGCTTGGGTTTTTAACTTATATCTGAATTGGTTTATCAGAATTTATGCGTTTGAGCTGATCAGATTTTACTTTTTTGTTCTTGGCTGTGGCAGGACACCTTGGCAGAGTTACTCCTGGGGCCTGGGATTTGAATGAAAATTTGGTGCATCCTGTAGTAAACCGAGGAATAGCTTATGAAATGGCAGAGAAGCTGGCAAACCTGACCATGAATTCTGGTTCCCAGCCTGTAAGGCATCCACCGCCCGCATTGAAAACTGGCAGTTGGCATTCCAACACCCGGTATCTTAACCGTACTTATGAAATAAACCCTGCTAAAGTTTATCCACGCAAGGCCGTTGGCTGAAGAAACCTTCCCATTACTTCGTTTGAATTTAGCATGCTCTTCCGTATCCGGCTGTTTGATGAGTTCGATACTCTTAATATACCCTGTTGTTCTCCATGAGCACCTTTTAAATAAGGAGAAATAAGAACTATTTGTAATAAGAGGCTCTGTTGTGTTCTCGTTGCTTTTAATTGATTCACTCTGCTTTATTCTTAATGCATCGAATTAGTTTTGTTTGCCGAGTATCAGACTGAGAGTGCGAAAGTTTAATTTGCCGTCTGTAACAGTAGCTATCCAAACCACGGATTTGAGGTAACTTTTATTTGGGGTCACTGCTTGCTTTTGAGCAGCGGTAGCAGGGGCAGGTTGATGGGATCTGTTACGAGGTCATCATTTGCCTTGCATCAAACTACTTGCAGGAATTTCAATGTGTTATTGCCTGCTGATAAATTTGTGCAGGATAATCAATGTTCTTTCTATCCTTCTTTTTAGGGTTACAGGTTGGTCTAGTAATATTCCTACTTATTCATTGGAGTTGCATGAATTTTGAAGAAGACACGATGAATTTCAAGTGAGATCATCACAAGATGAAAGCTATTTTGATTATAATTATAATCATCATATTGATGTCTCCAACTATGATCCTGATCAGTTTGTTCTTTCAACAATTACAATATTTCTAATTTTCCATGGCTAACAAAATGTGTTTTACAAAAGGAAGGAGAACTTTTTTATGTTCGATTATTCCAATTCACTTTTGACTCATATAAATGTTTCTTGGCTCATGACAACGTTTTTAATTTTTGATTAGTTATTTGTAAGAATGATTTGTTTGTAGACATGCTTTGATTTTTTTATATGACGAGAATATGGATAGAGTGCTCTCAAATTAATTAATTGATATCCACTTTTTTGTATCAAAATAAATCACTGGAGTATATGTAGCAGATGAGGCCTAAATTCATTGATGGTGATAACTTCAAATTTTCATGACAAGCTCTTGAGACGTCTACCGAAACTTTCTTAGTAGAGCTTTACTCTTCTACATCTTCTCTTGGCCACAGTCAACAAATTGACCAAGTTCATTACAGAAGCATCGACTGAATTTTGAAAAACATCACCGTAAATGGATTGATCTTCCTCATTAAGCCATGATAATCTGAATATTAAATCTAGTCTAATATTCAATAGATACCTATTTCATTTTCTAAAAACATATACATCACAATAAATAACATGGTTAATTTCCAAGAGAGATATGAAACATGTGTTAAGATATCATTCGCACAAGGTACATACATTTACTTTACACCTCGAGCCATTTATATTTAGGTCAAAGACTTCTTTTTTTTTTTTTAAATTTTTAACTGCATTCTTAGATAATAGTATATTCCCTTGGATCACCATGGTGTGGGTGTCGGTCACAAACAAGCCCATTCTAAATATTATATATATTTATTCTTACTTTGCAAAGTTCCATGTGCACAATTCTTTCTCAAACCATTAAACTCATATATGAATAATTGAATATAATTGTTTTTTTTTTCTATCTTTGTAAGAGAACTAATTTCAACATTCACAAATCCTTGGAATCATTATAAGGAAATGCATCTAGGTTGAGATAGAAAAAAGAATAATGGTTGAAGGAAAAAACAACAATTATTTTTCAATATAAATCTATCATTTAAATTTGTTCTAGAGACATTGAGCGCCATGTTGAAAAATATTATTGACAATTATACTTATGCTACCCTAGAGTAGTTTGTTGCTTGATTTGAGAACCTTCACAACAACAAAATGCGATCTTAGAAGCTGTTCAATGACCCTCGCTTATTGATCTACTCTAGTTGCATAGCTTGCTCACTCACATCATAAAGGTGATGACATAATAAATAAGGATACTTCTCCACTTCCTTGTGCTAAGAGTACCATGCACAATTCTCCATTCACCCTTGAACTCTTTAAGGATATCTTACCAATTAAGTTTAAGTTTAATTGAATATCTAAGGCTATCATCAACCTTGAAAACCATTTGTTAGGCTTGAGAATTTCTTTTGACTATACAACTTCACTTACAATATTGAATTTAAAATTTGTCATTGATTGTAGTTTAATAATCCTTTTTATTTAAGTATTGGCTCATTTAAGAAATTTTATTACCTATTTATTGTGTAATTCTTCACATCAAAGAGAACAATGAAGACCTATTAGTCTCTTTTGTATCAAATTGAAGGAAAGAAATAATCAAAGTATATATCGCGATGTTCAATAAATTCATAGTTTGATTGAACATCATTTATTTGCTTGATTTTTTAATATTCCATATGGTTGTATATAATTCATCT
The DNA here is from genome assembly GCA_022702705.1 of Papilionanthe hookeriana x Papilionanthe teres. Lineage (NCBI taxonomy): Eukaryota > Viridiplantae > Streptophyta > Magnoliopsida > Asparagales > Orchidaceae > Papilionanthe > Papilionanthe hookeriana x Papilionanthe teres. The sequence continues at coordinate 93,969,024 of CM040425.1, forward strand.
GTTAATTGGTGTATGGGCATGAGCTCACGAGTGATTATTATAAGTTTTTAACTTAAATAAGTTATAGATCTCATTGAGCCTCCTTTGAGATTAGGCATAATGAATTTACCCTAACATTTGTGCATCAAATGAATTAAACATATAGGAATATTTGCAAAAAAAATTATTGTTAATTATGAAAAATATATTAAATACAAATGTGAATATGAGAAGTATAGTATATTAGAAAAATTCATATCATAATAAGAAAGTCTAACATATTTAAATAACATACTTGAGCAAATGCTTATAAATCATAATTATTAAGAAAATTTAGATATTAGTCTGGTCTTCGAAATACATCTAATTAGACTATTTATAAATCAGCTACAAATGTCTAAAGCTCTTAGTCAACCCTTTATCAAATAGTTTTCCACATCTTATTCTAAAAAATTTATTAAATGATGAAATTCTATTTATTATTGTTGGTGGATATTAGAGATAGCTTCTAAATTAGTTTATTAAACTTGGTTATGTTGATATATGGATTATTTTACAGGAAACCTAATAATTACAACCAAATTTGCTTGATGGTCATCAAAAGCTTGATGAGTCAAATTCTTAGCCAAATAAAGTGCTACGAATCTCAAAATACATACTCTTTAGAATTGCATGATGTGAGCTTCGAGAAGAGCAAATTGATATTGAGTTTTGAAGTTACTACAACTATTTTACTTCATAGTTCTTTTTATTTTATTTTATTTTATATTAGTGTTTTGGTATAAGCATGCCTTTGATGATGATCTCTACAGAGAACGAGTTACGTTCTCTAATATCTATGTTGACTTTGTTTTCTAGTTTTTTAATTATTCTTAATTTATGTGTCATGAGATGAATAGACTATTGTTGTAGTCCTAGTTACCTTGTTTATTAAAACATGAGATCAGTGCTTCGATTGATTCATAATTCTGACATTGTAATTGATGTGAAGAATTGTTAAAATTTTGGCATATAGTTTGAGCACTGCAGTTAATCTATGATACTATCTACGTTGAGTTACATTTTGTTTAATTTTTTGCTCAAATTTGTGTGGTGGTTGGATGCAAATTATTCAAGTGAGGTGGAAGTGGTGATTATGACATTGACCATCTCTTTTTACTGGTGTTAGGTTTGAATGCATTGCTTTCATATTTCCTTTTTTATTTATGTATTTTGTGATTTGTTTTTTAGTGTGATTGATTTCGGTTAAATTTTTTATAATATGGGTCTATAAGTGTTGTAGGAATTTTAACGAAATTGTGATCTAATATAATTTGAAAGCTCTTGTAGAATTCAAACTAGAAAATAATAAAATTATTACTTGGAGTGAATTCTACAAATGTAATTTTCGACTAGTCAAAGGAAATGAATTTTTGCTTAAATTTATAATTGCGGGCTGATTTTTTAGTTTTCGTTTGTATGAATTTGAACTTGTATTAGGAAACCATAGATCTTGTGTCTTATTGTTGAATTCAGATTTGTCTGTGGATCACACTTCAAGGAATTATCATGTTAGAGAGAGAGAGAGAGAGAGAGAGAGAGAGAGAGAGAGAGAGAAGACAAAGAGGGAGCAGGAGTGCACAAAGACTTGCCCCTCCACGGAAAACTAGGATATTTTCAGGCTCTTGTGGCCCTTTTTATAAAATTAAATATTTTCTAATAAATGAGTGAAGGGAAACGGCCCCAAGTTAAAAAAAAGAGTCCCTCTTACATGACATGATCTCCTATTTATAGGGGATGAAGTATAATGTGAAGATATTACATTTCTGAACCTACTTTAATGGGGATTGTATCGGTTATTTCATGTACAAGCCTTTAACTAGCTATATTGAGTTTTCCAGGCTTTGGGTTGTTCAAGTTCTCTCTGGCGGTTGTATAAGTTATTTTACTCTATTGGCTTCGAGTCGTCCAGGCTTCGAGTAGTCCTAGCTTCGGGTCCTCCAGGCTTCCAGTTATACTAGCCTTGGATTGTCCATACTTCGGGTTGTTCTGGCCTCAGTCGTCCAGGCTTCATGTCATCCTGGTTTTGAGTCATCAAGACTTCGAGTCATCCAGGCTTCAGGTTGTCCTGGGCTTGGGTCATCCCGACCTCTGGTTGTACAGGTTTTGGCTCGCTTGCATTCAGGTCATCCTGGCTTTGGGTCGTACTGGCTTTGGGCAGTCTTGTCTTTAAGTTGTTATAGACTTGAGTCATCCAGGCCTCGAGTCGTCTGGCTGAGAGATTCAATCACATTTTTATGTATATATTATAGTTCTCTGATATTCTTATGACAACGAAGCTACGATAAAAATAAGAGAAGTTTAATGCAAAAAATGTTATCACATCTAATCTTAATCGACAATTGAAAAATTGAACTTCCTTCATTTTTTTATTACTCTGGAGTGTTTTCTTAAGATCATTAGGTCGATAGGAACGAATTGGTTGGGTAGGCTTTCTTGGCCTCTGGCTTAGTTAGTATTTGTCAGTCGGCTGATCAGGCCTAACATCCGGCCTAATCTGTAACTTAAGAGAATCTTTTTTTGAACAATTGTGAGTAAACATATATGAAATTCCATGTAAATTTTTTCGACCATATAATAAAGTGAAGTTCTCTGTCGGGCTTTACCTTTGAATTTGTGGTTTACCTCTCACGGGGTGTTTTATTATTCTATGACAAGTGCTTAGCTTATGATGATTGATGGGCCAATTTTTTGTATTAAATTTCGATAGGCTATCATGCATTGCTATCAACCATTTTAAGTGTTTTCTACATATTAGATGGCTTGAGTCGTAGTCATTTTTTGGGGTGTTAAGACAATCTCATCTTAAACTTCCTAAGTCTTGACTGCTTGGTTGGACCCCCACCTCAGATGGATTACCCATTGTTCCACACTTATTAAGTTGATGTTGTTGCTACTTTCGTAGGGGTGACTGCCAACATTCACTTATGGAGTGATTTGCTCGGTACCGTTCACAGAGCTTGTCGCTAATGGGTAGGGACTACCTCCAGTGACTTCTCTGATTCAAGTTTGTAGACATAGGTTTATGATGTGTGAGACATGCAAGGTAGTTCACTGGGCATTCCGTCGATCAGACATCTTAACATTACTATCGGTCTTACTGCTCGGGTTCAAGTTCCGTAGATGTTGGCTAGACATCAAAGTTCATGAACTCCTGGAGTTCCCCAAGTGTTGGTAAGCTTTTGACCATCTATTACACAAATCTTCCTTAGTTCCTCGAGTGTCAGTCAAACATGAGGTTATGCGCATTATTATAAAATTTTTACTTGTCATTTTACACAAGTTGGATTAAAATCACATTTTTATTGCTATGGGCCAACCAGACTGTGGGTCATCCAAGCTGCTGGTTTTCCAGACTACAGATCGTCTAAGCTACTGGTCATCTAGACTGTATCGATTGGGACCTAGCCCAGCTAAACATAATCCTCAGTTCTTCTCATTGTCTAGTTAGTGGCATGATTCATACTCACCGCACGTTTTAGGATGTTCAATCCAGATTTATCCATGAATCACACCTCAATTGATTAGAGCACTAGAAGTGTTTTCTTTACGAAATCCAGTAAGTGATCAATCGGTATTCGTTGTGCATTTCATAATAGAGTGTGATTTACAACTTTTGTTCAATCAACAATTTCTTTTAAGTTTGTGTCTTTCAATCTGTCCGCTTCAAGGGTTCTTTCATGATAAGCGACAAGAAGCCCATTGAAGATGTCCCCACTGAGGAGATCATGATGAAGGCCTTCGGGTTGTTCACATCGCGGTTCCGTCCTTAGGAGTCTAAGAGAAAGAAAGGCTAAAAAGGAGGGAGCCGACCAACATGTGACAAAAAGCCAGAAGGAGGGAGTCAGGCCGAGGGTGAGAAGAAGCCTGGGGGAGGCTAGAGGAAGGGAGCCGGCCCAAGGGTGAAAAAAAGAGAGGACAAAAGAAGTTCCTCGGGTGAAAACAAGTCTGAGGGCACTAAGAGGCCAGAAGAAGGGAGCCCGTTTGAGGGTGAAAGGCGAGTTAAGCAACTCACTTACAAAAGAAAAAAGGGTGGAGGACCTGAGGGACCAGATTGCATCGTTTCTCTTCCACCTCTTTGAAAAGAGGGAGTCAGGTTGAGTGATCTATTTACTGACATGTCGACTCAATCATCAGTTGCGGTCTGCGATCAAATGACTAAGCAATCTACACAGTGAGCTGTTGGAGCTTTGCTGCCAAAGGATCAGGAAGTTATGGTTCTATTTCCTACTAGTGAGATCAAGACTGTATGTGTCCCGCCGTTGCACAGTGAGAACTTTCTATTGTTCTGGTGGTCTGAGATAGATCAACCTCTTGGCATGAGGAGACTTGATCTTGCGTTTAGAAAAAATATCTTTCATTTTACTGATATTTGTTTGTTTGTTCATGCAGATGAGGCAGTTTCGGTTGTTGATTCACTTTTAACAAGTATCGTCCAAGATCACATTCTTGAAGTGGCCGAGGAAACTTTGGCTCCGACACATCAGCAGAGGGTAAGGCAGTCGACCTCCCGGATGATCCCCAAGAAGACCCCAAGAGAGTAACTAATGTGCGATGGAGATCACAGACATCGTTAGCCCTCCAACTATAGAAATGAAGAATTCTTACACTCAGGTGTCCGGGCTACAACGAGAAGTAAAGATAAATGAGCTTCAGGAAGAACTGACAGCCCTTAGGTAGGGGCATTTGGTGGTGTTGGCGGACGTTCAGGCTACATGCTTAGTGTTCCAAGTCTAGGCTCAGGAGGACAATGTAGATAAGTTTATGTGATGTATCAGATGCTACTTTGGCGAGGGCTTGTCTCAACCAAAGCGACTGAAGAAAAACTTATAAAATATTTGTTTATCTAAATAAAGTTGTTTATTAATTTTTCAAAAAATTTTATTTCTATAATTATTTTCCCTCGAATTAAGTGTTGATGTGATGTAAATTTCTGAAATCGAGGTACGGCTCCTCACGACAGTTTGCTTATAATGGCACCTTGTATATAAGGGATGAGGGTTAGATTTTTCTACACTTTCAATTTATTTACTGTCTTCCATTTAGTCAATTTTCTTCTTTCAGTTTTCTAGCTTTCGTTTGAATAGCCTCCAAATACTCGCCTCAAATTTTCAACTCATTCCTCGCTACTAAGAGATGCAACACAACTTTAATGATGTTGCTTTGCTCCAGAACACTTGTGCTTTTGAAGATGATGTCCGTCTGAAAGCTGTGGAACCAGACGATTGAGTGATTGACGGTTTTGGAAAGAACCTCATCTTTTATCGAGACCAGTTCCAGTGGGGTCTTCAACTGTCATTGTAAAAAGAGTTATGGTCGATTCTTAAGCACTATGGGGTGGTTCCGACCCAAATGAAACCTAACTCGATAGATGCAATCATGATGTACCTGATTTACTACCGCTGAAGAGAGATCCTTGGTTGCATGAGTATTTCACGTATATGTTTTCTTTCAGAGTTGGCCCGGATGGCTACGTGGTGTTCAGGTGTGCCAGGAAGTTCCACTTATTGGGACTTGAAAGTAAAATCAAGGATTGAAAGCAACGCTTTGTCATCGGGTCAGCCAAAGATTGGAGGATCTTGATCAACCCGATCGACAAAACATACAAGAAGAAGAAGATCGTGCCTCCCAAGATGTGATGCATGGCTTCGACCATCGAGGAGAGGCAGCTGTTTGTCCTTCACTACACAGCTGGGATGGTGATGAACATAGTTCTGAATCTAGAAAAAATTGACACAATGATCGTTGAGTTGTGGGAATAATCAGATGTTTAGGAAGAGCAATAACATATTGATTTGACAGCACAGCTTTCTCAGAGGGGACTGCAGTTTTCTCAGAAGGGGCTGCAGAAGAAGGTCATCTGACCGGAGGCTAACGAGGAAATGAGAGGAGAGGAGGCAACCATATGTGCCATCGATGAGATCCCATGTTCGAATTATATCCAAATATTTCTGAGATAAAAAGAATTTCCACCACATAACTAATTTTCATCGAGAGAAAACCTTCTCTAATTGGTGCAGGTTCTTCCAAGACAACCCAGAAAGGTGAGAGAACTCTTACTTGAGATCTAATGCCGAGTCCTTGAAGGAGCGGTCAAATCCGGAAATAGTGACACCTCAAAAAGAAGAGAGGAATTCTCGAACAGTCGGGCCAAGCACTTCCGACTTGGCACAAAGCCAGCGATCAACCAGTTTGTGCGGTTTGACTGATCGACCCAAAGTATGCAGATTTGAATAAACTCATCGAGCACTTCTCCGCCTTGTTAGCATCGTCAAGAAGGGGAGAAGAATTCAAGGGCGAGCACATAACAGATGAAGGTTCGTCCAACAGTTGATTTGGCCTCAGGGATTCCTTACGAAATTTTTTGCTTTTTTTTGCAATAAAAAACTTATATAGAAAATTTTTGTAAGGGACAGAAAGTCTTTGTTCAATCGATTATATGAAATGAAATGTTGCATTCGATAGGCTTTTTACCTTCGTCTCGTTACCCTTATTGCACTTTCTTTGCCATTTTTTTTGTGTTGTGACTGTGATAATCAATTGCTCATCCCTTAGGAGAGTCTTTTTGGTCAGTTTTAATGTGTTCATCACTTGACTCAAGTCTTATACTATCCACATCTAATTTGCTCGGTTGGATTGCGGCCTCAAATGGTGTAACCGCCAGACTTGCTTCTAAGGTGAATTGTTCGGTACCATTTGTAGAGCTTGTCGCTAATGGACAGGGAAATATCTCTAGAGCTTTATCTGATTCAAGTTTATAGACATATCTTTTGATGCTTAGGCATTGAGGTTAGGTCTTTAGGTGTTCAATGCCGACCAAACATCTTGAGTCATTGCCGGTCATTTTAAATGTTATCTGATCACATGGCTTTTGTCGTCGATTTTTAGTGATATTGATGCCCGACTCGCATCTTACACTTCCTAAGTCTTGGCTGCTTGGTTAGATCTTCACCTCAGATGAAATACTTCTTATTCTAGGGGTATTAAGCAGACCTTGCCACAACTTTCATGGGGGTAACCACTAAGGCTCAGCTCTGTGGTGATTTGTTCAGCACCCTTCACAAAGCTTGTCGCTACTGGGTAGAGAACCACCTTTAAATTTTATTTGATTCAAGTGGAAACATATGTTTTTGATGTGTGAACAATGCAGGCCAGTTCTTTGTGTATTGTGTCGATTGATCGTCTTGACATCACTGTCGGCTTTTGCTGCTTGGGTCTAAGTTTCTCAAGTGTTGGCTAGACATTGAAGCACATGAACCCCTCAAGTTCCTCAAGTGTTATTTAGACCTAGGATTACATACATAGTTAACCAAAATATTTTTTAATATATCTTTAATGTAAAAAATTACAAGTTTTTGGGAATGACGCTGGCTTTTCTATTAATTTTCACATGTTGATACAATAAATCTCTAATGAAAAAAATCTCTTGACATCAACTCTGCTCTATGTCAGAAGGACTCCTTTCCCAGTGTAGGTCTTGAGCTTGTATGCTCCGGAGGCGACCCTTTGTTTGATAATGAACGGGCCGATCTATGATTGATCCAGTTTTTCGACCGCGTGTCTATGTGCCACCAGATTAGCTTTCTTCAATATAAAAAGTTCTCTCAAACGTGCTTATTATAGTAGTGGGTCCTACTCTCACCTTCCTCCTACCGAAGGATTGAATTGGCCTTACTTTCTTCTGCCAACTCGAGCGCGAGCATTGGCCCTTCATTGATTCTCCTGCAGTTAGCCCGATCTTCTTCATCAAACATTGAGGCTGTCACGACCCTTTGACCGTGATGATTATATTTGATCAACATTATTGCTTTCATTCAATGAGACAACATAAAGGGAGTATGTTTGATCGATGTTGAAGGCGTTGTTCAGAGCACCCAAAGGACTGATCGAACAATATCAGCCCAAGCCATTTTTCTCCAACTATTTTCCTTAGTAGATTTAGCATTATTTGTTTGTGGCTTCTGCTTGTCCATTTGTTCAAGGATGATGTAATGGCACGTACTTCAGGCATATCCCTTGACTTTGAAAAAAAATTTCACTCCTTAATTAACAAATTGTCTCGTTGTTGGTAATGATAATTATCGGAAAGCCGTATCGACAAATAAGGTCTATCCTACTGATTTTTCAGTTGACTTTTGCTGTAATATGAGGGAGCGCTTTTGCTTTAATTCATTTTGAGAAGTAATCCACAACGACTAGAGGGAACTTAAGTTTGACCCTTTGATGATAGAAATAGTTCGAGGATGTCGAGCCACCATATGACGAAAGGCCAAGGACTGAAAATCAGCTACACTCCATGGGCCCACTCGTGTTGCAATGGTGCGTACTTTTACCTTTGTTCACATCTCTTAGAGACTTCCTATGCATCTCTCATATGTGTAGGCTAGAAATAGCCTTATAGTTGGACTTTGTGTGCCAATATCATTCCTTCAGAGCGACTCCCGTACTCTCTGGAGTGTATTTCCTGGAGAACGTATTGTCTTGTTCTCCCTTGTGCACCTTAAATAAAGGGATGTGGCAGAATTTCAAAAGAACTTACCCTCTATTAGTAAGTATTGAGCCACTTTGCATTTAAATCACTTTAGTTTGGTAACTTCCTCAGCAATCTTCCTGGCTTCTAGGTAATGAATGTAAGGATCCATCCAACATATATTATTCCGGTTTCCACTTCCATTGTTTTGGGTTCCTCAATAGTAATCTTTGAGGCATTCCCTCCCCCAAGTAGATGAAATTGGACAGGAGAACAACCACTTGATTGCCTTTTCTGATGATGTACTTGATTTTAAAGTTGGCAAACTTCCAGTTCTTTGTTTTAGCTTTGATGAGATACTTAGCCATAATCTCATCCCTGGATTCAAATACTCCATTCACGTGATTCACTACAAGTTGCGAATCTGAGTTCACATGAAGATATTCGGTGCCCATTTCATGGTTAGACACAGAACTATAATTATAGCCTTATACTCCGCCTAATTGTTTTTGACTTCAAACTTTATTGTGATGAGTGGTAGATATGCTCTTCGATTGGACTGCTTAGAGCAAATCCGAGCCCTACTACCGTCTAGCAGTGGTCCCTTCACTCGGTTCACATGGTTCGAAGAAATCCGCCAAGAAATGTGTGACTACCTATGTCTTGATTGTGGTTCAGGGGACGTAGGAGATGTCAAACTCAGCTCCACTGCCCACTTAAGAAGCTGATCAGAATGCCCTAATGGAGTGAGAACAATTTAAGTGGGTGGTCAATGATGACCGGATCAGAGGAGTTGACATGTCAAAATTATGTGATTTCATGTACCTTTTACCTTGCATTTTAGTTGTTATTTTTAATAATTTATCACAAATTTACACTTGATAAAGGGTTCTATTGATGTTTTGTTTGTTGTAGATGTTGAACACGTAAAACAAAGTAAAAAAATGCGATATAGTGTTGTTTGACTTAGGCACGCCAGAACTGAGCGTGACCATGCCAAAACTTGCGTGATCACACCATTTTCGGGCATGACTGTGCTAGTTTTGGGCGTGACCATGCTGGTTTCTGGCATGAACATACCGCTAGATGTCCAAAACTCTTATGTTGCATGATTTTTCTTGCCTATTTTTGAACTATTGACAAGTTTGAAGAGTTTTGATGCCTATTTTGGATCCCTAATGTAAAACCAAACTATAAAAACTTATTTGTGTAACGAGAGAAGGTCTTCTTGGCCTTTACAGAGGAACTGCTGGACCACAGGAGAGGAGAAGATAGCTCGAGGTAGAATTGAGAGCTTCCCCTTAAAGGTCTTTTTCGTCCTTAGGTTGAAACCTTTAAGGGGTTTTTTTCACCTTCTTGTCTTGTGAGTTGTGAGAAAATATTGTATAAGAGGAAGGGTTGTTGTTGTGTGGAAGACAATTTATTTAAATTTAACATGTTTTTTGTTTATTGCAATGAAATCCTGCATAACTTTCTTTGCTATAGTTTTCTCGACGATGTGCGACTAATTTCTTCTTTATGTCTTTGGGATGTAGGGGTAGGGAATTTTATCGTGATTTTTCTGAAACTCTTTTCCGATAGCATTTTCTTTGTGCTTTCATGGTTTATATTGTTGGTTAACCTCTGGCCAACTAGAATGTTAAAATATTTTGCGAAACTATAACATCTAACCGTTACGTAGTTAAAATGAAGGGTTAACCACAGAATCCCAAGAGGATAAACAAATTCCAATGGATTTCTGCAATCCTTTAGGGGATTGAAACAATCATGCAGAATGTCATGAGGATAGAGGAAGCCACAACTTCATGGATTCTAAGCTTCTTTTGACCTAGACATAGGCATAAGAAGTAATGTATCCCTGATTGGCAACAATCATGTAGGAAATGATTTATAAAAGCCATGATCACCACGATCCCCAAATCACAAAGGCACGTACCTCATCATTCTTAAAGGAACTCTTGAGATTTTTTGCCTCGTTTTCTGTTTTCTGCTATCTGTTATCCGCTCTGCTTCCATTAGAGTTTTAGAATTTAAGTTTTTTTTTTTGCAATCACATCGAGCTAGGATCACTAAATTAGTAAACTAGAGATTATTCTATTGAAATAAATTGTTAAACCGTTCTTGTTGGATCGATAAGCGGACTCTTAGAGCGCATGTTACGTTGCACGTGCACTTGCATTGTACAACAAACTTACTTCGCAATGAGTTTTAGCGCGTCAAATTATAGAGTCATTGCCCGGTAAAAGGATTTAATAATTATTTATGATTTTATGAGCACTTAGTTGAAAGACTTAGGATCTAGGTCTCTCACTTTTATTTTTTTGTTTTCCTTTTACTTATTTTCTTTTGTTATTTTTTCTCGTATGTGCTAAAAAAATTAAAAAGCTTATATATATATATATATATATATATATATATATATATATATATATTTATATAATGTTTCACCACTTTGATATGACAAACTCTCGGGAAAATTATATTAGATTTGTTGAGTACAACAAAACATTAATGGCTATACTTCACAATCTTGACACCACTGACATAGGAGCTTGGTTTGATCACCCCTCTTGCTAATACCAACAATCCTAACTGGACTACTTACGCAAACTCTAATCGAAACATTAATGACCTTAGTGTAGAAAACCAACATTGAGCGAGAACTCAAGCTAACCTTTTAGAAAATTGGAGCAACTGAGATAAGGACCACATTCAACAAAATCAACCTTGAGAAGTCACCTAGAAACCCTAATTTAGGAAGAACAACTTGTCGTTAGAAGAATTGAAGTAACTTTGAAGAAATCAAACAAATACACCCAAATTTGGTCGACCTATTCAAGCTTCAATTGGAACAATAATAACCCTAAAATAGACAACCAACAATAGAACACCCAAGCTAATCTTGTAGGAAGTTGGAATAACCATGATAGTGACTGCCCTGAAGAAAATGAGTATTTAGAGGAATTAGTGATAAACTTGAGGAAGGAGTTACAAAGCCAAATTGATGCCCTTAGAACTATAGAAAATCAAGTTAGACAGTCAGCTAACCTATTAAGCAATGAACCACAAGGGATGTCAGGGGTAGTAGAGGGTCGTAACTTTGAATCTGAAGAGTTGATCCCTGAAGAGCATGCTGAGTTGGATGACTTTTGTTGAAGGAAGATTGAGTAATAATATGTTCTTCTTTTCAATACACCGCTTAGCATTGTTAGGGAGAAAGCTGAGCCTATAGAACCACCCATAGGAGCGTCCGATCAGGGAAGAGAGTAACCTTGTAAAGTTAGATTTTGAACCTGAAAAAAACCAGGAAGAACCTAAACCAAAATTTAGGAGACTTGGAATTATCTTTTATAGACCCATTTCTTTCAACTTGCGGGGGAAAAACTAACACACAAATAGGAAAAATAATTGGGAGAATTCTGGATATAGAAAGAACCTGTAGAAATGATGATCTGTATCAATCCCTCACATACCCTCAGGATGATTTTTATAGAACCGAGCAAAAAAAATTGCAAGAAAAATTGAATTTTAAAGATTTAGGAAAAACACTACAATCAACAAAAAATTGGGCGATTGATCGAGGATTACTAAATTAAAATTTTGATCATGAAAAAAGCCTTTTTTCGTCCGGTTGAGGACGTTAAACAAAGCACCATCTTTGGAGACAATCCAAGTGTTATTTGATGTGTTGAGCATATTTCTTTTTCTTACTTTTGTAATTGTTTCAAAATTTGTTTTATAATTTGCTTTAACATTTGTTTTGAAATTTGTTTTGAAATTGATTTAAATTTTCATTTAAGTTAGTTTTGAGTCTTATCCCTCCACGAAGTGATTTATGCATTGTTACAAATTTCATGTTCTTGTTTTCTAAGACTCATGTGACAACTCCTACATTTACCATTTTTCCTGCACTAATTTGTTTTTTAATTCATTGCTACTTCATGTCATGCATATGTTGGAAAAAAAATGTTTCGGAAGACAAATTATACCTTTTTACAAACTTAAAAGTAATTCACATAGCTCAGTGAAAGATTCAATATGCACAAAATAAGCCCTGATAAAAATTCTAAATTAGTCAAACTACTTATCAAAATCTTTTAAAAGATGATAAATATGGTTCATCTTCTAACTCTGAAACAGATGTAAAGTTAGAAGATGAAAATTTCTTGAAATTAATGAAACTTCATGTTGAACGATACTCTCTCTACGTTCAAAAACTTGTTCAATGTGGTTTGATCCGAAACAGTGGTCAGTAGACTGATCCCACCTCTTCGAGCAACTTTGGGTCTCTTATGTACCAGGAAACCAAGGAAGGAAATAGTCATTTAGGAAAGATTAAAATTTATGATTTGATAATAAGATTTCAAAACTTTACAAATTCAATCTTTACCTATATATTATTAAATGAGGCGTAATTTAAATATTAAATAGCAAACCAAAAATATTTTAAACTCATCTTCAATTCATTTTAACCAAAGTAATGTTAACTTAATTTTTAACTAAGAAGGTAACATAAATGTGAAACTAAATTATCATTTTTGAGATCTATTGCTAAAGGAACACTATCCTTCATATATTTAAAGATACCAAAAGAAAAACTTATCAACCAGATATAGTAATTCTCAGGAGAAAAAAAAAGAAAAAGAAAAATATAAGTTAAAAAGTAAAAAATCCTAAGAAAAAACTTGAGGTTGGCACAATAAAATTCAAGAAGAAAAATGAACTATAAATGTGTCTAATGATAAGTGATAAAAGTTTTTCATGATTCTTTAATGAAGCACATTTAAAGTTATCTTCAAAGAAAAAAGTTAAATAATATTAAATTGACAAAATCCACTAAAGTTGCTTTAAAGACATTCGAGGTTAGTGAAAGATACTTTAAATAACACAAATTTAAGAATCTAAGGGATTTCTTAAGGATAAAATGAAGAGAATTAATTATTAATCATTAAAGATAATTGATCCTAAGTTGACATTTAAAACACCGCTATCACACTTTGTTAAATAAGTTGAATAGTTAGAAACCAATATGAATACCTATTATTTTCATAAGATCCCAATAGAGCTATGAGATTACTTAAAAGCAAGTAATATGATTAATTTTGGGTATTGACATGCATCAATATTACAAGATTTCACTTGTATTTTTACCCTACATTTTTCCTGTTGCTTTTACTAATTTATTATAGATTTACACTTTGAAAAGAATTTTATTGATGTTGTGTAGGTTGTATGTGTTGAACACGCAAAACAGAGTCAAAACACAAGTCATAGTGTTGTCTGGCCTAGTCACGCCAGAACTAGGTGTGACCACGCCAGTTTCAGGAGCGAGCATTCTGGTTTCTGGCATGACCAAGCCATCAGACGTTCGAAACTCTTATTTTGTGTGATTTCTTGCTTATTTTGGACTTATTAACGGATTTAGAGCGTTTGTGTGCCTATTTTGGATTCCTAATGTATAGCTTTACTATAAAAACTTATTTGTGCCATGAGAATAGGTCTCCTTGGCATTTTCTTGTCCTCGACAGAAGAATTTTTGGACTAGAGGAGAGGAGGAGACGGCTCAAGGAAGAGTTGAGAGAGATTTGTGAGCTTCCCCTTAAAGGTTTTCGTCTTCCTTAAGTTGAAACTTTTAAGAGGCTTTATCCACCTTCTTATCTTGTGAGTTGTGAGAGAATATTGTATGACAGAAAGGGTGTTGTAGTTGTGGAGAAAACGTTATCGTAAGTATAACATATTTTTGTTTCTTGCGATGAAATGCTGCATAATTTTCTTTGTTATAGTTTTCTTGATGCATGGCTAATTTCTTCGTGTCTCGATGATGTAGGGGTAATGGATTTTATCGCGTTTTTCTGAAATATTTTTTCGATAGCATTTTCTTTGTGCTTTCATTGTCTATGTTGTTCGTTACCCTATGAAGTCATTTACTTATAATATGACCAACTAGGATGTTAAAATATTTATGAAACTACGACCTCTAACAATGGCATAGTGAAAACTAAGGGTTAACCACAAAATCGCGAGATGATAGACATATCCAGTGGATAATCTTTTCAAGGATCAGAACAATCATGTAGAATGCCACGGGAATTGAGGAAATCTCAACTTCATGGATTTTATGCTTCTTTTGGCCTAGACATTAGCATAAGAAGTAACGTTCCCCGATCGATAACAATCACATAGAAAAATATTTTGGAAAGCCATGATCACCATGATTCTCGAATCACAGAGGCACAAGCCTCATAATTCTTGAAGGAACTCTCAAGATTTGTCCCGTATTTTCTATTTTTTGTTGTCTGCTATATACTCTGCTTCCATTGGAATTTTAGGACTTAAACCTTCTTTGCAATCACACCAATCCCAAGAGGAAAGGTCTTTCCTTGGTCTCCATCTGACCTCTCTTGGGGCCATCTTCTAAAGACAGCGGGTAACTGACTCTCTCCAAGCATAATCGGGGATGGAGTTATATTCTTTGACCGAAATATGATTGTTGGCTAGCTCTAATAATTTGGTTAGGATTTCTGGACACTGGAGATCCAAAAAATACGAGAACGGCTCCCCTTCAGCTCTTGAGCTAGGTTAGTGTGTGCTATGATTGGTTCCATATCTTGCACCTTCAACATCTCTTTATGAAATCATGACACAAACGACTGGAGACTCTCGTGTTTCCCTTGCCTAATCTGTAACAAGGCTTGAGAACTTTTCTGCAGTTTTTGAGCGCTAGTGAATTTTGTTAACATCTTCTTAAAGTCAATAAAAGAAGTGATAACTCCAGTTGGTAATTCATTGAACCACCTAAGGGCCGACTTCCTCAGCATGGTGAAAAATAGGCGACACTTCGGAGCATCGGTAATCCTCAACAAACAAACAATTCACTCAAAAGATGCAATATGGTTGGTCAGATCGGTTCAACCTTTGTAGGATTCCCACGAGGGGACTTTGAACTTATTTAGGGGTTCAACAATACTTGTCGAGAGCGCATTCCCTAGCTAACGGGAGGGACTCAGTGAGCCCGAACCGCTATCTATTCATCGGTGTCGACCCAACACTATCCTGATACCGAGAATCTCTATCGCCCTTCGACCATTGGGCGTTGGCGCTTCCTCTTGGGGGTTCTGCTCTCAGGGACTATATTATCTTCCCCTTTCAAAGCTTCTCGGATAGTCTACGTCAACATCTGATTCCATAGCTCCTGGTGTACAATTGTACAATCTCCCTTGTGCGCTCCATGCCTGCAAGATCCCTTTGGTGGGTTTCTTCTCATTGTTGTGCTCATTTTCTTGTTCCTGGCATGATCCAAGCTCACCACACTTTTTAAAATATTAAATCCAAATTTGTCTATAAATCAAACCTCATGAGATCAAAGCGACTTGCCCACTCTAGAGCAAACCAGGGTATTCCCATGCTATTATGGCCTTTTTTATATTATCAAATATTTTTTATACATAGGGGACGCGAGAGAGCCAAAAGTAAAAGGTTCCCTTTCATATAAAATGATCTCCTATTTATAGAGAGAAGAAATACAATATGAAGATATTAAATCCCTAACCCGAATGTAATGAGGGTTGTGCATGTTATTTTAGATCCTTTACATATATAAGTCTTCAACTCGGCTATATAGGGTCACCCAAGCTTCTGGTTGTCTAGGCTTCAGGTCATCCTGGCCTCTGGTCGTCCAAGCCTCGGACATCCCGGGCCTCGGGTCGTCCCGACTCCAAATTCACTTCATGGTACTTTTCACTTCATTCAAAACTCGTGTCATTCCCAAAAACATTATTTATCCTGAGAACAAGTAAATTTTCCTACAACGGCTTGTTATTTTATGATAATTCTAGACAATTTAATGGAAATGATCTAATCCGAGACTGGTGTTTTCCTACCTTCAGTTTAACAGTCTGGTTAAATGACAGTGGGTCAGTAAGGAGGTTGTTCAGCAGTTTCATTTACTAATTTCTCATGCAAAATGCTGCTGAAAGAGCGTTGTAAAAATGGCTAAATGTTTCATCTTTATACTGCTTCGAATAATGGTACAAACCTGAACCTCTTAACCCGAGCAACGCAAGTTCACCATTTATTCAGGCATTCAGACTGTGATTTTAAATTTAATTATGATACATACAAATTCAAAATATAGCTAGTATAATATGTCAGGGGACACAGCACAAGGACTACAAGTTCAGGATATTCATGCTTGAAAAATGGTACACATTTTTGCGCCTGCAGATTTACTTGTCTGCTAAAGCCAGATATACAATGCTAATCTTTGGTTTGTCAAGACTCGATTGATTTTTAGCTGCTATGTTAGCAGGTATACCTTCTTCAAAATTTAATAACGACTCGGTTACGGTCAGGTTCGCCTAAACAAAATAATAATGATCATACATCTTCCCAAAAGCAATGACATCCTTGTAGATTCTGCAAGAATAGCATGTTCTTTTAAATTCAAAGCCTCCCCAACGTCATCAAAACTTTTCTTTACAATTTAATTTGAAAGCAGATTGCATTTTTAAGCGTCTACTGAATTATCATGCTAAAGTTAATCTGTTAATTCGACTGTAAAGCTACGGATTTTTTAAGAGCTTCCATAAGTTGGCAAACTTGTAAGTACTGAGATTTAGCTGTTTTTTCATCCAAATAATAGCATGGTAGCTCGACTTGTTAACATGCGGCTGGTTAATTTTCCTATTAGAATCCTACTTTTTTTTTTTTTAGCTCAATTTGATGTTTATGAAGAACTAAGTATTTTGTGGGAAGAAAGATTAAAGAGATTCAGAACTTAGTGTTTCCCTATGGTTATAATACAATAAAAATATAAAGAATTACAATATTCAGTTTCACGTTCACTGCAATATATGTAATGATATTTTTGTAGCTTCTCTTTCTAGAAGAATGTGTCGAGCAAGAGATATATTATTTAGAAACAATGTAATCAAAGCAAGAGACAGACTAAAATTTGAGTAAAAGGTTATATACATGCTAAAAAACAAAACATTGGTTGAAGATAAAATGGATTGGCCGTTGCATTAAAAATTTTGATGCCTAGCAAGCAATAAAAAAAATGCAAAAGTTTATTCAAGTAACTACAGTCAAGGCAAAAGAAGAGCAGCAATTTTTGCACCTCACAGACAGAAAAGCAGCCAAAAATACAGCACAAGATTACAAAAATATAGTTTCTTGCTAGAATAAATCATTCGCTTTCAGTCTTGAAATTTTGCATTTTTACCGGAACCAACATCTTGGAAACTATATTAAGCTTAGATTCATAACCACTCCAAATATCAATTCAAATTCCTTGAATTATTTACAATTCCTAGTTATTGATGCTTAGTTCCAAAGCTCATTCTTTCATAGAACTAAATTGAAATGTTGGTTATTCACAACATCTGCAAGCACTAATTATATTGAAGAAATTGCCAAACCACTAAAAAAGCATACAGACAAGGGAAAAAATAGAAAAATAAAAATAAAAATAGCAACAAAAAAATAGCTCCCCAGGCATGAAACATTTGAGACTCCTAACGAACTAAATGAAATTCTGTTGATCGGATTCTAACCTCTGCTCCAAAACTTTAATTGTTGAGCATAGCTCAACCTTCTGCTCCTTGTAACTCTGAAGTAAGAAATCCTTTCCTTCAATCACCACCCGCAAGTCATCCAGTTCTTTCTTCAGCAAACGCATCCTCTCCTCGTCTCCTTTCTCCTTCTGCACCCCAATGCAGTGCACATCAAGATCATTCATGCTGTCATGAAAACCATTTACAGTCTCTGGCCGCCAGTTAGCTACAGATGCCAGCTTTCCTGGAGGATAACTGGGTTTAAGAAAGCAATGATTAGCAATGACCTTTCTTAGCCTTTGGATCTCTCTCTCAGAATCGAACAGTTCTTGGTTTGTTGAATCAAGCTGAGACTGTGTCTGTGCCACTAGAGACATCTGAGTACAAAGGGAATTCTGTAGGTCCGCAATCTGATTTTGCATCACCATGACCATTTCATCACGTCTTTTGAGCTGCTGCCGTAATTTGTATATTACCTCTCTTTTGGTATGGATGTCAGACCCAGATTCAGAGATCGAGGGCGAGTCTGAACCAGTAGAATGGTTAAAGGGCTTGTGGGGGAGTTCAAGCAATTCAGGTGAGGATGCCCACATCGTGTTGCCATTAGAATCTTTGTTTAACTCGGCAGCTGAGATCCTTACAAGTGGAAGGGAAAGTTCTGATTCTTCTGAGATTGGATTATCAGACACTTGCTTAATTTGCATTCCACTATTTGCATGGCCTAAGATATGAAATTCATATATCGACAAGAATTTAGTAAAAATAAAAACGCTGTGCTTGTTCTTCTCTTCTTTGTTGGATTTCTTTCCGTTAGGCATAATCTTCGAATTAATTTAACTTTAATATACAGCAGGAAAAATATGGAAAAAGCAGAGAAATGCATGCTAGAAAGCCACATATTTGGATAGTTTAGTAACCATATTCAGTAATCCAAGCAAAACTAGTTAATGCCAACAAAAGATGGTATTCTCAAAATTGGGGGTAGCAACTATAGTTTTAAAATGCAGGGATTTACATAGCATTCCAACCTTTGAATTATAATATTGTCCTCAAGAAAAGGTTCACAAATTATTTTGATGCCATAAGGTCAAGAATGGATTTGAACACAGAATTAACAAGATTGTCATATGAATCAAGAGAGTTGGATTCTGCAAAGAAGAAAGATAATTAACTAACAGCAAGAATGTTAAGGCCGGTGTGGCTAAAGTAAAATTTGATAGATTGAGAAATGAATGTGTATTACAGTAGTAGCATTCAAGGTAGAGGAAAATTAATTAGGTGGTTTAAGTACATACAAGTAAATGTAAAAAAAACACCAATAAACTGAATGGATAAAATAATACATCAGCAAAATGGCTTTTTAAGCGCTGAATTCATGTGGAGGAAACTTGTAGAGGAATCCAAGTAATCAGATTGATGAACCTATATATTCCGTGGTGAAGATGGGAGTTTTGGAGATGAAGATTTCTTACTCCTCAAACTTCCATAATTAATGACCCATCTAACAGAATAACAACCATGATAAAAGAATATATATATATATATATATATATATATATATATATATATATATATATATATATATATATATATATATATATATATATCATGTATCTGTGTGCGCGCGAGCGCGTGCGTGTGTGTGCACTGCTCGCCGTGACTCTTTGGTTGGCAACTGCGTTGTCAATTGTGAGTCCCCTGGAGTCATGAGTTTGAACCCGCCTGAGTGCATCTGCCTGCAGTTCGAGATTGAGTGGCTAGACACATAATATTGGTTGGGGGCTCGTATCAGAGCCTCTGGCCAATCTTTTTAGAAAATTATATATATATATATATATATATATATATATATATATATATATATATATATATATATATATATATTAAAAGAATGGTCGGAGGCTATGATACGAGCCCCCAGTCGCGTCCTGTTGGCAGAGTAGCCTCTTTGAAGATCGTAAATCCCCTCAGGTCACGGGTTCGAATCCCCCTCTGGCCAGTTTCCCAGTAGTGAGGGGGATGGAGATGGGGATGGATGGATGGATCCAATCATGGACTTACAATTTTATTGTCCATGGTATACAATGTTGCTCAACTCAAGACCTTGCGTTATAAGTACTGGCATTAGGTCATAGAGTTCATTGTGACCAATAACAATAGGCCCCTAAACATGCTGCAACTTGTGGCTTTGGAGTCAATGAACCTTAATTATTATAATTGTTAACTATAAGTTTATTCATCAATGAAATCTCAAAAGGATCACAGATATAATTTAGCGGCTTATAAAAGAGTTTGTGATTGCCTTTAAGAGAAAAATTAGTTTCTTGAGGCAGTGGTCAATTTCCCAGGATATATTCTTGTCTCATATTATCCCCTGTGGTAGAACTTGATGCAGGTTTTGTGTCATTCATTTGAGTGAAAACTTATGCTGATTAATATCATTCCAATATATTATCCCTTAAAGTAGAAGGCAAGGTTAATGAAGTATAATTCCAGGGTGGTAGTCAAAGCAAATGGCAAGTCGCACCATATGGTGAAGAGCAAAGCAAATTCGTGATACCTCATAGAATCAAAGTCATGAAACAAGTGAAACATCACCCTTTAAGGTAGAAACAAAAATTAATCTCATATCACCCGAGGAATCTGAAGCCAACTTTAAAACATCTATTAATGCCTTGGCATCTTTGTTGTTGAAACATAAAATGATCTTGGTTCTAATATCAATGCATGAACCTTCCCAACTTGGCTCTGTGAAGTCAATTGTTCTTCGGCACATCTATTGAGGAGAGTAGACCTCTTTATGACTTAAAAGCTAGAAAAATTTTGAAAATGTTACGAAGTCCATAGAGACAAACTGATATGCAAAACTTTCCAACTATTATAAGGATGTTTTGTTGTAGCACAATAGCATTTCAATTTGCAAACAAATTAGTATGCTTGATGCCTCAAAAGATCAGCCAGAGTAAAGAGAATCAGCTAGAATGCCAAGTCAAGGAATCTAATTTGAATATCTAAGAATTTTCCCTTATTTCCAAAAATTTTCATAATAATTTATGATTTTTTATAATTTATAGGGATTCCTTCTATTTTGAGCATAAATACTTGCGATCATGGAAAAATACAAAATGCATCACAATTTATTTCAAGAATTCATGTATTTGTTGTTCTTCTTTGGATTTTTGTGATTTTCAAGTTAGAACAGTTATGAAATGTTACGAACTCCAATAAGAAACATTGATGTGCAATACTTCCCAACTTTTTATAAGGTTGTTTTGCAGTGGCGCTTTACTTTGGAGCACTTCAATTTGCCAAAAAATTAGCATGCTTTTAAGTTGTCTCGAAAGATCTGTTTCAGAGTAATGAGAATCAGCTAGACTTGTCAAGAAGGCAAGGAACCTAATTTGGATATGTTGAAATTTAGAATAATACGGAATAAAGCAGAATTCAGAATAATTTCATTGATATGAAAGGGGATATAAGTAACCCATACATGAATCCTAAAATAAGAAAGATAATAAAAAGAAATAACATGAAAAGAAAAGATATATCACCTAATATCTTCAATAATCAAATCATATTATTTATTTGGAGATAAAAAATGATATAAAATAGAAAAGTCTAAAATAATAAAAATAAATAACTCATAATCTATAAAAATAAATATAAAATAGGAAAGGAATTAACTCCTTAATCCAAGGAAATAGTTTATTTATCATAAATTTTCACAGGAATAAATTATTTCCTAGTATAACTCCTAACACTCATTCTCAAGTTGAAACATGGTTAAAAAGTTCAACTTGAATTTAAAACTCCAAACAATGGCCGAGGAATATCCTGAGAGGTTAATTTGAAGTCCTTATCTCTTACTGTTCTTGTCTTTGATTGCAGTTCCTGCGGTGTCTGTAGGTAGGCGGAAGACTCCTACAGATAATGCTACAAGAGAGTTTGCAGGGAATTAGATAACAACGGTTGTAGTCCCTACAGTGTCTAGGTAGACGGAAAGCTCCTACAGGTAATACTGCAGGGGAGTTTGCAGGGAATTTAGACAACTGTGCTTGTCCTGCAGTTCCTACAATGTTTGTATGTAAATGAAAGTCTCCTACAGGTAATGCTACAAGAGAGTTTGCAGGAAAGTAGACAACCAACATGACAAGTTGCAAGGTATGACCTGCAGAAAAACAACTCAAGAGGTAGACCTCGTTGTAGGAAAAAGCTCCCGAGGAGGACTTGTTGCAAGGAGAATTCAGATGGATGGTCTGCTGCAGTGAAAGCTTCGGAGGAATTTGATGCAATTTCTTGCATCTTCCTTTTGATTTGACAGGAAAGCGTTGCAACCTCAAGAAAAATTTTCCACTATAAAGAAGGAAACCAAGGGCAGCATGAAATGAGACGCATGTAAAAAAATATCTTAAACAGGATGATAATGATTTGAATGGGCTTCCACCGCATAAGTAGCCACAGAAACACCTACGCTAAATAAACCATTACATTGACTGTATAGAAAGTTGATTAGAGGGCATCACTGGACACTCCCCCTGCCTGGTCATAAATCCACCCAGTGCCCTCATTATCACAATGGAAGCCAGAGTGGCGGAGCCAAGCAAGTAACCTAGGGAATTAGGGAAGTCGGATTGCTGGAAACCAGGAAGTTGGATTGCTACAGGGAACATGTGCCAAAAAAATAATGGGAATGACCTGTTGGGAAGACGACAATGGTAAGGAGCTTAAAAAAATCAGAGAAACCGAACTGTTGGAAACTAGAAAGCCGGACTGCTGAAAATCTGCAGGAAATCAGGAAAGCTGGAGTGCTGGAAACTAGGAAGCCAAACTGCTGCAAATAATAAGCGCAACAAAAAAATAGCGGGAAGGATAGAAGGGAAAAAGGGTCCCTCCTTTCTTATTTCCTGACTAAGATGTGGAGGGAAGACAGCTGGAAAATAGCTCCCCCTTTCCATCTTTGGAGGAAGCCAGAAAAGAATCGATATCTCTACTATAAGTGTGTTTAGCTGCCCTCTTATCTCTGGCGAAGAAGTCTCAGAAATATAGACGGGAATGAGCGTGATAGCCAAACCAACTCCAAAGCCATCGATGAGCCTCGCCAAAAGGAGTGTGTAAACATTTGGAGACCAAAGCATCACCACTCCACTAACAAAATAAATGATTGATGAGAAAATCAGCATAGGACGCCTCCCATATCGATCTAAAACAGGTCTAGAAAATGTATTAATGATAGTAGCCCTGATAACTGACATGGAAACGATTAATCCTTCAATAGTATGTTGTGTTTGCAGCTTAAATTCCCTTTTAACATAGAAAACAGCTCCAACAATTGTGGCATTGTCCCAGCCCTACAACATGTTGCCTATAGTGGCAACTATGGCTATAAGGGCAGCTCCGTCCATCTTTCCGGTAAGAAATGACGTGTTAATCAGAAACAATTGTCATGCTTCGAGGATAATCGGTAAAAAGAAATATCAATCAACAGAAAAATAAAAAACGACAAGCTGGATGATCAATGCGAAACATGCCCATAGATGAACTTCTGCGCAACGATTGCGACACTCTCTCCAACCTGCCTCTCAAGCACAACTCTATGAAATTTCCTAGATCCTACACTATGTACGCCACAAACTCCAAAAGCATAGTTGTAACCACTCTGTCAAAGCGTCGACCTTCACATTCAAAAGATTCAATGCGATCTTGGGCTTTCTTGATCGAGACAGAACTTTGAATCCCTAGACCTTGATCAATTTCCTGATCCTAGAATCCAATATAAAATATGAACCCACAAACTCGAGCCAGGAGAAAGAGTAGAGAGGTTGGGAAGGGTTGTGTTGGAAACCAGTGGAGGATGTTTCCCCCACAAGCACAGAGGGGACGACTGCTAGGAAATAACTGCAAGAGGCCCTGCAGGTAAATCAGACAGCTGCTGTAGAAGAGCCTGGTGGCTGCTAGAAGAGAAGAAAAAATTTAATATTTCAAAATACTAAGGCAAATGCCACTCCCTTTCCGCACGGAGGATGGCAGGAAGGGAGCCTGACTGTTCTCGAAGGAGGACCAACAGCTAGGATATGAAATTCAACTTTGATTCCATGTTGAAATTTAAAATAATGCGGAATAAAACAAAATTTAAAATAATTTTATTGATATGAAAGGGGATATAAATAACATGAATCCTATAATAAGAAAGATGTAAAAAGAAATAACATGAAAAGAAAAGATATATCACCTAATATCTCCAATAATCAAATCATATTAATTATTTGGAGATAAACGAAATAATATAAAATAGAAAAGCCTAAGATAGGAAAGGAAATAACTCATAATTTAAAGAAATAAATATAAAGTAGAAAAGAAAACAACTCCTTAATCCAAAGAAATAATTTAATCCTCATAATTTCTCACAGATAATTTCTCTCAGGAATAAATAATTTTCTAATATAACTCCTAATAGGATATATTGAAATTTTCCTTTATTTTCCAAAATATTTCATAATAACTTATTAGAAAATCCTTTCACTATTTTGAGCATAAATACTAATAATCGTGGAAAAATACAAAATGCACCAAGAAATTCATTGAAATTTTTTTATCATTTTTAGGATTTTGAGATTTTAAGAGAAAACTTTCGACATTTTCTAATTTTAAAAATCTTTAAGGTATTTTTGTAAATTTGAAATATTTTATGAATATTTTTATACTTTAAAAAATACCGAATAAAGGCATCTTATATTTTTTTTAGTTTTTTTATAAAGAGAGTTTAATAGCCTGTTGAATGACAAATTTATGCCACATGGCAGTCAACTAACGTGAATCCACTACTTTGTTTCATGACATTGATATGGCATGTCATGTATTTACTTTATTGTGTAAACATAACCTAGAGAAGAAAAGAAACAAATGTGAACCTCATCAACTTGTGAAGAACCAATGTGGTTGCTACCGAGATGGCCCTGCTTGGCTTGGATCCGAGTTGCTTCAAATTTATTGATAAGCTTTTGGCGGGATATTAACTTATGGACTTATTAAGTCTGCAAGGCTCATTTTGAACCATCAAATTAGCTAGGTAGAACGGGTCCTAGAAAGTGTTTTCAGCTTCATTAGAAAAATTAGTGGAGCTTGCCGGGTTAAGGAGCTAAAGGTGATTGGTTTGGACTAATTGTGAGCAGAATTTGACCCCAAAGCCAAAGGCCCAATTTTGGTTGAATGTACCATCCCTTATGGCTCACCAATACAAATGGCTACGACAACGAGAGCTTTATATTAAGAGCTTGTTGGAGAGCTTAGTGCGCTCAGGCATGCACATCGATAACCTTCCAAAATTCTCCTTTCATTGTTCTTTCAAAGCTTTTGATGGGCAAAGCAAGATGAAATCAGTAAAATTTTGGAGACGGCGCAAGATAGTGTCAGAAACATGGGTTGTCATGTGGAGTTAATTGAAGATGTTAAAGCTATTAGCACACTTCAAGATAAGCAGGTCTGTTTGTGCCCTAAGTTATTTCAACGTATGAATAAGATGCACAGTGCGTGTTAAGAAACCAACCATTAAATGGTGTTTTTGTAATTGAAAATTAAGGCAAATAACAAAGTTTTGAAAACCGAATTGGATGTTGAGCCAGAAGTAGGGTTTAACCTTCAAAAATTCAATGAGGATTAAACTAAGGGTTGAATTAGATTAGGTAATAAATATTAAAATTACTTAAGTATCACTAAATGATATAATACTGCTGCAAATATGTGATAAAAATAAAAAAGAGAACTACATCCAAATATTTATAATTGATGTGTCGACAACAAATTTTTATAAAGCACCAATCTCGATGCACTTTTTTTATAAAGAATCTTTCAAACTCAAGATCATCCAATAAACTTAAAGTCAAGCTAATCATCTTGACAAGGAGAACCCAATGATACAAAAATTGGTTCAATTTGAATCCAATCAAGCCCAAATCATGGGAAAAAATTTGCGTACGTAAGACGTACGCAGCTCTGCGTACGTCAGAACATTATAAGGAGGTTATTCAGAGGGTATTTGGGGGGTATTTTCGTGTTATACCCTCTATAACCTCCCTGTAACCTACCTGTAACCTACAAATAAGTTTCGCGTTTTTCATATATTTGTAAGTAATAAGTAGGTTACAAGAATGATACAAGGGATATAACACGGAAATAGCCCCCCTCCCCCAACCTCCCTATAACCTTCTAACGTACGCAGCGCTGCGTACGTCTTACGTACGCAAATTATTTCTCAAATCATGCCATTGAAGCACATTTGGAGACTTTGGATCATCAATTGAATGATCAAATGAACTTTCAGTTTGACATATTTAAAGATAAATCGAGAATCTTGATGACAGAAATCCAACGAATGTAATATTGCAAAATTTTGAGATCATGTGGGCAAATCATTAAATAGCCATCTATTATTAAGGAGGATCAACAAAGACCGTCCGATCAGGTGGAAAATAAAGTTATGCTCCAAAAGGCCAAAATGCTCATTCCCAAAAAGCTATAAATATCTTCCATTCTTCGCTTGAAGGGAGAGAGTAGATGAATTTTTGAGCATGTTACGAAGAGAATATCTGGCGTAACTATTGGTTTTTGTAACTGCCGACCACCGTTGTTCACCGCCTGTCGGCCACCATCGTCTATCGTCAGCCATCACTGCTTGTCGTCGCCGACCACTAGTCGTAGCTGGCCCCTACTTGCAACCATCGTATTCGAAATACAATTATTGTATCCAACACCTATATTGAAAACCCGACGAATAAACATGGATTATGTAGGCTCAACCGCCATCGACCACCGACGACAATCACCGCTTGCTGTCGCTGACTGCTGGTCACTGCCGACCTCAGTTCACAACTATTGTAGTCTAAATATAGCTATTGTGTCTAATATATTTATTTTGTGTTGTATAAAGACAAATGTAATTTTTAGTATAAGATTATAACCACGTTATTCCCGTTACAGGAGAAAGACACACCCTTGTACTTACAAACACATAGTGGATTATTTTGACTGGGCTAGGACACGTGGGTTTTCCACGTAAAAAAAATTGGTGTCTCCTCTCGCTATTTCTCTTTACCTGTGTGTGTGCTAAATTTTCGAAAAATGCTAGGATATTAAAACATTACCACCATGAATTTTCCGGCACACAACAATTTGACACCGTATGTGGAAACAAAATCATATTGATAGAAGTTTACATCTCTTCAATGACCAACATACATAATACACGAGCTTCTCGCTCTAATCGTCATTGTAGGGCACAGTCTCAAACATCAAGACACCAAGCCTCTGCTACATTTTCCAATAATATACCTCACTCAACTGATGAAGGAACCTCCTTTTCATCTCTTGAAGATCGTACATGAAGAATGAAGAAATTTCAAAATGAGATCCTCTGGCTTTTATGTGAGGTTCGACAAACGTCGGTAGTACACACTGGAGGAGCACAATTACCTCAAAATCCACTGATTAAAGGTATACACTTAGTACCCCCTTTACACTGAAATTCCTCCTAAGCAAGCTAGCCTCCTGGACAATGCTAGCTCTACACATCCATCTCGTGTAGTCAAGCCCAACAACAATTACCGGTAGTACACACTGGAGGAGCACAATTACCTCAAAATCCACTTATTAAAGGTATATACTAAGTACCCCCTTTACACTAAAATTCCTCCTAAGCAAACTAGCCTCCTGGACACTGCTAGCTCTACACATCCATCCCGTGTAGTCAAGCCCAACAACAAGCCTCCAACACGTGGGAGAACTTAGTTCTATGTTATTTAATGCAAAAAGAGTTTCCTCTAAGACATATAAGTCATTTCTCAACTTGGCGTAATTCTCAAGAGTCTTTTCTATTAGCTAAGATCGTCCTTCAAAATCCTATTCCAATAGGGTCCAAGCTTTCAAGCATTAACTCTTATGATGAGATATCTGACTCATATGCTTTCAAGCAATAACTCTTATGATGGGACTTTTGACATGCACTTTTGTCAAATTTTTCCTAAACTCATAAAGTTCAAACATGTATTTAGTTTTAATTACTCTTAGAAGCGATCATTTATACCATTGATGAACTTGCTAAATTATTTTCCAGGCAATTCATCGTAAATCAGAGGATTAACAGAGACTCCTTTTATCGTTCCGGGATTTCCCAAAGTGAGGGTGTCACTGAAAGATTATTTCGAGAGATTCTCGATCCAAGCTCATCAAATCTCAAGAGTAGATCTATAATTACTAAGAGGTATATTCTTAGGAGATTAAATCATGTCCTTTCCAATTATATTTATTGCGAGAAACAATTCGTTTATATGCTAACCATATCCATTGCACTGCAACCCAAATTACAGTTAACGAAGCAGTTAATACACATAAAAAACAATTTGAACCATTCACAGAATAGCACAAGAATAACCTTGGAGATACAACTCAGTCATCTCGACGAAAGAAGTACGAGCCTCGGAAAAAGCGTAGTCTGCACCCTCAACCCCGGAATGTGAATCCCGGTTGGAGAAGAGATTCACGATGCTTAACAACTCATATGTTAATATTCTAATAGCTATTAAAGGTAATGAAACTCTTAAATATCAACTTTAGTAAAGCCAAATTCAGGGAATCGCGAAATATATTATTACTTCCATCAAAGTAATGGTCCTAACACTGAAAAATGTTATCAACTTAAAAGAAGAAATCAAAAGGTTTTATGTCAATTCATACAAAGTAAGATTCCCCACACAAATGATAACCTCACTAGGGGGCGTAAAACTTTATGAATATATTTATAATCACATCTTCAAGAAAAATTAGGGCATCTTCATTAGGCCATTTTATAGGCTAGTATAAATAACAACCACACTCATATAGATAACAACCTCAATGCAGGGTACCAAATCCAAAAGCAATAACAAAAAAGTTGTCAAATGTTTTTTAAGTATAATTTTAATCATATTTCCAAAAAAAAAGTACGGAACATAACGACCTATACCCCAGACTTGAGAACACGGAACATTTTTCGCGACTTATTATGAGCTTGATCAGTCTTACGAGGACTCGATTCGACTTTGTCCATAACATGTTAACATCATCAAATAATTTCCAACAAAACAACTTAGGATAAGTTTTACATTCTTTGTACATTTCACTCAACACTGCTCACACAGATTAATGTTGTCAAGCATCTCTAACAAGACAATCTAGGATGTATCTAACATCATTGTTAGATTTTCATTCGACTTTGTCCATGACAAGTTAACACTGTCAAGCATCTTTGACAAGACAACCTAGGATAAGTCTAGCATCTGTTGGATTTCATTTGACTTTGTCCATAATAGATTAACGTCATCGGGCATCTCCGAAAAGACAACCTACAACGAGTCTAACAACTTTGGTAGATTTCATTCAACTTTGTTCACAACAAATTAACGTAGTCAAGCATCTCTGGCAAGACAACTTAGGACGAGTTTATCATCTTCGGTGGATTTCATTTAAGTTTGTCAACAATAAGTTAATGTCGTCGAGTATCTCCGCAAGGTAACCTAGAATGGCTCTAACATCTTTTGATGGATTTCATTTGATTTTATTCCTAATAAGTTAACACCGTCAAATAATTTTCAACAAAACAACTTGGTGTGGATTAACATCAATTGAGCAGCTCCAAATTATTTGCAGCCCAAAAATCATCAAGCAACATCTTAGAAAAAATCATGCAACAACAACCTAAATATGAGTAGGCAATAACAATCTGAATATGGGTAAACAACTGAACAACATCCTCGATATGGGGAAGGCAATAATAACCTTAAGTTGGGAAGTTAACAACAGCCCGCGTCGAAAAAGGCATCACCAACCCACATCAAGAAAGGCAACAACAAACTATGTCAAGAAGACAACCACAATGTAGGAGAAGGCAATAACATTTGCATGAAACTTAAATAAGTAGAAAAGTGATGCGGCTTCTTTGCCCCTTAATGAGGCTGATTATAGATTAAAATTCAGAAAATTTCAAAATTCAAATTTTAGGAGTTTATTCCTGCACATGTCCGCAGAAACGTGCACGCGCACGTGAATATGCACACAAGCTTGGGTAAAGGCTTGCGCAACTGCGCGCTTAACAACACACATCTACACGCGCACCACACTGGAGCGGTTCATGAACCGTTTTGTGCAAGAAAATGATTCCGCAATCGTACCTGCACGCATATGCCCACACCCCACTGTCACGCTCCTTTGGGTTGCATCGTTGTGAACGCCAACACACCGCTACCACACGCACGCACACACACACTACACCCCCTACCACGCGCGCTATTGCCTCACACACCCGCGCTCCTCGTGCATGCCCACGCACCCCGCTACCAGATACACTTGTGAACACGCTTGCTCGCGCGCCTACGCGTGCAAACACACCCACACTAGTTCACACAGTTGCATCCTTGCTAGTGTTCATACCCGCCTGCGGACCCTATCACATTCTTAAACATGCATTTGTAAACATTTACTTGTATTGACGTGCACGTGCACTCGCATATGCATGTTGACACGTCCAGAGTCTACCACCACTGTTGCTGGACCACTACAACCCGACCACCACCACCATATGAGATAATAACAACATAATTGAAACTCCATAGAGCATCCATGGCAGCTTAAGTATCCTCAATGTAAGAATTTTTAGAATATTTGAAGTTATATTTTTGGACTAAACAAGTAATATCACACATAAATAGGGGACTTATTACAAAGTTCTAATCTCAAGGTATTTTTTTATGAAGAATCTTTTAAATTCAAATTTAAGATCCTCCGAGCCCATATTTAAATAAACTTGTAGTCAAACTAATCATCTCTACAAAGCAAACCTTATGATACCAAAATTGGTTCAATCCAAGTCTAATCAAGCTATTGAAGCACATTTGGAAGCCTTAGATCGTCAATTAAATGATTAAATGAACTTCAAATTTGACATATTTATGGACAAATAGAACGTCTTGACGAGAGAAATCTATCTAGCCTAGGATTGCTAAATTCTAAGGTTATTTAGGCACTCAAATCATTAAAAAATTGTTATGTAATGAAGCCTACTTTGGAAAAAATAAGCATCCAAGGGAGATAGATCCAATGCCATCAGGTGGAAAACTAGCGCCAAACCAGGCGCCCTGGTGCTATTGCTGCTGCCCAACGCACAACCAATGTTTCTAAGACGGGAACCCGTCACTAGCAAGCAGAAAATCGATGCTCAGAGACTCATTTCTAGCATTCCGTAAACAGGGCGTCCGAAAACATGGCGCTCGGGACGAGTGATCCAGTGCCTAGAAGAATAACTCTAGGATCCGAGCACGTGGAAGGCTAGCTCCCAAGAGGGGTGCGGCGATGCCAAATCACACCCTGCACCGGAGCACACCATGCATTGGAGCACACCAGGACACCGAAGCACACCAGGAAACCCAACACTCAACAGTGCAACCCCAATGCCTATAACTGATTCTATAGTTTGAAACTTAAGTTTTAGGTTTCTTCACTGCGGGAAGAAAAAAACAAACAGTGTGAAGTGATGTCTGCAAATTGTGAGTGGACTTCTACAAATTTATTATGTGTGGTCAAGAGATGAGTGTTCATGAGTTATAGGATTGTAGAAAGGATTCGAGCGTGGTGTAATTTGTACATTTCTCCTTATTTCATAGTGAATTTATTGGTGTAGTGTGGGTCCATGATTTCTTCCTGTTCTTGAGGTTTTCCACATTAAATCTATGTTTAATTTTCTAGATTTTTTGTTTATGCACTTCCGTTCAATTGTTTCCTTTGGATCTCTCAAATTGGTATTTTTCAGCAATTCCAATGAAGTGAATATCCTCCAATAAGTATTATCAAAGTGTGGTTTCTGAAGATCTTTGATTTGAGTGCGAGCAATGTTTAATGAAGTATGGTATAAGGTGGAGAAGCTAAAAGTACGAATTTTGCGTTCTGGAAAATACAATTTGATGATTTAATGTATTGAAAGTAATTTTATTGCCACTAGAAAGAATCACTAAGATACTTGAATCGATAATTCTAGAAGAATGGGAAGGCTTGATCGAACAACACTAGATTTAATCCGTCTTCCAATTTCCTCATCTATTGCTTTCAACATCGTGAATGAGGAAACTCTAGTAAATCTCATGATTGCACTAACAAAGATGTATGAGAAGCCTTCGATCACATACATTTTTTTGATAAAGAGATTGTTCAATATGAAGATGGTGGATAGGTAGTTTAGTGGCAGAGCATTGGGACAAACAACTTGTGTTATGTGTATGTTTGATGACGAAGTCAGGGTACTGTTACTCTATCTTCATCGCCAGACAATACTGAATTAACTCTTGAAGTAAAATTGAGTTAAATTTTGATGACATTGTGGGATTAGTGTTGAATGAAGTCTGAATAAATGTGAGCAATGAAACTTCAAATTATTTGTTGAATGTTGAAAATAAAGGAATGAATCTGGACAGGAACACAAATAGCGACAATTTCAAGTCTAGAAGTAGAAAATTTGGGTCAAGAAGAGAAAAAGACATAAGAGAATGTTGGAACTGCGAGAAGAATGATCACCTTAAGAAAAAATGCAAAGCTCCGAAAAAGGCTAGTGGTGGAGGACTAAATAAAAATCTCTCTACAAATGTCTCCACGGATGTAATCTAATGTGAATCTAATTTTATCTCTAAATAGTAGTGAATCTTGCTTTGTAGATTTGGGCGTTTCTTTTCATGTTTACCACAACAAGAGGTGTTTAAAAACTACACTCAGAGTGGTTTAGAAAATATGTATTTAGAAGATAACAAGGCCTGCAATATTAAAGAAAAGTGTGATTTTGATACTAGGTTATCAAATGGATCAAGCCGGAAGCTCAATAACGTTAGACATGTTCCATGTTTAAAGAGAAACTTGATCACGGTGAGTTAGTTTGCAAGGTCAAGGTATGTAACTACTTTCATAGGTGATAAGTAGAAGGTGATGAGAGGGGTAATGGTGATGGCTCAAGGCAACACTGAAGATACTCTTTACCTAATCAATGAGATGGTTGAATCCATTGATGTAGTTGAAACAAATGTTTATACAGATCATTGACACCGTAGGTTTGGCCATATAAGTGAGAAATTTATAAAGTCCATACTTTCTAAAAATAAGTTTCATGGTTTAAAATCTATAGATCAATTTTTTTTTTTAATATGGTATATATAAGAAGTAAAAGATGTTTACTTTCTCCAAAAGTGGGTCAAATGTGAAGTTCAAAAATTTGAAGTTAGTGCATATTGATGTATGACGTCCTGCTCCAGTTCGGTCTATTGGAAGTTCCAACTACATTATTATCCATTGATGATCACCAAAAAGATATGGATATAATTCTTAAAGCATAAATCTGATATATTTGATGTGTATAAGAAGTGGAAGCCCATGTTTAAGAATGAGACAAATTTGAGATCAAATACTGGTAGTGGAAATTGTAATCAGAGGTTCAAAAAATATTGTGCTTCAAAAGGAATCAAGTATGAATTCACTATTCCAAGGACACCACAACAGAATTGTGTGGTTAAGTGCTTGAATAGAACCATCAAAAAACGTGTTAGGAGTATGAGGTTGCAAACTAGCTTGTGAAAGCAATTATGGGCAGAAGTAATAAGTACTGCAGTTTATTTGATAAATCATATTCCATCAGTACCTTTGAATGAAGGCTTACCTGAAGAATCCTAGAGTAGCATTGAGGTAAACCTGTATAACCTGAGAGTACTTGGTTGTTCAGCACGTGTTCATGTTGATCCAGGATCCGGGAGTAAGCTTGATTTGAAATTTGTCAAAAGCACCTTCATTGGATCTGACAGATGAATTTTGATACAAATTCTGTGATTATTAGAGCAAAATGTTCATCAAGAGCAGGAATGTGAATTTCAATGAGTTAGAGATTTACAACGACAAAAACACAATTCATGATTGTCCATCAGTTGCTTTTAAAGAAGATTAAAGAGCCTTCAAAATATTTTGAGATATAATATACTAGTGATCAGGATGATAGAGAAAGAAAATGACTCCAACACCTTTGATGAAACACAAGAAGTTCTTAAGACACCTCTTATTGAAGTCAGGATGTCCAACAAAATAACACAACCGATACAAATGTATTCTCCTTTTTTGTACTATATGTTGCTAACTAATAATGACGAACCAGAGTGTCATAAAAAGACCACTCAAGTTGAAAACTCAAAGGTGTTGGAGTCTGTCATGAATGATGAGATGAAGCCATTGAAGTCAAATTGGACATGAAATTTGACAGAACTACTAGATGGAAAAAAGTCACTGCATGACAAGTGGATCTACAGGCTAAAGAAGAGTTAGATGGTAATAATTGTTATAAGGCATGGTCTAGTGTGAAAGATTTTCAACAAAAGAAAGGAGTGGACTGCTCAAAGATATTTTCTCCTATGATGAAAATGTCATCCATTAGAATTGTGTTAAGCTTGGTAGTAGAAGAAATTTGCATATGTAACAGATATACGTGAAAACAACTCCTTACATTGTGAATTGGAAGAGGAATTGTATATGGTGCAACCACAGAGATATGAAATTATAAGAAAATAAGATATAGTCTATAGATTGAAGAAGAGTCTTTATGGTCTTAAGCAAATCCCAAGATAGTGGTACAAGATGTTTAACATGTTTATATCAGACAGTGGATATATGAATGACATACAAACTATTATTACTTACATCAAACATTTTTATAATTATTATATTGACATACTAATTGTTGAAGTAGATATAGAGAAGATTAAGGACTTGAAGGAGTAATTATTAAGAGAGTTTGAGATGAACTTAGGTCCAACCGAAAAAATCAACATTATAAAAATCTGGAGGGACAGAAGTGCAGGTATAGTGAAGTTATCTCAGACAAAATACATTGAAAAGGTCCTACGCAGGTTCAACATGAGAGGCAAAATCAGTATGCACCCTCTTAGGTAATCACTTTAAACTGTCTAAGGAACTATCTCTCAAGTCTAAAATAGAGCCAGAATGGATGAGAAAAACCCCATATGCTTCACCTGTTGGAATTTTGATAAACGTGATGATATGCACGAGACCAGATATTAGACATGCAGTGAGAGTGGTCAGCATGTACAATGATAATTCAGAAAGCATCATTGAAAGATGGTGAGTGGATTCCAAGATAGTTGAGAGGAACAATCAACAAAACACTTTATTTTAAAGTTGCGGGGATTAATCTACAAGGATATATAGATTTAGATCTGGCAAGGGATATTGATAATAGAAGTACAACATGATATATCTTCACTTTGAGGAACATAACAGTAACCTAGGTTTCCAGGCTAGAGAATATTGTTGCACCATCAATTACAGAAGTAGAATAGTTGCTATCACTGAGGCTATCAAAGAGTAATTTGTCTATAGGGCTTTATGACAAAAATGGGCAAAAAAACAAGAAATTGGAAAGCTTCATAGTGATAGAATACGTGTTATTCATCTAGCTAAAAATGATGTTTTTCATTCCACGACAATGCACATTTAGCTAAGTATATCACTTCATACGTTCTCTTCTAAAAGTGATTTATTCTTGTAGAGGATACCTACAACTCGTAATCCAACAGAAATGTTGATTAGGTTGTTGAAATTAAAAAATTGAAGCTATAATTGACTTTAGTTTGAGTTCAGGAGCCTGATTTGGCAAGGAAAAACATCTACGAGTAGGAAATTCGGCACGAAACAAGGCACCATAGTGTCATTGAGGCGCCCCAGCGCCCAACAAAATTTTCTCAGATGGAAACCCAACACCAACACGCGAAAACCCGGTGCTCAGATAGTCGTTTCTAGCATTCTAAAAATAAAGCATCCGAAAGCTCAAAGCTTGAGACAGGCGATCTAATGCCCAATGCCCAAATTAATGACTTTAGGACCCAAGCGCATGGAAAACCAGTGCCCAAACGGGGCATGGTTCTGCCCAGATCGAACGCTGCACCAGAGCGCCAAGAAACGCGACGCTAGAAAGTGGCACCTTGATGCTTGTAACCAATTATACAGTTCGAAAAATAAAGTTGGGGTTTCTTCACTGTGGGAAAACAAAAATGTAGTCTGTGAGTTATGAGTTTATTTCTACAATTTTCTCTTGTGCGATCAGAAGAGGAGCATTCACGAGTTCCAGGATTGTAGGGAGGGTTTGAGGCGGTGTAATTGTATATTTCTCCTCATTTCATAGTAAATTTCTTGCTGTGGTATAATACTGTAGAATATTTTTTAATTCTTGGGTTTTTCCACGTTAAAAATTTGTGTTATTTCTAGGTTTCTTGTTTGTGCGCTTTGTTTGATTGTTTGCTTTAGATCTCTTGAATCATTATTTTTCCACAATTCTATAAAAGTTAATACCCCCAACAAAGATCACCTATATCGAGAATCAACAAGGACTATTGATCAGATGGCTAGAGAAAATATGTGTTAAAGACCCAAATGCCCTTCCGCTTCACTTGAAAGGGAAAGAATAAGGAGAGAAGGGGAATTCTAGAGCATGTACTAGAGAAAAGACTCGGCGATAATCACCGGCCTCCGAAGCCGTCAACCATCATCGACCACCGCCCGTCAGCCACCATCGGCCACCGCTGGTCATAACCACTAGCTGTTATCGACCATTAGTCGTTGGCGGCCCCTGTTTGCAACCGTTATAGGCCAAATATTGTTGTTGTGTCTAATATCTGCATTGAAAACCTGACGAATAAATACCGTTCTTCGTAGTTGCTGACCATTGTTGACCAGCACCGACTCTTATTTGTCATCATTGTAATTGAAATACAATTGTTATGTTTAACACATGTACTTTCTTTATGTTTTATAAATACAAATATAATTTTCGGTATAAGATTGTAATCTCGTTATTCCTGTTGTGGAATCTCATCATTCCTGTTGTGGACGCGCCCTTGTACTTACAAACACAAAGTGGATTATTTTGACTGGGATGGGCTAGGCCCCATAAAATTTTCTTTTTTTAGATTTTTCAGAATAAAAAATTTTGGTGTCTCTTCTCGCTACTTTATTTTATCTGTATTGAACTTCATATAACACTAGGACATTAAAACACTACTCTATTGCCGTAAATTTTTCCAGCACACAACAATAATATACAAGAAATATGTTTCATAAAATTAAATTAATAGATCATCTATATTTAAGTGACAAATTTATTTTCTATCTAATAAGAATAATTTAGTTAATCCTTTAAAAATCTTTTACACCTAACTGCATAAATATATTGCAACTAGACATTAGTTTATAGTGCCCACAAATTGAAGAATTTGAGGAGTCAAAAGATGGGGAGTTAATGTTTATAAACTTGAATAGCTTTATTTATGTTAAACTATTTACATCCAGTCATTGTGGGATAAAGACTTGTTGTTGTTGATTTACATTTGGACATTCCGTTAAAAATAAAATGGTGATAAAATGATCAAGAAATGATGTGGGTAATTCATTAAAATGACAACTAGCTCCCTAATTCATCGATTCAATTGCCAATCCTACCTAGCTCAATATGATTCTAAGAAAATTATTTTTCATATGGACAAAATCAGTTTGGAGACCAATTCACAGTAGAATGATTTGAATTGAACACGCTGTTTTAACTTTTAAAACATTAAAAATACTAAAAGAACTTGCAAAAAAGTTGATAAAATGTTTGAATGTCAATAAATATAAGAATTAGGGAGAACATAGTAGATCAAGCATAAATGGATGGAACCAAAATATTGATAAAACCTCAAAGAACATAAGGAGAATGAGAATTTATAAAGTTGGCCCTAAATAGTAAGATAAGGATAGTGATGAAGATGATGATGCTGATAAAGATAATGATGCCATAATTACGATATAAACATAGGTTAAGAGTTGGTGATTAGAAAATCTTTTGGTTTCTCTTGAAAAAAGTTTAGCATGTGCTTATGCTTTACCCATTTAAACAATCCTAGGAACACTATCTTTTAATAAACACAAAGAACAAAAGCATTGATTAGATCAACATTATCTTGGAGAGCAATTAGTGTCCCTTCCAAAGCACAGCTGAATGAAAGGCAAAAGTAAAGTTGTCTTAAATCATGCTACCATCAGGCAGATGTAGTCGGAAAAAATTGGTAAAATAGATCTCATGAACAAAAGAGCTTGTTGCCATTTCTAGAATTCTAGCACAACACATGAGCTGCTAAGTCGGTAAGCCACCCCAACCAAACACACACACCCAAAAAAATCAAATGGTGAATTTACAATATGTAAATTCTCATACTAATTTACACATCTTACCACATACCAACCTAGAAAGATTTGATCAATACATCAAGGCATGATAGTTAGTCAAACTTCACAATGCATAACAAATATGACTTAAGCATTTGTCACTGTTTGTCATTATAATTCAAATCCAAATTACAGTAAAAGTCTTTTATATTAAATCTTAAATAAATTGGGATCATTTTAATTCAAATCATGATCAATACAATACCCAAATAGTTGGACTTCCGAGTTAAAAAGGAAAAAGTGGAAGAATAGGAAGTAAATTAGATGGAAAGAGGGAAAAAAGAAAGAATAGGTAAATTAGAGAAAGTATATGGAAAACGAAAAGAAATCATTTTGCACTCACTCCTCCCTCACTAGGAAGATTCACTTACCTCTTCACTAACTAGTATTGTCCTCACTATTTCCCACAAAAACTTCTTATTGTATTTGTGCACACAAATATTTCATAGACCTAGTTGTTGAATGAATGAATCAGCAATCACAGAAGTCCATCAAACTATATACACTGCTACTGCATGTTATCTAGTTTTTGTGGCTGTCGGTCAACTCATGGTATAGAATACTTGAGAAAGTATTGGATGTATTAAAATTAGTGAAGACATTTATGCCTAACTATGGTAGGGATAATATAATCAACTTCCTGGTTTGCCTACTCATGCCCTTTTTTTTTGTCATTTTCCACTTTCCATCCATGCCATTTTCATCTGTCACGATGTGTTTGTAAAATGCTTGAGATGTAAGTATTATAATCTTGGCTATTGAATCCTTCTAATTTCTTTTGCATAGGCATTCTTGCTTGATCACTTCTAAATATACAAGTCACAAGCTCAAATGATAAGAAGCATGGCAAAACAGACTTCCAATCACAGAGAGAACTTAAGTTGAACAAAAAGTAGTTATGTATAATTAGAATTCTAAACATATATTTTTGCAGAACTAAAGAATAAAAGGTGAAATTTTGTACAGTGACAGTTGGACAGCAATGCTAGTTACGATAGGGAAGGGTCCTAGAGATCTTGATTTAAGAATGTGAAGACTCATAAGATAAAGAAACCAATCACTAGTTAGTAGTCAATTTTGGACAGGCAAACCATATGTAAAGATGAAGAAAAAAGGATGTGTACGCCATAGCATCATCACTAGTGGTGCTAATTTGCTTTTGGGAATTTTTTATCACTAGCATGGTATGCCAAACTTCCCATGAAGCATATTCTCCATCATGTATGTTTACTTGTTTTCCATAAGGAGTCAAAAAGGGTAGAAAGGAATCACTGAAGCAAAGACTTTAACTAACTCACATGAATGTGCAAGAACTATTCTGACTAGCAAGCCAATAAAGCTAGCCTGAGCATCTTCCTAAATCATATGCAACCTGGTTACCCCAGGTCCCCAAGTAAATGCTTATAAGTCAATTTGGCAAGGTGGTTCAGGTTATAAATTTGAGAAAGCCAGTTCAAGTCTCATTTTATTAACTTCTGGGGCATAGCTTAATGAAACCAAACCATTTTAAAGTAAACAAAAAAATAGCCTATCTCAGAATACCTTTAGATATTAACAGTTTCAAGCTCAAGACGATATTCAAAAACACTGCAAAATTGTTAAAAATAAGGAGAACTCAGACTAGTCAGGAATCCATGCACACTACACAATATAATCTAAATTCGTCGATATTACAATGATTATTCTATTTGAGCTAATAATTTCAATTTCAAACACAAATTTTGATTATCCAATCAGGAAAAAAGTGAAAGACCCATAACAAACACATAAAAGGTAAACATATATAAAATATCAGATAAAAAGGTATATTATTGCACTAGTTATTATTTTCAACAATAAAATTCTTGATAAATCCAAATTTGTTACTGGATAACATTAGGACCTTACTAACAAATTTTACCAAGAATTGAGAGAGAGAAAGAGAAAGATGGGAAAAAATAAAGAGAAAATCTCTATGATTTCTTATTTCAATTTAAGTATAGTACTCGAAACAATTAATTTCTGACCTAGGCTTGCCCGTTGACCCCCTATTGATAGATGGGGCAAAGAAAAAAATCACAAAAAAAGATCTCACTGGTGGCCCTTATAGATGTGTTAAGATTTTCCAAATATGAGGTGAGCCCACCTAAAGTCTTCGGTTGAATCTTAGTGATTTGTTATGCTGAAATTTCAGAATGAATTTATCTAATCGATTTCTAGGGCGGAATAGCAAGCAAGTTTCTATGACGACTTTATTCCACATTATATAGTTGCATCTTAAGCTTGAGATGACTTGATCTTATCAACAAATTCATTGCAGCAAAGGTGACTACCTCTGATCAGCCCTAGGGCCAATGAAGCCTTGTCTTTGGTGAGTTCAATCAAATGAACTTTCTGAGTCAACGGCCAAGTTTGCTCGAGCGGCCCAAGTGAATTTGGGTATACAATTCCATATATATGATAAAATCCAACAAATCCCATTTGCATACAAATTTCCAAGCTCTATTAAGGTGTGTCAATGTGCATAACATAAAACTGAAAAGAACTAAATATAATATCTTGAATTCTTCATCAAAACCAGTAGTCAACATTGAAAATTCAAATACAAGTAGTCATTTTACAAATCATTCACAACAGAGAAGAATCGTTACCTGAGACAAAATGGTAACAACCATCCTTATCTGGAGTAAACTGATATAAATTAGAATGCAACTGGCATACTCCTCGCGGTGGCAAGGCAGCATTCTTATTCCCTGTTTCAAGGCTGATATGTTACTTCTTCTACTAGTCCACGAACATCTATCAAAGTTGAAAACACAAAAACTAACCTCTATTATCTTTCCTTAAACCTTTCGTTTCCCAGACCTCCTTCAGCTTGCATGCAATCCTGATTGACAAAGTACTCAGCAAGGCGCCTCCAGCAATAAGGATCCAATTGGGTCTGTCTCCTTTGACACGATCCATCAGCTGAGCCCGTCGCATGGTGCCATTTGTCTTAGATTTCATATTCCGAAACAAATAACTCCTCAGGAGGAAGCTTGTGAGAGGAAAAAATTGGCCTAATCCATTAGACGCAAAAGAAGTTAATGTCATCTAGGAGCTGGTTTCCTCCAAACAAAACCAGCCAGCCCTAGACTGTAATGTCGATATATAAATAAAAAAAGGGGGGATTTTTAATAAATTAAACACAAATTGCTAGCTCAGAATAGCATAAATTATTCAGCCCCGAAAGACTACGAATCATAAAAAGAACTGGAAAACAGCCAAAAAAATATATTAAATATCACCAATTGATGAAGACAGACCTCATTCATATGGAAGAAGACGAGGATTCGGACCATTCGCTGGAAGTAAGGTGATCGGAATTTGGAGGTTTTAAAATATCGAAAGTCGACGGCTCCGCAAATCTCATTTGCTCTTCGAACTCTTATTTCACTCGGTAGTAGTCGTCTGCTGCAGCCTTTTCTTTTTGTCCTTTGATTTAGTTTCTTTTAGAAAATAGTTATATAGTCCACACTCCCAACCAAACGTCTCAGACTTATAATATAGGTATGTGGGTGAGATAATAATTACTTATGCAGTGCGCATATAGTTTTGTGTGCATACAAAAGTTATTCAGAAGTTATGAGAGGTTATGTCGGTGTTATCAGGGTTAATATCCCCCCCCAAA
Source organism: Papilionanthe hookeriana x Papilionanthe teres (assembly GCA_022702705.1). Taxonomy (NCBI): domain Eukaryota; kingdom Viridiplantae; phylum Streptophyta; class Magnoliopsida; order Asparagales; family Orchidaceae; genus Papilionanthe; species Papilionanthe hookeriana x Papilionanthe teres. Next base: position 94,011,034 of record CM040425.1, read on the forward strand.
TAACCTCACAAAATTCTCAAATAACACCAAAAAAATATGAAAGTAGAATCGTAGAAGTTGTTGGAAGGTTATTGGGGGTTATTGAGAGATTATTGGAGTTAATATCCCAATAATCCCCCAATAACCTCTCAATAACTAGTTATTGACAGGTTATTCCGGGGAGTATGCATGTAGAACTGCCTGCGTACTCCTTACGTAAATATGTCTCGTGTGGAGGGGTGTAAATGAGGAAGAGGTAGTGCAAATTTCCATCTATATGTGCTCCTACTTGAAAGCTTTTATTATCCGTGCTCAATTCATTTTTATCATATCAAACTTAGGGGATAATTGGTAGCGTTCTATTAACAAAATTTATTTATCGGATTTACTAAATCAAATAAACATTAAAAAATGTAAGTTATAAGAATTTATGAAATTTCCGATTTAAGGCTCGAATTTTGTTTTGATTGATGTTAAATCTAGATTTTATATATCCAACAAGGAGGTGGATTGAATAAATTCGGATTTACTAAATGTTATATCCTTACTACAACCAACCACTCATAATAATGAAAATACTCTTCTCAAAATTTTATAACCAATAAAATAATTTTGTGCAATCAACTCAATTTTATAACAAGTAATAATCATATTCCAAACAATACACGCGCGCGCGCGCGCGCGCACACACACACAAAACATATATTTAATTTTATTGAATGTACATCTTCTCCAAGCAACACTACTAATAGCTACTTGTTAAAAGATGTAATATTTATCAGAGATATAAAAAGGATTAACAATTAGTAATGAATCTAATTTACGATTTTCATACCTACTCTAAGGAATTAAACTTAAGAGTTCGATTCTCCAAAAACACTGAGCTGACAAAATTTAGCAAATCTTTAGTTAATTTAATGAAATAAAAAATATACATTTAAGCAGTCTACAAAATGAAAAAATATTATGTTCAGAGTGCGGATATAGAGTTATATTTGAAGTTAAATAGCATAAAGATAAATGGTTAGTTCCATGGACCCACATTTGATAGGAGCCTGGCTCGGCTCGAAGCGTGCTTTATTTGACAAAGTGTTGACATTAGGAAACTTTATTTGGCAAAGGGTTCACATTAGAGAGCTTTGCCAAATAAGCTTCTTTTGGCCCATATAAACTTAGTATTTTAATTTTCTTGTGCAAAAAAGCCCTTTGGAATGAAGAAAAATCTTTTTTTAATCCTTTTGTGGTGTTATAAAAAAATAAATTATGTCATTTTTAAATATTAGTGTTATAATTTTGATGTCCATTGACAGAACTACAAGAACGTACTTTGAGTGTACCTTGAGTATACACCCTTATTTATTAGGGAAATTTCATTTAATCATTCTCTTTAGTATGAAAACAATTTATTATATTATTTTAGGCTTGTTTAGGTCTATATAAAATTAATTTTTTTTAGTATTTTAGAATAACAAAATGAGTATTCTTTGAGTGCGATATGAGTGTATAACCATGTTTATCAAGAAAAATCTTATTTAATCCTTTTATTTAGTTTGGAAATAATTTTATGATATTTTAAGCTTAATTTGGCCCATATAGAGTTGATTTTTTTCATATCTTTTGGTAGAACAAGAGTGTAATATGAGTGTATTTTCAATGTACACCATTGTTTACAAAAAAAAAAACTCAATAATTTTTATTTTTTAAAAATATTTTATTAGGACAGTTTAAATTTATTTTGGTTCTTATAATGTTGATTTTATCATGTTCTTCAGTAGAGTAACATGAGTGTACTTTAAGTGTGCACTCCTATTATCAAGAAAAATCTTATTTAATCTTTCTATTTTGTTTGAAAATAATTTATTATGCTATTTTAATCTTAACTTAATTCATATAGAGTTCATTATTTCATGTCCTTAAGAGGATCAACATGAGTGTACTTTGAATGTACTTTAAATGTATAACCTTGTTTATTAAGAAAAATCTTATTTAATTGTTTGTTTTGTTTGAAAATATATTTTTTATGTTATTTTATGTTTATTTTAGTCCATGTAGAGTTTTTTTTCTTATCGTTCGATAGAGTACAACTGAGTGTATATTTTTATTTATCAAGAAAAATTTTATTTAATAATTCTCTCTATTTTGGAAATAATATATTATGTTATTCTAAGCTTGTTTTGATATATATTGAGTTGATTTTTTCAAGTTCTTTGACAAAATAATGAGTACATTTTGAATGTACAGATTTATTTATCAAGAAAATCATATTTATTTTATCTATTTTGTTTAAAAATAATTTATATTGTTCTTTTAAGCTTGTCTTGAACAATATTAAATTGATTTTTTCATATCCTTTTGTAGAATAATATGTATATACTTTAAATGCATTATTAGTATACACACTCCTTTATTAAGAAAAAACTCATGTAATCCTTATTTTTATTTGAAAATAATTTATTATTCTATTTTAAACTTGTGTTGATTCATATAGTGTTGATTTTTTTAGGTCCTTTAACAGAATAATATGAGTGTATTTTGAATAACTTGAGGGTATTCCCTTATTTATCAAAAAAAAAAAATCATTAATCTTTCTATTTTATTTGGAAAAAATTTAATATTCCTTTTTAAGCTTGCTTTGTTCTATATAAAGTTCATGTTGACCTCATTTTGGTGAGGTCTACCTCCTCCTCTATAGCTTAGGGTCTAGTCATATGATTTTTCTTTTGACTTTCCTAAAATACTAGTAGCGGGACCCACCCCAACTTAAAATTCAAACCACTTCTTGACTCCTTGTAGTATCATGTATGTGGTATTTGATCATCAACGTTTAGTTGGGTTGATTAGGCCAACACATTGAAACTCAAGATGAGTTTCTTATAAGGATGAAGAATGCCTTAAGGATGCCCATTGAGTTTTAGGGGAATTGACCATTATATACACATTCACACATACACCCATACACATTCACATCCAAATCCAAGTCTACCAATCCACATCCAAATCCACCAAGCTCAAAATTCAAACCCATCAAGCCCAAAATCAATTTCAAAATAAACCCATCATGATAAATTTCAAAAGCCCATCATGACAAATCTAAAGCTCCATGAGTTCCAAAAAGCCTAAATCCACTAAAACCGAGTACAAGTCCAAAATTGAAATTGAAATAAAAAGGTGCCCCTCATGACAAAAGCAAGCCTCCTATCACATTGAAAGTTAAGTTGAATTTAAAGTGTTTTATGATTATAAATGCCCAAAATTGAGCTCATGGCAAAATATTTTGAAAATACCAAAATCCACCCATACCTCTTTAATGCAAGCCATGTAAGGCATGCCCAAGTCTTAGGCAAGCCATTTGGCTTCAACCAAGGCATAGGCAAGCCAAGGAGCCATGCATGAGCTTCATGCAAGTCACCATACCCTTTTTATCCAATGGTGACCACCTTTCCTTACTTGCTAAAAGTGCTTAACCACTTTGATGATTCAGCTAAAACTATAATTAAAGCCCAAACCCTCATGATTGGGACATGAGCGCCCAATCTCCCATGCAATGCACCAAGTCCAACCTTCATGATGGGTGAGCCAAGCCCAAATGCATGACTTTGACTCAAAGTATCCAAAAATCAATTCAAACCCTTTCCCCTTAAGTCCAACCCATCATGACACCACCCAATTGACTTTATCACTCCACATCCCTAACCCCCCACAGTTAGAAAATGACCTCCCATACCTTAGCCAGCCACCATGGCCATCGCCAAGCTAAAAACCGAGAATCACCAAAAGGGGGAGATCTAAAATTGAGCCCACCCATTAGCTCAACCACATTGAGCCATTGCCCCTGTCATAACTCCACCTAAGCGGCTTTTTGCACCCCCAAACTCTAGCTAATTGAAGCCCCATGACCGAGTTTATAAATTGAAAAACCCACGACCAAAAATGGAGGAGTGCTAAAACCTTGGCGAAGCCATGCCAAATTGACTCCACACTATTCTCGTAGCCTTATGAATTTCATCCCCACCATTTCTAAGCCCTCCCACTATCTCCATAACCCTAATTTTGCCCCTATAATATAGGAATCTTCACGGCCATGACACAAAGAGTTTCAAAACTCCAAATTAAGTCACCCAAAAGCTTCCCCACAACCTAAAATCAATTCCCCAAACAAAATCCCCATTTCATGCATTCTCTAACCTAATGTTAGACCAAACTCGATCCACCACTAAGTCTAAATCATACCTAGGCTCAACCTCAGTGCAAATTGAAGCTAGGAGGAGGTGTGTTGCATCCACACAAAGATTCTCAATCATTCCAATTAAGGCCCCACCTCTTGGACAAAGGTATAGACTCAACACTTCCAATTTTGTCCCAGTTTGGGCTGTTGTGAGGAGACTCAACAATTCATTCTCACCTAGCCATATAGATAGGTTGTTTTGGCTTAGATGAAGCTGTAAGAACAAACTCCATGTAGTTTGGTTGAGAATCAAGTGAGATCTTAACGCTAGATCACAGGCTGTTCTCGGTTCACTATTTCTTGGGGACAATAAACGTTGTCGTCCATTTCCGTGTATTTGAAACGGACAACGCGGATTAGTTCGGATGGCTAAACGGTGCGACTTGAGACCCGCGAACCGCGGGTGATGCTACAGCCACGTGTAAAGCGCAATAAATGGCAGAACGACACATGGGATTTTGGAGATGTCGAGGATCCAGTAAGCGCTGAGTCACTTAAGTAGGAGAATCGAGAATTTTGATTTATTTAAATAACAAAAAATGCATTTAACTTTAAAAATTCATATCTTTTAAAAGAAAAATCACAAAAATAAAATTAAAATACCTCTGGACTCAGTGAATCGAGTAGAAATTAATAAAAATAAAATTAATTATATTTTATTTAATTTTAATTAATTAAATACTATAGAGGGTATTTTCATTATTAAAAATTGAAAATTAACACCACGACATGAAGTTTTAGGGGTTTATTTCTTCTATGATTAAGGATGTCCTCAGATTTTTATAAAATAAGATGGCACGTCTAATTCTAAAGACCCTACTTTTTCATGAGTAGGTCTATCGTCTAATTGAAATATTCATAAATAATAAAATAAAAATCAGAAAAATATGAGATAAAATTTAGTGGACTTAACAAAGTCAGAGGTACCAAGGAAAAAATAAAATGGGATTTAACATTAAATATTAAGTAAGTTCCATATTAAATATAAAAATTTAAATATAATTCAAAATAATGCAAAATTTGCTATGATCAAAGATAGTAACTGTAAGATGTCCCCATAAAATTTTCAAAGACAGAAAGTGTATTTTAAATATCGAAATGTATTTTCCTTATAATCTTGTAATTATTGATGTAAATAATTATAAAAAATAAGATATACATCAAAAAGATTTAAATTCACTTTTGAAGTGCTGATTGAAGTCCAACAGTGAATAGATAATGGTGTGAAAGTAATAGGGTGTTTGTCATAAGAATATATTTGCAAATATGGTAGTTACATTTTAACCCCTTTATTAAATATTTTTTAGGGTAAGCCAAAGGGTAAGCAATTAAAATTTATGATGGTAAGTTTACTAGTGAGTTTGAGACTCAAAAGGATGATTAAGGTAACAACCAACCCATTAGAAGTTTCTAAAAGGTAAAAATGCAAATATGTTAACTATTTGAAGTAGGAAGATGTAAGAGTTTGGATGATTGGATAGTGGGAGGTATGAGTTGGAAACCTCCTAATTCACTGATTTAGACTCCCACCATTAGTTGGAGGGTATTCCACAATCCTCTTGATAAGATCAAATGTATTATAAAGATTACAAGTTCACCCCTAAGACCTCAAGAGCTTTATAGTGAGTCAAGCTTAACTTAGAATCATTGAGGGTCAAAGTGAAATTTGTTAAGAGGGATGTAAGCAACAAAATACTGTGAGGGGCCACAAGTTTAGATCTAATCCAGAGGTGAATTTGTAAAGCTTTCCAATATTTACAAATATACTCTTATCAGTCTAACTTCGATAACTCCCATTATAAAATTGTGAATTGACTAAGGCTTTTACCCATAAGCTAATTAGGACAAAAAGGGGTGGATGTATACAAAACACAATTTGGCTTATTAATACATTTTTTTCTATTTCAAAACTAATTATTTAATTTAACAATTTAGGAGAGCTAAATGAACTTGGAATGACTTAAGAAACACTGGGACTGTTTTGAACCATGTTCCCAAACATCTCTGCAAGACCTTAGGTATTTCAGAGGACATTTGAACTTACTAAAATTTGTTGAAGAAAATCATACTTGAAAATATAGTAAATATCCAAAGTCAAATCCAACACTCAGTGGTTTGGGCTTTGAATACCATGCTCAAACCCTCCTTGGTAATTGGAGACATTGGGTTATTTAAAAAACTAATTGTAACTTGAAAGAAGCAGGTGAGACGTGATTACTGCAGTTAAATGAACTCAATGAAATTAGAAAAACAATCTTATGAAAATGCAAAAATTTACAAAGGAAAGATGAAAAATTGCCATGTTCAAAAGATTCCTAGGTATGATTTCGAACCTGGATAGGAGGTTTTACTATATAATACACAATTGAAATTATTTCCTAGAAAACTTAAGTGCAGGTGATCGGGGCCATTTACTGTTATTAAAGTTTACCTTTTTGGTGCAATCATTATTAAAGATCCTAAAAGTGGTAGTATAATTAAATTTAACAGACAAAAACTTAAATTATACATAGATGGAAATAAGCCTATAATTAATGAAGTTTTAATGATGTGTTAACTTGAATAAAAAGCTAGATTCGTCGTGCTGACGATGTTAAACCAAGCTTTTCTTGAGAGGCACCCCAAGATATGTATTTGTGTGTTTGTTTGTGTTTATAATGTGTTGTGCTATTGTTTGTTGTGGATTGGATTGTTTAATTTTGTGTGAGATGTTAGGTTTTAATTAGATTTTAGTAAGTCACGGGAGTGGTGATTCCTTAGCTTCTCGTCTTGTAGTTTTTCTTTGGTTTTAGTTGGATTAACTAGTCTACTACATCTTAGTTCTCAATCGAACTTAAAGAAATTACTGGAGACATAATGAGTTTGGACATAGGACAGATCCATCTCAATTCTATTATTTTCTTTATCTGACCATGTTTATCATCAGATGGGTCTAATAAAGCAGTTTGTACATAAACATGAGGATGATATTGCCGATATTGTTATTTACTATTAAAGGTGCATATTTTAGAGTATGAGGCAAACCCGAGGTTGATTATACATAAGCCAATGTATTAGGGACAATCTTGTCTATGGGTTTGACCCTAATAAAATATCGAAAAGCACCCAATAGCTCTTTGGAAGGAGATCCAGTTAAAAATTGGAAGTAAAGAATGGATGTGTGATAAGAATAAGGAAGAGTCTATCTTGTTTGTGTGTTTCTTAGTGTGATTTAAGACTTGTGAAGGATCATTATATTTAATTTAAATGATGTAAACCAGATTCAAAGCGAGCTCTAAGGTCTAAGGACACCCATCAAAATGCCAGGATGTGAACTAGCACTTATGCACCAATACCCCGACGCTAAGGCGCTACATTTGAGCACCAGATCTTCTTCTTCACAAAAACTGGCCCGACAGCTCCGGTTTAGGTCATTTTTGTGTGATATTTTCCCCTACTCTTCTCTTGCAAAAAAAGAGCGACACTTAGGGTTTATCTTTCTCTTGAATTTGGGATCATTCTAGAGGCATTGAAGTTTGGAATTCCTCTTCCAAAGGTAAAATTCCAAATCTTAGCCTTGTGTTTCCTTGTTCATCTGGGAAATTTTTGGATTTTTATTCGGGTAATCAGAGAAGGAGTAGATCTTGTTGGGGAGAGTTGATTAAGTCCTTTATGTTGCATTGTGAGTGCATTTGCATCCTACATTTGAATTTATCTCCTCTTAATTTGCATATATCACCCTTATTATGGAACCAAAAGTAAAAGGAGGGATGAGCAAAGTTTCTTTTGATAAGTAGAAGTTTTTTCATGCTAAAGGTGAGGAGTGATATCATGATTTTGTAGTAACTAAGAAGATTATTGTGAAAGAGGGTTTGTTAATCTTGGAGAAGAGATATATAGGATCGTTAAGAGTAAGAGTTGGGAGAAGCTCTGTTACATCACTTCAACAGTAGTGGTACCAGTGGTAAGAGAATTCTATGCTAATATACCTGAGACACATGACAAAGTTATTTATGTAAGAGGAATGTGTGTGGATATGTCTCCTCATTGCATCAACCCATTATTATCTTTAGATATTATTCCTTATTGCTTTTATGTTGATTCAAATCTAACTGAGGGGGTTCAGATTAAATTTTCTAATTAAAAAATAAATGGGATATCAAAAGCCTGACATTTATTTATTTCTGCTAAATTGTTTCCTTCTGCTAATGTTAGTGATGCGTCTAAGGAAAAAAGCTTATTTGAATTATTGCATTCAGAAGGATTTCCCCATCGATGTAGGGTTTATCATTAATATTGTTATATCAGATGCTGTTAAAAAAAGCAACGACTCATGGTTTGGGACATCCATCCATTATCTCTTCCTTATGTCAGAATGTTGGAGTTATGATTCAAGTTGGGGAAGAGATTCTTCATCATTTAAAACCAATTTATGCATAAAAAATTGATTTATATGAATGGCATGCAAATTTTAGGAAAAGTTCAGATATGGGACAGTCCAGTTCTACTTATGCATCACATTCTTATTCTTAAAAAGAGACATTTGCACAACATTTAGAAAGAGTAAAGGATAATACTAAAATTCTAAAGAGTGAGGTATACAGATTTTATGAGTATTTATCACTTTTGGATCAGCAAAATAAAAAAAAAAATTGAGGATTGATCCCGATTTTATTTACTTCCAGATAAACAATGATAAAATTATGCTTGTGATAATCCAATTAAACTTATATTTTTAATATAAAATATTCTTCTTTATAACAACACCAATAACTTGATTTTGATGTAAATAAGAATACAAAAGTGATATTTTAATTTAGGGATTCTACGCAAGTATACGTATCATTATCAAGTAATATAAGATTTTCTGATTAAGTCCCGAAATATCGACCCCACGGGGAAAATTTATGAATATTAAAAGATAAAAAGGTTTTTAAATCACAAATTCTATTTAGAAAATACTTTTGCTTAAACAGTTTTGGATATCAAATAACTTTAAAAATTTTATTTTTTTGTTATTTTCTTAAATTATGAAATAAAGTAAACAATTTACCAACTATAATGAGATTTTTGTAAGATTAAAGAAGTATAAATGAAAAATCTTTTTCCTTATCATTAATAAGTAATAAGTATAAGAATTATGTTGTGGAAATATTCAAAATGTTTTGTACTAAATAGGAGCAATTTTATTCTTTACCCTTTCTCGAGATGCTATAAAGAACATTGGTTAGTTTAAAGTTTGAATAGTTTTGAAGACGGGTTAGGTAGGGAAGATACTAGCTCTCACTATAGAGTTCCCTACTTTCCCTCCACCTTTGGGCTAACTCTCGCATCAAAATCTAAAACAATAGATCAAATTAGGGGCTTTAGTCTGTCACCTTAAAATCTCTAATTCTACTATCAAAATATATTTATCTATTTATTTGCACAAGATTATATGGATACTTTCTCATCCAAATAATCTTGTGTGATTCCTACCTATTGTTGATTGAGACAATACCTACTAGGATCTTACATGCTCTCACAACAAATGTTAATATCTTAATTGGCCAAATCAAGAAGTAAATGAAGTGCAAAGATTAAATCAACACAACTTCTTCCAACATTAAAGATCAATACTTCCACAACTTTCATTCAACACTTAATTACTTTTTATTTTAAGGAAAAAGATAAAGAAGAATACTCAGTATCCATGGAGAAAACTCAACAAGTAGTTCTAAAAGTAGAAACCACGTAGAAAACACATGAATTCTCAATTAAAACCAAATGAAGTACAAAGATAAAAACTTATCTCAAGTTCCTCTCCACCAAAAGCTTGTAATTCCTTTGAATCTCTTCATTTCTCTTACAATACTCCATTGGACTAGTCACCCAACCCAAGAGGGTTTAAATCTCTCTACACAATAGATTTTTTACTTAGGAATCCCTACTGACCTTTTATTCACTAGGAAGAAGAAAAGTGTGAAGAAACCCTAAGTAAGAATCCTACAACTTCTTACTATAACTACTCTCTAAAACTCTCTACTGAAATTATAAAAAGGACTCTAAAAACAACTCTATTTTCTTCTTCAAATCTTTTCTTTTTAAATTTTCTCAAATGGTGCCCTACCGTCTATTCAAAATATGTCCATATTCAATGAATCTACCCAAGAGATGCATCCTTTCAAGTGAAATTTGAATGTCTTTTGGCGCCCTTGATCAGTTACCTACGTTTGTACCAAAGAATGCCTCAAACACCTTTTCAAAATTCTTAAAAAATTCTTTAAAATTGCAAAGTAACTACCTGAGCTTAAGTGATGGGTTTTGGCGCTTAGGTGCAACTTTCTCTGTTTGCTGGCGCTTAAGCGCCCCAGTTCATTTTAACACCTTCATTTTTGCTCCAAATTTGATCAAATTTCACTCATATTGACATGCTAAGTCTATTTAAGTGTACATGAAATAAAACATAAAAATACCTTTCATTAAAGTGCAATATTATCAAAAATAGGTATAAACACGTGCATAAAAATATTATATATTTTAGGTATATCAACCATCGATCCCTATTTCGTGCTGCTCAACCTAAGATGTATAGACAGGATCAATGGATTGGGAGAGACAAAACAGTGGAGGTTTCCACATATCCTCCATACCAGTTATATGAGCTTAGCAAGACAATGAAGGAGGATTCATATGAGGAAGCTGATGCAGATGCTGGTGATGATGCTAATTGAGGATGAAGAGGAGGTTAGATGTTTATTTTTATTTTGGTGTGATGTACTGATATCTTTAGTTTTATCTGCTGCTGCTGTATTGATTTATTTACTTTTTATTATGTTGTATTGGATATTTTCTTTTGTTGCTGATGTTATAAATGTTCTAGATTAGTATTCCTTGTTGCTCTTGATTATGTAGACTTGTCTGTTGCGATATAGTCGTTCTTTTTAATGCAGATTTCATTTTAAACTTAGTTGAACTGAGATTCATTTACTGTTATATATTTATCTTTTCTGTTTATACATGTATATTTTTAATAATAGATACATGTGGTAAAATATAATTCATTTCTATTTTCTCCCCACTCATATTTCTATTCTGATTGTTATAAATGCTTAAAAATTTAAATTTGGGGGGTGGGAGAAAATTTTTTTATGAAATTAACTTTATTTATCCTCATTCACCTGTATTTAAAATGTTTATATTTTAAATTGACATGTGGTATGTGGTATTGTATTTAGATTACTACAATTTTGATTTTAAGAATAATATAGTAGATTTAGTTCGGATTCTATGTAAATAGGTCTACTCAAGATTTAAGATACTTTTGTAGGAAACATGTAAGAAAATGATTTGCTATTTATTGTAGAAAAGAGTTGTATATTTGAAAAGCTAGGATTCTTAAATTCACACTTTATAAGAATTGAGCTTCTATTGAAACTTATTTTAAGTTGATACTTATACTTCTAAAAATGAAGGAAAGTGTTAGGTTTTTAACTTTAAGGGAAGGAAACTGAAATTCAAAATTATTAAAGGCCTATATAGATATAATAATCTTCACATAAAATATTAAGAATTGAAAAGTTCCTATAAAGAAAAGAAATAGTAAAGGAAGAAAAGAAAAAGTATAAAATGTGAAGAGAAGCTTGAGGAGAAGCCTAATAAAAAATTGACTTCACTTGATAGTTCTTAAAGGAAAAGATTTAGATACAATCCTAAACTTGTTTTTATTTCAAAAAAGAAGTTATTAGTCAATTTTTTATAAATAGAGTGCTTAAGTTCTATTTTTATATTTTATAGGAATGCCTAGTTTGACAAATTACAATAAATTTCAAAGTAGATAGAAAATAAGGATTCCTAAGTTGAATACAAGATGTTCATTCACTCCAGTCCTAGGTCAAGTTACTAGAATTCTTCCTAAGTTACACTATGACATTTCTGAGGCAAAATTGTAGGAAGATTTAATGAACCCCAAAGCCACAAATCAACAAAATCTGGTTTTAAAGTTATAGTGTTACTTGAGGACAAGTAACGTTTAAGTTTCGGGAATTTTGATGTGTCCTAAAGCATGCTTAATTTCCTTCGTATTTTACACCTTTTTATAATGAAATTGCACTTTAAAGAAAGATACTCTTGTGTTTTTCTTGCTCGTAAAACATGTAGGACACATGCAGCGAATCAGGGTTGAAAAGGAGCAAAAAAGAGCTGAATGGAGCATATTAAAACTAGCAAGCCTGGCACCTGGGCACCAGATTCTGGTTACCAAGGTGCTCCATCCAAGCACCTTGGTGCTAACGTCTGAGGCCTAGGTGCCAGAACCCAGCGCAACAACCTGAGAGGCTAGTACCTAGGCTCCAAAGAGCGACCATTTTTTGCAGTTGCTTCACCATGACTTGTGGAATTATGTGGTGGTTTTAAGCAGTTCAAAGGGAGTTTTTAGAAAGAGGCGAAGAATCTTGAAGCCAGAGGGAGAAGTGGAGAGAAGCCAAGGAGTCCCAGGAAGATCCAAGGTTGGTAAATTTCCACTTTTCTTGAGATATTGGTGAGGGGTTTAGAGAGAAATTTGTAAGGGAAGCATTGTAGCATTGGATGGAGGACTCAAATTCATTGTTAGAGGAACTTTTCAACTCTTTCTAGAGGAGATAGCTAAGTATCGTATTTCCATTTGTGTTGGATTTGTTGTAAACACATATGTAGTGTATCTGCTTTGTTATGATGATGATTTTCATTGTAATCTTCATGCTTTGTTAGTAGTTTCCTTTACCTTTCTCTTGTGATGAGTAAATAGGATTTGTAGGATCTGTTGAATGCTTTTAGAATTGGATTTTAATACTAATGTGATGAGTATTCTACTATGCTTCATTTACTTTTCGTACTAACCATATGAATTGTTAAAATTCATTATAATCTATTAAGACTCGGAAGCATGATGGCAACTAGATATTCACATTGTTTGATGGGCTATGGTGAAGCAGTCTAAAGGTAATGTAAATAGATAGAAAGATAAGTTTTGATGGGTATAACTTAGGGGTTTCTAGGGCGACAACAGAAACATTAACTAGGTTAAACCAAACTTCTTTACACACTCAGAAGAGGGCAAAAAAGATATATGCTCCTATTTTTCACTGGCCACAATAACATTTCTTAGTATTTGATCCTATAATCCACTTATACACTCACAAGAGAATGGTAGCTTTCATATCTTGATATTCACAAAACCAATTGATATAGTTAGCTTTTAGCTTAGACCTAGTGCATTAATTTAGGAGTTAGAAACGCCACCTTAATTGAAATCCCAAAATAAAACATGAACGTAGTAGACTGGAACTTTTCTTAAGAGTTTTGTTACCTCATTCCTCATGGAATCGATAATCCATACTCAATAGAGCCCTATATTACTGAAACTATATGTATACTTACGTGAGAAACCCCAGTGAGTAATATTACCTAATTTTACGAACTCAATAAATTGGCTAGGGAGCAGATCAAGCTTCGGGTGCCATTACCAGGAATTACATTGTTGTGATAAACATCGGGCAGATCATTCCCTACATTCTTCTCCTCCCCATTCCTTCTAAACCGATTAGGTTTTCCAAATTGAGGGATTCATACATAGCAATTCTCCTCCGATTGACTTACAATCCTACAATGATAACAACAAGTAGGTTGTTGCGGCACAATCACTTTTTGCCAATACCCATTATGGGTTGTTCTTATCCAAATTTCCTCGGTCAAAGCTTGTGTAATTATCTCTTTCCACCTAAATTCGTACAACTGAGGGTCTCGAAAGGTTGGAAGTAGGGATATCCATTTTTATAGGTTGACCAAATATCGCACCTAAGGCGTAAGTTATTTCATTATTAAAAAGATGAATTTTAAGCCCTGAAAATCTGAACGAAATAGGAACAACCAGTGGTCAATTTTGGGTTAAAATCCACGGACCATTTCAGTATCTTCATATTCTTATTTTCCAATTTTCCATATTTTTCAAAAATGAGTGCATAATCTTCTTATCAACTCATTTGTTTTAGGATATGTCTACCATCTAACAACTCAATCTTCTACTCACCCATTAATTTCAAACCATCAAAAGCTTTATGAGATCAAATCTTAGGTGTCCGACAAGAAATTTCCCTACCAAAGTTAGCTTACAACTGGTCACCAAGCTAGTAGTCTCAAGATCAGATAAGAATAGAGCATGTTTATCATTTTTTCTACCTGCCTTCCACATACACTTGCTAATATCAACACTCTCTAGTGAGTCGTGAAATGGTTGCAAGAAAACACAGCTCCTGGAAGCCGAAGCGTTCCCTAAGCCAACCAATGCTTCCACAAACGATTTCTCCATCAAGGTGAAGCACAAAAAAAATAAAATATGCACAAACAAAGAGAAACACAATAACAGAAAGACAAAAGAATGCACAAAAAACAAAGATACGAAAAACACCAAACACAAAATGACTAACACAAAGCAATTAAAAGAAATGAAGCAACACCAACTTCTCAGAGAAACAAAGGAGCACGATAGGAAACAAAAAAAGCCACAAAAGAAACAACAAACCAAAATATTCAAAAACCAAAGTGGAGCCAGTACAATAGCAACTGAAAAATAAGAAAACACAAAAAATAAAGCTAAGAGATAGAGATCAAAAGTATCCACGACAATAGAACTTAAGCCTACCAAAAATAAATATAAAGCCATGCAAACAACAACAATCGAGGATCAAACATGTAAAGGAAAACAACGAGGAAAGACAATGCAAAACACAGAAAAAAAAAGGCAGAAAACAGTAAAATGCAAAACAAAACCACTTGACAACACCTTCACTTTAGCAAAACCAAAGAAGCTAACCAAAATAACCAAGGATCTAATGCCAAAAGGAAAACAAAGTGGAAAGATCTCACGGTTGCAACACCGGCAAAACCTTACGTTTAGAGTTGACGGAATCGCGAGAGCTCAGTGCCTCTTTCATTATATATATATATATATATATATATATATATATATATATATATATATATATATATATATATGTCAAATTAAAAAAAGATAATTGAACTTTTTTACATAAAATTATTTAAGAGTGTGAATATTATTTGATTTATGTAGGATCAACACAATTTCATGTATTATTATAATAATAAAGTGAATTAAGCCCAAGATTGTTCCTATGAAGATTAATGTGAATGACAATTGAAGAACTAAGCACTAGTTCTACAAACCTAGTCTTTGTCCAATTTACTAAAATTTTGAAGATTTAGTAAAAATTGCTAAAATGTAAATGTTCAAATTGTGATAGACCAATAGATTTATAAATTATCAGATCAAAATTTTAATTATGAGTTTAAAAATAATGATAACATCAATCATGTGTAATTAGTTTTTACTCTTTATAGATAGTTAAAAACCTTAAGTCTAAAACTTTAAAGTGCTATATGTCTATGCACTAAGGAATTCTAGAATTGATTGAATAATTTCTCTATACGATTGCTAAGGTTTAGTTACTAATCTCCATCTATAAATGTGATCGATGTTGATATCTCAAACTCAAAAGATATTTCAAAAAAGTGTATGGCCACTACAACATACTAAATTATATTAGAAGAAAATTGAGAAACTAAGTTTAATTACTCACACATCAAAACTCAAATTCTTGAAAAACTAAATGACAATTCACGAAGAAAAATGAGCAGTTATTTAGTCTAACTTGATGTTATACAATAACACATGGATATTCCCTCATTTCAAAAGAAAAAAACTAGAGTTATTACAAAAGAAACACAGAAAGAGAAAGAAGAATCAAGTGAACCTAGGGCTCCTTATGTGATAAAGCATTATTTGCCTTAGCTCAAGTTTTTCTCCTTGCACTCCCATAATCTATTTTAAGCTAAATAGTACACACACACACAATACACTCCAATATCACTCAGTTACCCTCTATAACACATGGTTGACATCTTCAATCTGACCCCTAACTCTCATTCCTAATCTTGAATTTAAATTTAAAATTTGATCAACTACTTGGTCGGATCATCATGACGTGATGCTAGGCATTGTGCTGCAATGTTAATGTGTCAGGACTGCAAAGTTGAGCTCACTATCTACTAGCTCCTTGCTCCTTCTATCATGTTGCAGGGCTCTGAAGGTTAGTGCTACCACACCCAATACTAGCATTATAGTACTCTTGTTTGACAATGTAACACTTTGCTTTATCTCTACATCACCTTGCACTAGGGAACTTATTGGGAAAATTTCTAACATGATGCTTAAGTATTGACATTATCATTGCATTATTGTATTTGAAATATTTATTTCTTCATTTACATTCTCTTGAATATTTCTTCCACAAATATACACAAAATAATATAATATTTATAAAAAAATATTAAATTAATACATATTTTAGTAAAAATTTTTTAGGTGTTTTTTCTCACTCAATAAAATACCATCATGAACTATGCTATATTTATTTATAATGATATTAAAATAGAATTAATAAAGATAAAATAAATTAGAGTATAATCAAATCATTACTTTAATAACCTATGAGTAATTTAAATATTATATTTAATGCTTGTTTACATGCCAAAATTTGAAGTAAATCTAAATGAATCACGATTACTTATAGTGAAATTCATATTTAGGTTTCTTTAAGGTGCATCTATCCAACCAATTTTGGTATCCTTTGAATAGTCTCATTTAATATCATTGGCTACTCAAGGTATGTTTCTATTGGTTTCAAAATTGATAAAAAATAGTACATAAAAATATGTTAATGAAAATGACATTCACCACTGTTTTATTCTAGCAAAAAAAAAAAAGAATTCAATTGTTTATCTAAGGAAAACTTCTTTGAAGATTAAAATTAGTCTGTGTATTGGTCAAGTGAATAAGGCTTTTTAAATCCTCTTCTTCAAAATTAATCAAAAAATAGAAAAGATGATCAAGCATATGATCATTATAAAAGATTATCAATCATAGAGTCTGAGTAGGTACTTTAATTGTAGCCATTATATATGATATATATTTTATTTTGATTTATTATGTTTCTTAGATCAATCATGTGTTTATTGATACAACTTATAACAATCCTTATTTGTTTTACACCCAAGTCAATAATATTATTGATAACATGCATAATAATCTCCATATTTCTAACATGATAATTAATTCATATTGTATTGTAGATGCTTTTTTTGGGTGAACTAATATTAACTCTAGTTTAATGAGTTCATGCTTAACCTATTAATTTTTGTTGCCTGATGTAGAAACTTTATGCTATCCAACAAGTGTTTCATAAAAATATCATTTTGAAGGCTCAAATGCTATGAATATCATGAATATTTTTTCCTTGCAGTATTTACTCTCAGCAATCAATCACATTCCATATCTTTTATCAAACTATTCTCTTTATGCAATATTTACTGAGAAATGAAGACTAGTAAATATTAATGATAATAAAGATAAGGAAAATGTACTTGCACCATCATCTCTCCAAGCACATCTATAAATATCCACTGGACCATTGAGTGGACCACTTTTCTTGCATAAAATTAAATTGGATACATATATCACTAAAGAGCAGTAGAGATAATAGTAATGGCTAAAACAATGATATCAACATAATATTAATTAGGTGCATTTAGCATCTAGTCTTACATATATTTATCTCACATAATTTAATCTCACCTATTTTTTAACGTGTACATTGTGCATATACCTACTTTTTTATATTTTTATGCACTTCTATTTTATTAAACATACTATTTTTATTAATTACAAAATTTAGATTATTTTCAATGAAAAATGCATAATTTTTTGTTTTTGTGGGGGGTGTAAATTTCACCCAAAATATTATTAATAAAACCAAATAAATATAATAAAAAAAGTGGAGAACATTAATCACAAAAGCTTAGGCTTTTATTTAAATTTTGATCATCACAACAAGAGTTACAATGTACCAATAATTTTCAATAATAGTGCAAAAGTGGGCTTAATTAGTTAATATTAATTTGAAACTATAAATCAAAATTAATAGCTACAGTAAAGTGCAATTTTGGCTCAATGTAGTAATGAATTGATTAGATTAGGTAAATCCAATAATCATATATCATAAGAAAAAGTTGTGAGAGTAAAACATTTATTCATTTTTTAGTAGTAATATCAATTATTTTAAAA
The DNA here is from genome assembly GCA_022702705.1 of Papilionanthe hookeriana x Papilionanthe teres. NCBI lineage: Eukaryota > Viridiplantae > Streptophyta > Magnoliopsida > Asparagales > Orchidaceae > Papilionanthe > Papilionanthe hookeriana x Papilionanthe teres. The sequence continues at coordinate 94,029,372 of CM040425.1, forward strand.
ATACTATGGATATGAAGATGATTAGAACAAATAACAACAAGCCCTTATCTCACTAAGTGGGGTCGTCTATATGGATTTTTTTTTCTCCATTGGGTCCTATTAAGTGTCATATTTTCATTTAATTCGGATAATTTAAGATTGTTTTTATACAACATGTCCAGGTCTTTTCAGGTCTACCTCTAACTTTCTTAAGTCATGGATATATTAGTTTCACATCTGTATCCAAGTGTAAAGCCATTCGTTCACCTAAGTATTTTCATCTCTACAACAGTTAACTTTGTTTTTTTTTTCTTCTCTTTTATAAGCCAACATTCTATGTCATAAAGCATTGCAGGTCTCACCAACATCTTATAAAAGTTTCTCATAAGTCTAAGCGATAGTTTTATATCACACAATAGTACCAATACAATCCTCCACTTCAACCATCCTACTTGAATTCTATTAATAGCATCCCCTTCTATATAACCATCAATTTGAAAAATGTATTGAGATATCTAAAATGCTCACTCCTTTTAATGATATGATCACTCATTATATCAAGCCCGCTACTAGATCCACTATTACAAATTACATTCCATGTATGCAATTTTAGATTTACTAAAATGAAAGCCTTTTGAATCTAAATTTGAAAATCATAATTCAAGCTTTTCTTGAAAAAATTCTCTAGTATAATCCACAAGAAAAAGATCATCAACAAAAAATATAAATCATGGTACATCCTTTTATAAATTTCTATAAAGAACATCTATAACTAAAGCAAAAAGAAATCTCGAATTCCTTTAAGTGTCATCAGCTTTTCTTGCTCAATTCTCCTTCCATTAGAACACAAGTAACATCTCTAGTCTACATTTCTTTAATGACTTGAATTGAAGTCATTTAAACAATTCTCTTTCCTAGAACTCTCCAAATTACTTCTCTTAAAACTTTATCATAAGATTTTCATAAATCAACAAAATCACATGTAGATATCCCTTTCTCTATATATCTCCTTAAAACCTCTCAATAAATAATAGCTTTCATAGTAGACTTGATACAAAGATTTCTCAATATCAGTTTGAATTTATGTTAGGCAAGTCTACTATAATTTTAATGTGCATCCCCATAATAATAATCTATAAATCATTAGCTCAATTATTTATAATTTGTACACACTTTTGCATCCCTATTATTCTTAAAAATATGAACCAAAATAATTTCAATCTTTGGGTGTAAAAACTTAAAAAATTTAGTTAACCAAAAACTTCTGAATCTCATAAAAATTTTCACACTTTTGTTGAATCTTTAAAGCCCCCTCAAATTTCATTTAATTAATGTGGTGATAAAATTAGTTTTATTATTATTAATGATATTAAGGCCTCTAGAATAAAAAATTAAAATAAAAAATTATCCAAAATTAACTACTAAAAATTAAAAAAAATCTAGAATTTACTGTATCATATGATGGTGAATCATATAGTAATGTCAAGCTTGACCACAAATTTAATTTAATTTGATGAATTGTTATAATTAAATAATTATTAGATAAGACAAATCAAATTATAAAGGATATTTTAAGCCTGTATTAAAATATAATATGATTTCACTTGATAGGTTTATTAATTCTTTATATTACTAATACATACATTTCCTTTTCTTTCTATAGAATTACAAAGAGTGAAATAAGTAGTTGATTATTTAATTTTATTAATAAATGAGAATGTCATACTCTAGGAAATAAAGTATTTTGCATTAAAACATGGATCAAATACATCCCCACTTTAAATGTTGCTTAAGTTCAAGGTGTAATAAGTCGAGATAATGTTCTTGAGCTTTTAAATAACTGATTCAAGGGGCCATTAAATTTATATAGTATTAATTCATAAAAACATTTGACTTTTAAGGGAGACATTAAAGGTCTCATATGAGAAGAAGTGGCTCTTGCTCTATGGAATATGGAGTTATTTAGATGCTTTGACCTAAAAAGTTTAACAAAATTTAATAGAAAGCCATTGATTTGATGGGGTAGTTTGTCTTATGGGTAAAGAATGGCTACTCTCATTGCACTGTGTAGTTGAAGTATTAAGGTGAACTACTCCGCTACATCAATGAGATAAGAACAAAACTAAAATTACTTATCTTGAGTTTATTTGAATTATTAGAGATGGCATGTCATATCATTATTATAAAAGATGATGATGTGCTAGGTAGTTGTTACATAATAGATGACATCATATTAGTGGAGCATTGCCATAAAATTGAGAGACACTAAGAATGTAGGTGATCTTTTTGGATGTTTAACATATTTAGAGGTGAATAATAGTGCCCTATTGTTTGGAGACTCATTTGTGGCTTCTCACTTGCTTTATGATAAAGTAGATTTACTCGTATCTATTCAAGAATGTTGAGTGACAAAAAGTAATCACCCTACAGCAAAGAAGTACTTGTTTAAAAAGATATGTGATCATATAGCTCTTCTAATTTACAGTCATTTTCATGTGAAACATTTGGTCACTATTATATAAAGTGATTCATATTAATGATTAGTGATCCCCTTCAATTTGTGTAATATAAAATAATATGAATGATTAGGTTACTTACTTTTTTTTGAATGATTTTGTGTTTTTATGGTACAATCCAGCTAATGATGCCCCCTAGAAAATGATTAAATTTCATAAAATATTGAATCACCTTAATTTATTTTTAGAGACATAGAATTAAGGCTGTCAAAACGGCTCGTTGTTCGCGAACAGCTTGTGTTCGGCTCGTTAAGAAGTTTGTGTTCGGCTTGTTCGCTAAATTAACGAGCCGAACACAAACAAAGATTTGTTCGTTCGTGTTTGGCTCGAAATACCAATCAATTATATATATATATATATATATATATATATATATATATATATATATATATATATATATATATATATACATTATATATATATATATACATATATGTATATATATATACATATATATATATATTGATGAGTAACATTTTCAAAAAATTTATTCGGCTACAAGGCTACAAAGATTTATAATCAATTAAAAGTATTAATTAGTAAAATAGAATAAAAATTATTAAATTATATTCAAATGATGTTTTAATATAAACAAAAATTTTTAAAACTTGCCCCGACCTTTAACATCTTATGGCTTCATAATTAGAGTTGTCAAAATGACTCTTCGTTCGTGAACAGCTCGTGTTCGGCTCGCTAAGCAAACGAGCCGAACACGAACACAATTTTTGAGCTCGAAATATAAACGAGCCGAACACGAGTTGAACCTGGGCTCGCTCATGTTCGGCTCGTTTACACCCCTACATAGAACTAACTTGGCTAAAAAGCTCCTTAAAACAATTTGTTACTGATATTCGCACGTTAAATTTATGCATTGCAGAGCCATAAATTATATACAATCACATGCACGCGCTCACACACACATTATACATATTAAAAAAAAAAAAGGAATGATTGGAGGCTATTAGCGCATAAACGTTCGAGTATCACTCTCATGTAAGAGAGCATTCGAATCCTGAACCCGAGGAGACTTATAACAAACAACAAACAAAGGCTGTTAGAGTGTTTCGTAAAAATATATGTCAATGATATTAGGATTGCCTACTTTATCGGTACTAGATGCTGATCGATAAAAACATTTATTTTCTATCTCTCATGATTATTTTATTTAAATTCGATGAAATTTATTGACGATGGATGTGAAAATATAATAAATTACAACATCATCTAAGCCAACTTGCACTGTTTTAGATTCAATGAACCCAACCTTTTCACACCCGTTCGGTCATCCATATATATGGATTATTAAAATAGTTGTCTCGAAGAAGAACGTGCCGACTTTAAACATTCGTTTCGCACCACACAGTTATTATGGAATTATGTGCTAAATTATTATATATTATGTTCGAATTATCTGTGAATTACATGATTTGACGACCTCTATATATAAAAAGTTCTTTAATTTAATATAAATTGTTGTGTAGAAAAAGGGCGAATTATTTCATCCGGAGCACGTACCCGGCGCTGGGAGCGGATTTTAAGGGTACTGGGAGGATATTTATAGGGTATTGATTATTGGGTATTGGGTATTGGGTATTAGGAGAGTAGTGGATGGGTATTGAGAGAGTATTGGATGGGTATCGAAAGAGCTGCGTGCGGACTGCGTACATGCTCCGTATGGAATAATGGCTCGTAGAAAAGAGCTGGTAGTGATATGAGCATTGCTATTTTTTGCGTTAAGAAAATTGCCACGGTAGAATGACATGGAATAAGCTATTGACAACATATTTCTACATGAACATCTAACATACATAGATGAATAATAATATTTATAAGAGGTGTCATAATTTTTATATGAGAATTTCATAAGAGAAAAATAAATTATGAGATATGATCCAATTGAAATAATTTGATTAATACATATTACAAATTATAAATGATATTCTTTGTTATAATTAAAAAAAATTGAGTATATTATAGTAGATATGATACGTAATCAATGAATTTTATTATGTAGCATGAATCTCGAGGTATTTGGCATGAATCTCAATATTTTTTATAAAAAAATATTCAAATTTAAATTAAAAATTATCCAAGGCTCCGACTTCAACAAACTTATTGTTAATTGACTGACTCAATAGCACGGACTCAATGACATAAAAATTGATCCAATCCAAGTCAAATCAAGCCTAAATTAAGCCATTAAATCAGTTTTAGAAACTTTTTGTAGATAAATTGGAGGGTAAAATGAATTCCAAATTTGATAAAACTTATAATTAAATCGAACATCCTGATTAGAGGAATCTAATGAACACAAGTTCATTTAATTCTAACATCATTAAGACACCAAAATTAAAAAAAAAACAGATTCCTATAAAAGAAGTTGCCTAGGAGTGGTCCAGAATCATGCCGTATTTACACGGGATGTCACTCCCAAAAACTATAAGTAGACATACTCCCTTCATAAAGGGCGGGACCACGACCGAAAGCTGGATTCAAAGGTCCGACGAATAGTTCTTGCCTTAATAGTTATCGACCATTATCGACCACCGTCAGCTGCTCTTGCACGTCACCAACGAAGCACCTTGCAATGTAACAACATACATTGGGTAATAATGAAACACCATGGAGAGCAACGACGTACGTTACAAAGAAGCACTGTGTAGATCCCAACTCCAACTAATGTGTCGTACACACGTTAATCCAGCTCACCACTATGACTTGTATGGCAAACTATGACTTACATGGGTCACATCTCATGCAGCTCCCAACTCCAGCCTCTGTGGCCTAAGAACATTATTGTAGCTCACAATCATGATATATGTGATCAACTATGGCCTACGTGGCTCACAATTCACACAACTCCCAACTCTGGCCCCTATGGACTACGAACATCATTATAACTCACCATTATGACCTATTTAACCAAGAACAAGATTTTTAGTTCACAACTAATGAAACTTCGAACTTGGCCTCGGTGGCCTACTAAGATTATTACATCTCACCACCACAATCCATATGACCCACTACCTCCTACATGGCTTATAACTCGTGAGCTCCCAACTCTAGCCTTTATGGCTTATGAACTTTAGTGCAACTCTTTACTATGGCTTATATGGTTGAGTGCTATTAAGAAAATTCTCAGCTATGGTTATTGCAAATTGATGTCATCGCAACTCACCACTTTGGCTTATGTGACCAACTACAACCTACATGGCTCACAGCTCATGCATGTCCCAACTTTGGCCTCTATGGCTTAGGGACATTAGTGCAGTTCCTTATAACGTCCTATACGACAAAAAACTATCATTACAACACTCATTTATGGCTAATTGATGCTATCACAACCCACCACTATGGCCTACATAGATCACAGCTCATGCAGCTTCAATTACAGCCTACTTGACTCGCTGGTACTGTAACTTGAAACTACAGTCGCAGTGGCCAACTTACACTAGTACAACTATTAACTATGATCTTTATGGACAACCAACACTTATAAAGCTACCAAAAATTTATTATATGTCTAACTACTACTATGATTTTGAACTTCGGCCTCTGTGACAAGCTGAAGTTATTGTAGCTACCAAGAACTATTTTTATTGTAACCCATATATGGCTATTAAAGTAGAATCACTATCGTACTTCTAAAATTTCATATTTTCTATTTCCGGAGAAGATTTGACATATGTACTCACAATTACATAGTAAAATATTTTGATTGAGCTGGGCCCTTTGATTTTTTCCCTCTCCAGGTTTTATCATGCAAAAAGCTTGGTGTTTCGACCTGTTACTTCTCTATTAGTTATGTGTGTGATTGATTTTTGTATAATGTTGATATGTTAATTCATTAATTTAGAATCATGCATCTCCTAGCATGAAACATTTTGGAACCATCTATGGGAAGCTGAGTTCTGTTAGGCATAGTCTCAAAGTCCAGAATGCTCGACCCCTACTTTGTTTTCCAATAAAACACATCACCATACTAGCAAAGGATTATCAAAGACTACAGTCATCTATTTGGGATTCATCAAAGAAGGTGAAAGTTAGAAGAGGACGGTTTTCAAAGTATAGGCAACCTTCACTGTAGTCTTAAAAGATTGTTCATGTCAATATTTGGAGCATAATTATAGTGAGGTAATCTTCTCGCATTCTATTCAGACATCAAGTCTATTAGAACTGCTCTTGGCTTGGGGGATAAATTTCACTGCAATTTTAAGAAGTAAATCACATAATGTATTGGTCACAATTATAGTGGGCTAGTCATCCCAAATCTTATTTCAACAAGTATATCAGAAACAACCCCATACTTGAGAAATTTTTGTTATAACTTTGAATGGATAGTCATGTTAAAATCTTAAAATCAACCACTTACCCAAGACATTCAGCTAAAGAGTACTCCCACAACACCTTCTCATTATATTACAGTTCTTTCTTAACTCAATTAAGAAACTGGCCTCTTTAAGATTCAATACATGGGTTGTTTTGCAAGCTCGTGTGCACAATACCTTCGTTTAGGGACAAAAAAATAAAAAAAAAAACAAAAGTGAAATTACAAAATGTTATTGCTCCCATATAAATAAGAAAAATGTAGTCCATTTCAACCTATGCTCCAGCCTCGAGTAATGTTGAGCATCTCTGACAACTCATTTTGGGCTTAATTTATCTCATGGGGACTCAATTCGACTTCTCCCATCATATACAGTGATTGTCAAGCAGAAGGGTAAACTAATAACCTTGTATAAGTGAATATCTTTGATGGATTTCATTGGAATTTGTATATAACAACTAAGCACAGTTGATCATCTCTAGCCATAGAACCTAATATTAGTCTTACATCTTTCATGGATTAGAATCGAATTCTTCAATTATAGGTTACTGTCATCAAGCGGAAGCTTTAATTAAACAACTCATGAAAGTTTGAACTTTCATAGTGGCTGACACAGTCTCCACTTATATCCCTGGGAGTCGTGCATATGATAAAACCTCATTAGGAAGCTAGTAATGGATAAAGTCCTTACTAGAAAGACGTCATGAGGGTAAATGACACACAAGGTCTCATTTCATACAATTGGGAGGCATGCTCATGAGGAAACCTCTAAAGAAAGTCAGTAGTGGACATGGTCTTCATTATAAAGACCACATGAGGGCTGATGATAGATAAGGTCTCCCTTCATACACAAAAAGGTAAGCCCCTATGGAAGCCTCGATGGGAAGCTAGTAGTCTGGATGATCTTTACTAGAAATACATTATAAGAAGAAAGGGCCAACTCATCTTCGGAAAGTGTCTGGTACTTCCTCTAAATTTCAGGGGGTTGGATTCCCTAAACATCGCCATCTCCAAGTATGAAGAATCTCCTCTAGAATGTACAACAACAACCCAAAGCATCTCCTTTAGAAATTGTAACAGCGACATGAGAAATCTCCTACAGAAAGTGAGCAATTGTAGCATGAAAAATCTCCCACAAAAAGCACAACAACAACATGAAAAATCTCCTCCATAAAGCACAACAAGAATAAAGAAAGTATACTCTAGAAAGTGCAACAACAATGCAAAATATTCTTACGTGTTGCACAGAAAAGGCACTACAACAGGCCAAGGGAACTTTGAGGTGACACAACAACAGGCTAAGAAACTTCGAGGGTGGCACAACAAATGGTCAAGGGAACTCTAGGGGTGACATAACAACAAACTAAGTAAACTCTGAGTAGTAGGTCAGAGAACTCTAGGGGTTGTAGAACAACATGTTAAAGGAAATCTGAGAGTGACATAATAACAAGCTACGGATCCCTAGACACTTTAGAGAATAAGTGTAATTTATTTAACTAATTTTTAGCTTATTTATAGGATTAAAATGGCTAAAAATGCTAAAAATCTTTTTCCACCCTAGCTGCTCTACATCCACCATCCAACCAACCTAGAAAAGAAGCACACAATAACACAAACTCATGATCCTTGGTGTCCTGGGATCCCACATCAACCTTCCACAGGCTACATAAAGAGCCTTTGCCTTTGATCCATAGTCTGCACAAATTATAGGATAATGCTAGAACCATTTGATTTGCCTCGCATGAATCACTAACATAGTTCAATCCATGTTTGGTGCCTTCCTCCTACATTACTCATGCGACATTTTGTTGACCAGGGAGCTCAATCCGCGCCACATGACTCTCATAACTAACCAATGCAACTACCAACTTGCTCATTGGGTTCAACAGATTTTGTTGGCCCACTCTCGAGCCCGATTGACAAGTTCAAGGCCGGACATACTCCAATGAGGCCAGCTACTACTTATTGCCCTTGTCCAGCGCAGTTTTCCACCACCCATCACCACCGACGTTAGACGTGAAATTTTTAAAATTTTTTGGTTATATGCAAGATAAATCACATAAAATTTGAAGGCAACTAATATGATATCAATGAATTTTTCCATTTAGCACAAATCTTAAGGCATTTGATATGGTCTCAAAGCATTTTTTTTAGAAAAAAACATTCAAATTCAAATTAAAAAATCATCCAAGTCTTTGATTTCAACAAACTTTTATTCAAACCTAACAACTTGATAAGATGGACCCAATGACACAAAAATTGATCCAATTCAACTCAAATCAAGCTCGGATCAAGCCATTAAACTAGTTTTTGAAGCCTTGGGTGGTTAATTAAGGGTGGTCAAAGGGGATTTAAAATTTAACAAGCACAAAGTTAAATTGAGTGACTTGGTGAGATGAATAAAAAAAGCCTTATATCACATAATTCTGACACCATTAAGGAACTTAAATATCACAAAATGCAATTAATGAAAGGAATTGCTCTGGGTTGTTTGTTAGAGTGGTCCGGGTTCCTGCTTTATTTAAAGGGGATGACACCCCCAAAAATCTCAGAATAGAGCTCCACTCCTTTAATGAAAAGGAGGGTTGAGACTGAAAATTGGATCGAGAAGAGAAGGAGGAGAATCTAAGAGACATTCTAAATCAGAAGACCACACAAACATTTCTTGCCTCTGAGGCTACCAACAAAAGTCTAAAACTGTCACTCGATCGTCATTAACCACTATTAGTTGCCCCTTGTGCAATACCAAAGAAGCATTTTACAAAGTAACAACATACGTTACTGAGTAAGGAAGCACCATGTGGAGTAACAACATACGTTTGAATGAAGCACCTTGTATACTAATGACATCAATATGAAGTAACAAAGCATTCTATGAAGTAGTGTGGTTCCTTAAATATGGTGTAGCGATTTACCTCAAAGATACTGTAATGATGCACCCCATGGTGCCCTAAATCCAGTTATTTTTGTTTTTTTTTACTTGGAGTTACTATATGGCTAGTTTTTGTTTTATAACTTTCTTTTCTAGATAACTATTTTTCTTGGATTATCAAAATTATTTGAAAAAAAAAGATGAATTACAAAGGGAATAAATACAATGAAACTTGACAAACAAAAGAAAAAGAAAGTGGAGAATTTTTATAAAATAACCTTTAAGTGCAAGATCAAAAGTTTCTTTCCAAAAATGAAACCATGTCAAATTATTTTGAAATCTTATCAACAAAGAAAATTATATAGAAATTACACACATGTATAATAAGAGAAATAAAAATTATATTATTTTTCTAGGGCTCGTCTGGGTTGGGAGAGCCTATAACATTTTAGTCACTCTAGACAACCTCTTAAGCTTGTAAGTATATGCTTGGCTAGTCATTGGAAGAGCAAGAGTACTGCTCTTCCGGATATGAAAATATGATGCAATTATCAAGAGAGATCTTTAACATGGAGGGTTCACTATTTTGACTTAGGTTAAGTTCATGTAATGTGAAGCCATTTTAACCAATGCCATGTAAGAAAAGCAAGGTAGGAATTAAAATGCTCATTTAAAATGATTTAATTTTCAATTCTAAATTATGATTAAAATAAATCTTTTATTATCGGGATTTTATACAAATGATTTTGGTCTAGAGAGCATGAGTGCAAATGTGAGTGAGCCTACAATCAACTAACATAATAAATCAAGAAATTCAACATTTTGCATAAATGAAAATAGACATGCCACAAGATAAAACAAATAAAAGAGGTAGGGATCCCAAACAAACAAAATAATTAAGGGAAAACTCCACATATATGGACCTGATACTTATTTCTATACAATAACATGAACTTCTAGTTAAGGTGAGAATCATGGATAAGATGCTCCTGGTCAACACCATTTGTTTTGCACATCAAACACTTTAGCAACTAATATTCGTACCTTACTTTTGATACAAACTCCAAGCAATGGACTCTTAAAAAGAAGTATATATAAGAAATTCTAAAAAAAATTGAGGTTTATCTCATGTAACGTATAATAAACCGTATTTAGTGGGAGAAGATGTAAGCAACACCAACATAAAAAACATTAGTTTAAATTTTGATGCACTTTCCTGTTGGATATGGTTTCCTATAAGAAAATTTCCTCTAACACAGTACTGATCATATCTCATGAATAAATAAATAAATAAAATGTCTAGTAAAGGTTTTTTGTACAACTCAAAATATTTCCATCCAAAGGATCAGATGAAGTATTAAAAGAATAATATACTACTCAGAGGGATAGAAATATTATCTTAGAGTGGATCTAATCACTCAGATGATGAAAATTTTCATGATTTATAAGTCTATGAAACCATAGATTTTTCCCTTACCTTATGTGTGCAAGATAATGTTTATTTTATTCTGGGGTTTTATATCACTACTAGAGAAAGCTCTCATAATTAATTATAACTTAAGAATTATGATTCTGAAGAATACACTCAATTAAATTATCGAATTATATCATACATGATTACTCAGTAAGTGTTTGTGGGAAGGTGATATCAAGGAATCATATTGATTAAGCTTGAATTTGAAATGATGTGAGTGGAATTGGAATATTTTTATAAGTTTGATTTTGATTGATTCCTTGAGATGATAGCCCGATTTTGTTAGGTTTAATTTTATATAAAGTTTATTTTGTGTTGATTTATTTTTAATTGATTTGAATTTATTTTAAGTCATGGAAGTTGTTTGAAGTGTACTTAAAGTATTTTCGAAGTTTGTTTGAAAACACTTAATAGTTAATTATTGTTTATTTTCTATTATTTTGAAAGTTTTTTTAAATTTATTTGATTTATGAATGTTTGATTTTTTTTTTTGTTTTAGGTTTTATTTGTTCACTTATTTAAAGTTCACTCAAATTATTGGAAATTAATTTTTAATATTAATTAAAATAATTGGATTTATTTTAAAGTTGTTTAAAATTTACTTGAAGGTTATTAAAATTTATTTAAAGAATTTGGGATTTCTTTTAAGTTTGTTTTGAAAGTTATTTGTGTTTGATTAAAATTTAAGATTTGTTAATGTTTATTAAAGTTGATTAAAATTTATTTAAGTTTGTGTAGTTGATTATGGTTTATTTAAAGTTGATTAAAGTTTGTTAAAGTTCATTATACTTTATTAAAGTTGGTTAAGATTTGATTAAGGTTTATTAAAAATTAATTAATTAAAGTTTGTCATATTTCATTAAAGTTTGATTAAAGGTAGTCAAAATTTGATTATGATTTTTCAATTTAGAATAAATTTTATTATATTTCATTCAAATTAATTAAAATTTGTTGAAAGTTTATTAAGTTTTGTTTAATTTTAATCAATGTCTATTATATTTTATTGGAATTGATTAATGGTTGAAATTCAATAAAGTTTTATTAACTTTAGATTTCTTTTTGTTATTATTATTTGGATGTTTGAGGCTTTAGGACCTTGAAATTACAAGTTGTACCTGAAGTATATGGATTGAAAGGTTCAATTGGAGGTTAGGATTTGAAAGTTGAGATTTGGGCTTGGAATTTGGATTTGAGATTTGGATTTGTGTTTATTATTTGACTCTAGACTAGGGGAAAGATAAGCCTTAACCCATGGATAAACATATACTATCAAGGAGGTTAAATGGATGGACTAACCTAATTTTTAGGAATAAAACCCCATATCAAAATGATAAATGGTTTTCCATCATCTTGGGCCCATTAGAATCCTTATACTATTATTTAAAGAGATAGTAGAAGGTGGTCATTATTGCAATGACAAATGTAGACATTCTTACTATTAGGTCGTTTGGAATATCTTTGTTAGTAATTATGGGTTACTTCATCCCATGACACACATAGAACCCGAGCTGGTAAGACTATTTGTTTTATAGACCCTAGTCCATAGTGCTAACTCTGTAGGTACCTAATAAACTAACCAAAAATTTAAGACTAGAGTATTATAGAGTGTGTGTGATCCTTGATTTTACTTCTACATTAGCTAACTTAGGGTTTCAATTTTGGACTATCTTGGTGGTGGTTGCTAACATTTGAGTTAGTAAACTTTAATTATTATTAGTGTTTAATAATTAATTTATGATTTGTTTTGATTGATGGTTTGTCGATCGTAGTGAAAATCATGGATTATTCTAAGTTCAAATTCTCATTTTTTATAATTTGTAGATTTGTGTGATAAATCAGGGTTTTCTAAGTTTATTTTTGGTTTTCTACCCTGAGTTATTGCTCTTCATTTCATTCTTTCTCTGAGGTTTGACCTCTACTGTTTGGTTTACTATTCCATGTTTAATCTAAGGAGAATTTAATTCAAACCTTTCAGATATACACTCTTCATATCTATGACTCATTCACATGCTTACCAAATGCATCTTCTTTTAGACATGGAAAAAAAATTTTATAAAGGATTTTTTCATGTAAAGAATGTTAGTAATGTGAACTTACTTTAATAAAAAATGTGTATGCATAAAATAGCCCAAGTTATATGCTTAAGGGATAAACTTATGAATCACATGTTCCTGGAAAGGGATATGTTCATTCATGAAACTATACCTATATGAGTTGCTTAGACTTAGTTATTCAAGAGAATTTGTAAAACTTATGTAATTTTGAGGTTATTTAGTAAACTAATAAGAGAGTGGTTACTTGTATTTGAAAATGAATTTTTTTTGAGGGATTTCTTGAGATTCTTGATTTTCTTTAGGTTAGGGTTTGTTTCCAAAAAGCTTTAGATTTTAGATTTTTAGGTTTTAGTGCAAATTTAGGTTTTGTTTGTTTAGGTCTATTAGTAGTTTAGATTTGATTTTGACGAAAAAATTTAGTTTAGAATTATTTAAGTTATAAAAAATTAGGTTTCAAGAATTTTTTAATGTTATTAAAGGTTTAGGTTTAGATTTGAAAGTATTAATACGTTTTAGTTTAAAAAAAGGTTTGTTTTAAGTTATTCTTTTTATTAATTTTGATTTTAAAAAAGAAGTTTATTTTAAGTTTGGGTTAAGTCATATTTATTAAAACCAATTTGTTATATATTTGAAAAAGTGTTATTTTGTTTGTTTTTATTTGATTTAAGAAGTTTCGTTTTATTTAAAAAATCACCCTCAAAGCCATTAAAAGAGATTCTCTTAAGTTTGGATCTTTATAAAAACACATTTAATTGGTGTAGAAAACTTTTATTTTAAATTTAAATATTCTTAGATAAATAATTTTGGTGGAGAAAATATTTCATTTAAAATTACATATTTTTTTTTAAAAAATGTCTTTTAGAGAACATTTAATTGTATTATTTCTTAAAAAGCCATTCTTTGAGAGTATAATGATTTTATTTTTAGATAAAATTTAATTAATGTATTACTTTATAAAAATACCATTTTTCAATAAATTATTATTGTTTAAGCTTTTTCAAATTCTCTCTCTTTCTTTCTAAGGAATAAAATTTTCCTAATTACATAAGTATCCTCTATAAATTTTAGATTAACCTAAGCTCATAACCAACATCATTATTACATACATCTAACTTGCATAGGCCTTAAGATAAGTAAATCCCCAACTTGCATAGACTTAAGCATGAGATATTTTGCATGGAATTTACTACTTAAACATATAACTTATAAGTTTAGCATCATGTAGGTGTTTGGGTTTTTCTTTTGTTTTTTTCTTTTTTTTATGGGATTAACATGATACATGAATTTGCCAACATAAAACATTGAGTTTATCATATGAAGGTTATTGGCATAAAAATGATATAAATTATGACATGATGGGCTAATTTCACATAAAAACACATGGTAAATGGTTGTTAATATGTGTGAAGTACATAACATATAATGATTTTCAACATATGACTATCTAAAACATGGATTTTGCATGGTAACCACATGAAGCACATGAAACCTATTTTCTCTTTGCATAATAGATATCTAACATGTCAATTTTGCATGATATGCACATGACTTGCTTAGTAGACACACAAATCTGCATGGAACAAATACGTAACAATTTTCATGGGTTTACATATAACTTTGCATTACATAAACATCACATAACCACATAAACACATGGATGCAAGAAATTTTACCACATTAAACATATAAGCACACAAATATCTCCCTCTCCTCTCTGATCAATTATTTATTTTTTCTTACATATGGTTTCAGGTAATGGGCTATGATTAGGATTGTTTGATAAGGACCAATTTTAGGTGTGTTTGGGTTTGGGTAGGTTAGGTTGGTTCAGGTAGGTTGTGCTTAGGTTAACTTAGGCCTCCATTTGGATTGGGTGTGTAATGTGTATTTAGATTGGGTGGGGTCTAGTATAATTTTAAGTAGACATAGGTTTGCGATATAGTATGGATTATTTATTAGGTTTAAGGAAGGTTAGGTTGAAAATGTTCATGGTTTGGGTGCGTTAGGCTAATGGGTTGGGTAGATTAATGAGTTTAAGCTTGTTTTTTCAATGTGGATAATGAGTTAAATTTTATTTGGGTCTTGGATAAGTTAACATGTTAGGTTTTTGAGTTTTGATAAGTTAGTGTGTTCTCGGATTGGTTAGGTTTAGGTTATTATGGGATAGTGTGTAATGGGTTTTGACTTAGGTTTGATAGTGGATTAGGGTCATGGTTAGGTTTAGCCTTAGGTTTTATTGAGGTTAGTGGGTTAGGGTTTGGATTACATGCTAGTATGCGCATAACCGTTTAGGTAGGTTAGTGGGTTTGGATTTGGAAGGTATATGGTGGGTTGTGCTCTCGATTTGTGTTTGAAGTAGGCAGTGTGTTGTTGCTGGTGGGTTAGAGAGGAAATGCTTGTGAGTGGTTTTGGGTAGGCTAAGTAAGATAGGTTTTAGGTGGGTTTTTGGGTTGGCTAAGTGTGTGTGTTTGTTGGTTTTGGGTGGGCTAAGAGACAGAGTGAGTGTGAGTGGTTTCAGTTTGGGATGGTGAGGGACTGATAGATATGGGGAGAAAGGCTAGGGTTTCTTGGGAATGTGAAAGAGGGATAGAGGAAGAAAGAGAGTCATGAATTTCAACCATAGAGGAAGAAGACGGCGAGAGGGATTAGTACCATGATAAAAAGAAAAAGAGAGATGCAACACACAACACAAATACGTAATAATTATATTTTCTACATTGTGCAAGAAGTAAATCTAAAGAGAGAAGTGTAAGGGTTTATACCTTCCCTATTTTGGGAAATTTAGAAATGAGATGACTTCCTTATTTTCTTGGTTTGACAAAGGGAAGAGGAGGGAAAGGGATATATTGTTCTTAGTTTTTTGTGAGAGAAGAGAAGGGATAGGGAGGGGAAAGGGAGAAGATGGTTTCAAGCAAGAGAGGAAATGGAGAGAGAATACGAGAGGGGAGGAGGAAATGAAGTCATAGTTTGGAGAGGGTACGGTTGTTAAGGGGAGTGTTGGGGGAAAAGAGGGCGAGGTGGGGTGGTTATGGAGAACAAAGAGGGACATTTTTAAAAAAAAGAGGGTTCTTGTATTGGGGGGTTATTGAAGCGTTTATTGGAATTGCTCTGCGATGGTTATGAAGTGGAACCACAAAGGTTATTGAGAGTTATTTGAGG
Source organism: Papilionanthe hookeriana x Papilionanthe teres (assembly GCA_022702705.1). NCBI lineage: Eukaryota > Viridiplantae > Streptophyta > Magnoliopsida > Asparagales > Orchidaceae > Papilionanthe > Papilionanthe hookeriana x Papilionanthe teres. The sequence continues at coordinate 94,045,753 of CM040425.1, forward strand.
GTTATTGCGGCGTTATTAGAGTTAATACCCCAATAACACTGAAATGATCCTCCAATAACAGCAAAATATTCCCCCAATAACCCCCAATAATCTCTGCGATTCCACTTTAATAACCCCCACATATATATATATATATATATATATATATATATATATATATATATATATATATATATATATATGCATAAAAAATGGATCACCGCTCGTCGTCCCGCTCCGCTAGGGTTTCGCCGCATGGTGAACCCTAGCGCCTTGTCCCACGGAATCTCTTCGCACGCTGTGGGAAGTGTTCGCGTTTCTCGCATTCATCCACTCGCCTGCTGCGCTGCTGCTCGTGGCCGAGCCTGCGGATCTGCTGGCTCGACTTCTGCGGTTCTGCGGCTCGTCTTCTGCGTCGCTGGCATCTCCGGCGTCGTCGTCGCTCCAGCGTCGCTGTTTCCTGCGTCACGGTCAGCAATCTCCAGAGTCGATCTCCAGCATCAGCTTGCTGGCAGTCGAGCTCTACTCGATTTCTCCTGCAGCTCTGTGTTCCTGTAGCGAGGCCGATAGCTACTCGTCATCCAGTTGTCAACAATGGCCTCCGACCGTTCTTACGCCGCCCTTACCGGCGACAACCCCGTCCGCGCCCCTTCACGTTCTAATATGTTCCCGCAAAGGTTCCATAATGCATTCGAGCAAGATGTCGAGAGTGGGTTTCTAAAAAAAGCATCCTGCAAAGACGGCAAACCTGCAATCTTTCTCACCGAGGAAGAGATCTCTATCATAGCTGCACCCTGTAGGCTGCTTCTAGTGGGTAAGTTCCTCTACGACAATCATAAACTTGAACTGATCCGAAAGGAATTTGAGCAAATGAAACTTAATGGAAGTTGGAAGATAGGAAGACTAGATGGCCGACACGTTCTCATCCAATTAACGGATGATGCAGATTATGCACAAGTATTTGCTAGAAGAATACTTTGGATAGACAATCGGGTGATGAAGGTGCTGAAATGGACGGTGGATTTCGACCATCGCACTGAACCTCCCATAATTCCGGTGTGGCTACGCTTCCCAGATTTGCAGGTACATCTTTATGATCAAGAGCTTCTCTTTACTTTCGCAAAGATATATGGAACGCCACTCCACACCGATCCGCCTACAGAGCATCTATCTAGACCTTCTGAGGCTAGAATATTGATTGAACGAGATATTACGTTACCCTTCTCGAAAGAGCTTTGGATTGGCACACAACATCAGAGATTTTGGCAACCAGCAGAACTTGAACAGGTACCTCTGTACTGCACCCATTGTCGTATGTTTGGCCACTCTCACCAACAGTGTTACCACCTGCATCCGAATCTAAAACCTCCCCGTACAAACGCTACTGGCCCACACATTCCTACGACGGATATACCGCCTTCCTCAATTTCAGATTAGGGTGACAAGGATCGACCCTTGGAGGAACATCAGGTAGTTGCTACTGATAGGCAAGACGTGGTCACCTCTCAGCCTTCTTCTACTGGAGCAGCTATACTACCACTTCAGGTACACACTACTATGGAGGGAGTTCAGACTCCCCATCTTGACAGGTCTGAAGACAGTGAAGAAACAAACACTCATAATTTGACGACGGAAAAGAAGCTTACTCCTACTGAGGAAGATCTACTGGCTAATAGTACCCTGGATATTCTACCCGCTCAAGGGGTAGGAGAATCCCAAGTATTGGAACCAATCATTGCAGTAGCCTTTGATCAAACGCCTCACTCTTTGCAGGAACAGTGTCAAGTGTATACCTCTCGGCGGAAGAAGAAAGATGGGGGTACTATGCTACTTGAGAATCTTATGGATGACATTTTGGTCTCTCCTGGTAATGGAAAATCACTCCAGAGCTTGATTATTGAATGCGCTACAAGAACCCATGGAAGAGGAAGGCCTTGGCGATCTCGTGAACTCAGAAAATTTTAGTTGCATGTTTTACTTTTGTCCTATATTTTGTACTGTTTGTTTGAGCTTTTTGCTCTTTGCTTCTTATGAGTAGAGCTCCATCATTGGGCCCTCTCATACTACTTCTTTTGTAACCCCTTTATATTAATGAAAATGGCTCTAGGGCTTCTTTTTTTAATATATATATATATATATATATATATATATATATATATATATATATATATATATATATATATATATATGTATAAGCGAGCATATATGATGGTATATTACTGAAATCGAAACACAGAACTGCGCCCGCACTCTATATGAAAAAAACTTTTCCTTTCAATCAGAATGAGCTTCACTGAATTTTAAGCTGTGGTTTAAGCATTTATATTATAGGAAGCAAGTCGATGTTGGCATTAACCATCCACATTTTGAAGTTTTGATGATTTTCATTGGGATTGCTCATAAATATTTTTAGATTCTGCTGATTTTTAATGCTTCAACCAATAAATAATTAATTGTGAGTAATACATAATTAAAACTTTATTAAACCTTTCGAGAAATAACAAAGTTTACTTAAAGTATATCACTACGATCCATTAAATCCATGTGAATTATTAATCACATCAAATAAAATATTTTTTTCTTAAATTAAGCTTTTTAATAATATTTAGTAATTTAAAATGTTCATAATTTTAATCTGAACTGATTCTCAAAATTGACAAAATTATAAAAAAAAAAATAAATAAATATCACAAACTTAATTATAAGATTAAAATCTTAACTAAAAAAAAATTTAAAATATTAATAGAATTTGAGTGCGCAAGGACAAGTCGTCCTCTACAAAAAGTGGAGGAAAAAATAACAGGATTCATAGAGGGGCAAGAAGAATGTGAAGGGGTCAGCAAATCTAATGGAATTAAAGGAACTTCCACCAAACCTCTTACGATAGAGACCCCTCATCAAATTGCTACCCCTGATTGATACAAATGATTTCTCAAAAGAGGCCATCAGAGTTGAGCATCCATTTTCCTTGTAGCAATTAATTTTAGGAAATAGTCATTAGTTCTAGTGGTTTAAATGATTAGTGTAATAACTCACGATATATCATAATACTAACTCTATAAAGTGAATACAATGAAAATCTATCTAGAATTATAAGTCAATAATTGCAGGATTCATGATATGGCAATGTTGCTTTATAGAAAATAACTGGATTACATAATTGTAACTTTACTCTCGGCTTTTATAAAATTTTTGAATATTACTATTTGATTTAGATACAAAGTTTTAGTGAAATGTACTATTTTTCCAAAACATATAAGAACATAAGAATTTGATGAGAACATGAGAAAGTTCGAATAAAACTATTGAAAGGTAGTTGTTTTATCAAAAGTTTTTAGAAATATATTTTTGCTCTCAGGTTTTATAGATTTTGGTTATCCGATTGAAATGTAAAATTTATAAAATTTATTCACAAGCAATTGACGGTTCCAAACCCGGATGTGAAAAGTGGAAGGTTGTGTTAGGTAGTTGACAACCAGCGTAAAACTTGTTGAAAACAATCATGACATGAATCCTTTTGATCATTGTGTATGTGCTAGGGCGTCCCCTAGAAGCGACGCGCTATATGACCTGAATACAGTGGAAAGTGTGCAAGGGCCGCTACATCGGCGTCTGGGTGTAGTGTTAAATAAGCAAGGGCTCCCACAGTATGGACGGATGTGGGTAAGGAAGTTAGTCCGTGATACTAGTGTTAGGATAGGATCTTGGAATATAGGTATCTCAATGATAAATTAATGCAATTAGTTGATATTATGATCTATAAAAAGATAAATATCTTATGTATTTAAGAAACTAAAAGGGTTGGAGAAAAAACTAAGGAGATTGATAACTTAAGTTTTAAACTATGGTATTCTGGTAAGAATTACACTAGAAATGGTGTAGGTGTAATTGTAGATAGGAGTTTGAAAGATAATGTTGTAAAAATTAATGAAGTTGGAGATAAAATTATATCATTTAAGATTATTATTGATACTAAATTTTTAATATTATTAGTTCTTATGCTCCTCAAGTAGGTTTAGATATAGGCTCTAAAGATAAATTCGGGAATGACTTAGAAGACTTAATACCCTTGATACCTTATGAAGAAAGAATTTTTAATGAAGGAGATTTAAATGAACATGTCGGTAGAGTGGTAGAAGATTTCAGAAATATCCATGGTGGCTATGATTATGGAGCTATTAATGAAGAATGTAATCATATTAGATTTTGCTTTAGTGTATGATTTAATTATTACCAATACTTTATTCAAGAAACTAGATGAGCATCTTATTATTTATAAGAATGGATCTAATAAAACACAAATTGATTATTTTCTTATGATAAGAAGAGATCGTCGAGATTGTAAGGATTGTAAGGTCATTCCAAGTGAGAAATTAAGTACCCAACATTGATTATTAGTTCTAGATTTTAAGATGAAGAGTTGTAAAATAAAAAATACTAGGATTCATCATCGTAGAATTAGATGAGGGTACCTAAAAGACACAAATAAAATTATTTTTATGAGTAAAATTCAAAATTTAAACATTTGTGATGTTCATAAAGAAGCAAATGCTATGTGGGAAAAAGTAACAAATACTATTAAACAAGTGACAAAAGATGTACTTGGAGAATCAAAATGAAAAGTTTTTATAAATAAAAATAGTTGGTGGTGGAATAATAATGTGCAAGAAAAGATAAAATATAAGAAGTTATGTTATAAAAATTGGTTTAATTGTAAAAGCGTAGAGAACTGAGAAAAATATAAATGACTCTTAGAGAGTTTAAATGAATAATCCGTGATGCTTAAATTTCTGCTTTTAGTGATCTTTATAACATGTTAGATACTAAGGAGAGTGAAAAATAAATGTATAAACTAGTCAAGCAAAGTGAAAAGAAAAGCAAAGATTTAAATCAAGTAAAGTGTATTAAAGATGAAAATCAAAGAGTGTTTTTCTTAGAAAATGACATTCAAGATAGGTGGGTGAGTTATTTTGATAACTAAAAATACGATTGACCTTAGTGATCTTAATATTGTTAATAATGATAAAATATTTCATTTCTATCATCGCATTAGTAGAAAATAAGTTTAGCAGGCTTTAAATAATACTAAGGGTGGAAAGTCTGTAGGACCTGATGATATCCCAATTGAAGTGTGGAAATGTTTAGGTGATTTGAGAGTTTACTTTTTAATAATATTTTAAAAACTGAAAAAATGCCCGAGGAGTGGAGGAAGTGTATTTTGGTCCTCATTTTTAAGAATAAAGTGGATGCACAAGAGCATGCAAATTATAGAGAAATTAAATTGATGTGTCATACTTTAAAATTATGGGAGAGGGTAATTGAACATAAGTTAAGACGTATTACCAAGATTTCACATAATCAATTTGGATTTATGTCGAGCAGGTCTACTATGGAAGCTATACATTTATTGAGAGGTTTGATGGAGAAGTTCAGAGATAATAAGGAGGATCTACATTTGATTTTTATTGATTTAGAAAAAGATTACGATAAGGTTTCAAGAGATGTTCTTTGGAGAGTCCTTGAGAAGAAAGGTGTTGATATGACTTATAATCATGTCATTAAAAATATGTATACTTGAGCTGTTACATTTGTTCGAACTAAAGGAGGATTGACCAAACATTTTACTATTTCTGTTGGTCTACATCAGGGATCGGCTTTAAGCCCATATCTTTTTGCTTTATTTATGAATGGTCTTACTGGACATTTATAAGAGGATATACCTTGGTGTATGCTTTTTGCTGATGATATCCTCCTTGTGGATAAGACGAGAGAAAAAGCTCAGGAAAAACTTGAATTATGGAGGTCTACTTTTGGAGTCTAAAGGTCTTCGTTTGAGTAGAACTAAAACTGAATACATTGAATGTAATTTTAGTAATAGTAGCTATAGTGACAAAAGTGTAATTTTTTGTGATCAAATTATTAAAAGGTGTGAACAATTTAGATATCTCGGGTCTATTTTTCAAAGCAGTGGTGATGTTAATAGTAGAATTTAGGTTGGTTGGTTGAAGTGGAGGAATGCATCCGACCTATTTGTGTGATACAAAAGTACCACTTCGACTGAAAGGAAAATTTTATAAGACTGTGGTGGGACCTGCAATGCACTATGGCGCTGAATGTTGGCCTTTAAAAGAGAAGCATAATGCTAAGTTAAGTGTTGCCAAGATGTGAATGATTAGGTGGATGAGTGGCTTTACACTTAGGGTTGGTGTTGCACCAGTGACAAAAAAAGTTAGAGAGAGCCGCCTTAGATGGTTTGGTCACATTAAACGCCGACCACCTGATGATCCGATTAGGAGAGTAAATGTTTTAGATTCAACTTATGTTAAGAAAGACAGAGATAAACCTAGGAAAACTTGGGCTTATTGCATAAAAAATGACCTTAATTTATTAGAACTAAATGAAAATTTGACACTAAATATGATGCAATGGAGAAAATGGATTCATGTCGCCGACGCCACATAGTGAGATTAAGGCTTTGTTGTTGCTGTTGTTGTTGTATTCACAAGCAAGCTAGAATCAAACCCTACATGTCTTGTCTTCCCTCTCTCCTATAAAATACTTGCCACATTTTTACTTGGTATTTTTCTAAAAGAAGAAGCACTCTAAGTGCCGTTTCCTCTATTTTAGCTTGTCACTCATTCCAGCCAATCATCAGCATCTTTTTCTCCATTCTCATGCACACTCTCTTTCATTTAATCATATACCATTTATAATATTATAATATTATAAATGCATATCTCTATACAATTAAAATATATTATAACATTTATTTTTCTATTTTAAATAAAAATATAATAAATACAAAAATCAAAACTTTTATCTACCTATTTTAAATTTTATTACTGTTAAATAATACTTGAGAAATAATCAAATATTGCTAAAATAACCAACTTTCAAAATTTCAATTATAACTTTCTCATATAGATCAAATTATATGTTTTTATATATTCTGGAGAGCTGAGACAATTCTCCACAACTTTTATATTGATAACTTCATCGAATTCGTTCAATCGGATAACCAAACCCTATAAAAATTGAGAGCAAAATTATAATTCTAGGAACTCTTGATAAAACAACAACCTTTCAATGGTTTTATTAGAACTTTCTTTTGTTCTTAAACATTTTGGAAAGATAGCACAGTTCCCTAAAACTTTTGTGCTAGTGACTGTATCTAAATCGACGAAATATTGCATCCGGACTCCGTAGGTGCGGAGGCGAATGACGGGGCGCCACGTGGCAAGCGGGCCCCACTAGCATACACTGTCATTGGCCAGTGTATGAGGTGGCGGGGGCCACTTGCCACGTGGCGCCCCGTCGTTCGCCTCTACATGCATGCGGAGTCCGGATGCAATATTTTATCATCTAAATCAACTAGTAATATACAAAAATTTTATAAAAGCTAAGAGTAAAGTTACAATTATGTGATCAAGATATTTTCTATAAAGCAACATTGCCATATCATGAATCCTGCAATTATAGACTTACAATTCTAGATAGATTATCATTGTATTCACTTTATAAACCTATGAATAAGAAGTATGATAGATTTATTATTATTATCATCCCACATATATCGTGAACTATTACACTAATCACTTAAACCACAAGAACTATTGACTATTTCCTAATATTAGTTGTGAGTGTCTGGATCAACAAAGAAAATGGATGCTCAACTTTGATGGCCTCCTTTGAGACATCCTTTGTAGCAATCAGGGGTAGCAATTTGATGAGGGGTCTCTATTGCAAGAGATTTGGAGGAAGTTCCTCTATAACACACTTGGATTTGCTGACTCCACATTCTTCTTGCCCCTCTGTGAACCCTCTTTTCTTCATCTACTTTTTGGAGAGGACGGCTTCTTCTTACGAACTCGAATTCTATTGAGATTTTAATTTTTTTTTAGTTATGATTTCAAGCTTATAATTAAGTTTGTAATATTTAATTATTTTTGTATAATTTTCTCGACTTTAAAAATCAATTACGATTAAAATTTTGAACATTTATTATTATTAATATTATTAAAAAGCATACTTATTTTACAAAATCAATGAATCACACAGCTTGAAATTCAATGAAGCCTATTTTGATTGAAAGATGAGGTGAAAGTAAACAGACAAATTAAATTTATGGTTCAACCCTCAACTTTTGCAAAATAAATTAAAAATAAAATAAAGCAAAAAGACAGCTTTAAAATGGAAATAATGAAAGGTCTCCACCCTTTGGAGAGATTATTGTATCAGGAGTGGGCTTGTCTGTACACGTGGTAGACCCTGATTGAAGTTCTGATGCAAAACTACATCAAAAGTCCTAATGCAATAATTTTTTTTTTTTTTTGGAAAGCAAATGAAGCGCTGAGACGTGGTGGGTGGAACGCTTCTCTGTCTCTCTCTCAATAGGTCATCTTACTCTTAATTAAAAAATCTAGTTGATTTTGGGGGCATAAATTTTTACCAATTGGCATAAATTTGTTGTTTGTCTCTGCAAATTATTCTATCTTGTTGATTAAAGTTTTTGGTTTTAACCGAGAGATCTTTAATTTTAGGTAATGTATACAAAATGTATTGATGAATTCATGATTAAATCCACAGAGAAGTAAGAAGAAACTACCCCTTTTTATTTAAAAATGAAAATTTGTTGATATGGTATTAGAAGCACTTATGGAATTTTTGAAGGATAACATGTTGTTTGCATTATATTGTTTGAGTCAAATATATTATTGCATCATAACTTTTCAGAAAAAAAAAAGAAAAAGAAAAAGGAACGATTGTCCTTTATAGGAAAAAGACCACAACTTGGAAAGAGGAAAATATTAAAATAGTATTGGTCAATAAATTTATAGGAAATTTAAACTTATCGTTTTTTTTTCTAATTCTACAGCTATACTCTCTCCTCCATAAAGCCAATCAAGCTGCCATTTGTGCCCATCATAGACAATAATAAAACTTGAAGTGATGAGAAAATTAATGTACCTGAACTGCCAGTAATCCTAGGATAAAGGGCAATTAATTCTCTTCACATGTTGTGTGTATCTTGTGCTTCCTACGAACGGCGAGTTCCTGCGCACGGAAGACGCACGCTATATCCGCACGTATCCCCAAATAACTATGCAATACTCTGGTAATAATTCAAGAATAATTTTACAATGAAATTCGTACAGTTACTTGCAAATAAAATAATATTTATTTAATACCTAATAACCTTTAAATAACCCTCCAATAACTTCGAATTGAAGTTACTGGCGGGTTATTCCGCACGCAGTGCTACGTGCGTCTTTCATATGAAATAATCCTTCTCAAGGATATAACGAAACACACCAAAATATTGAACCAATATTCGTAACAAATATGAAAACATAATACAATAAGAAATTTAGGCCCTATTACGAAGATAATTCATAACAACACCCCTCTCTTTAGATATATAATACATACAAGCTTGCATATATATATATATATATATATATATATATATATATATATATATATATATATATATATATATATATATATATATATATATATATATATATGTATATATATATATATGGGTGTGTGGGTGTGTGTGTTTTGTGGCTTGTTGGTAGAGCAACCTCTATGAAGATTGTAAGTCATCTTAGGTCCCGGGTTTGAATCCCCCCGTGTTTGGGGTGTGGTCTTCGAATATTTTTATGCCACTCCACTCCCAAACTTAGCAAGGTTGTCGCGTTAGGGATGACCAGGGCTCGTATAATCACCTCCGACCATTCCTTTTTAATATATATATATATATATATATATATATATATATATATATATATATATATATATATATATATATATATATATATATATATATATATATATTTGATACACCGCCAAAAAAAATTATCATCTGGTATGAATTTCGAGGTATGACACGGATCTTGAGATATTATTTTGAGCAAGAAACGTTCAAATTTTGATAAACAGACATCCAGAGCTCCGATTTCATTAAACTTATAATCAAACTGGCCAGCTTAATGAGATGAACCTAATGACATCAAAGTTAGACAAATCCGAGTCAAATCGAGCCCTGATCAAGTCATTTTACCAAGATTCTCGGACACATTCGTAAGGTCAAATGTGTCGAATCCGACAGTTCATAGTCGCATCGAGCGCTCGACAAGTGGAATCCAAACATCACGAGATTGCTCAATTCTGACATCGTTAAGGCACTCAAATGTCCATTAAACTTCGTTTGATCAAAGAAAGTTCTCCGAACCGTCCGATCAAAATGTTTTCCTGCATTAATTGTACCCAGAACATCATAAATAGAGCCCCAACCCTCACATGAGGAGGGAGACTTGAAGCTTCAGAAAGAACTGAAAACTTTGAGAAGGAGTTGAAGTCCGCAACCATTCTGACTGTCACCGACCATCGTCAATTGCCATCGATCACCGCCGGTCGGCGTCAACACCCACAGATCACCGTCGGCCACTGTCAACCGCCACTAACCAGACGATCACAGTCAGCCACTGCCGACCGTCGTCAACACCCACCGAGCTCCTTCAGCTATAGCTGGCCTCCGTCGACCACCATCGGCCGTGTTGATGCCTGACAATCGCCGTCAGTCACTGCCAACCGCCACTAACCAGACAATCACCTTCGGCCACCGCCGACCTCCTTCGACCACCACCGACCGTATCGACGCCCGCAATCGCCGCCAGCCATTGTCAACCGTCACCGTCAATCACCACCAACCAGACGCCATCGGTCGACTCTTAAATTTGAAAAATATCGTTACTCTTCATCGTCTTTAGGATAAGGGATCTTTGTAATCTTCTACAATAGTGAACTTTTACAACTGGGCCAGGCCCCGTGGTTTTTCCCTTTACGGGTTTTCACGTAAAAAAACTATAGCGTCACTACTGGTTATTTTTCTTTCATCTGAATGTGTGTTGAATTCTTGTGCAACATTAAGACGATAATACATTACTCTACTGCCACAAATTTTCTAGCTAGCATCAATATATGTGTGTGTGTGTGTGTGTGTGTGTGTGTGTGTGTGTGTGTGTGTGTGTGTGTGTGTGGGGTTGTGTGTGTGTGTGTGTGTGTATTCTCTATAATTATAGTTTTGGCGCTCTGAATCGTTAACACCCATGTCACGTGGCCTCTAAAAAGAAGTTAGAATTTAAAAATAAGCAACCTCAATGAAAAATATAAAAAAGGTGTGAAAAATGTGTTGAGTCATTGATTTAAAATTGTTTGATAGACACACCACCAAGATTGAGTACTCTAGATTATTGTAGAGAAGGAAAGAGTGAATAGTGGAGGGTTAGAGAATGAGACTTGATTTAAATTATTACTCATATAGCCCTATCATATCGTATAAATTTCGATGCCCTTTTATACCTGTGACCATCATGTATATATGATGGGGTATAGTAGGCGATGGTGCCAAGAGCAATTAGAATGGTAGGTGTGACTTTCCCCTTCACTCCCTTTCTAGGGTTTCAATCTGTATTCTAGCTATTCCTCCACTCGATTTCTAATGGTTATCTCTGGTGCTTGTCCCCTCATTTGCTCAATGTTTGTTTCTTTTCCTTGCCTTTTTTTGCGATTTTTAACGTTTCATTGGAGTGTTACTGCTACATTGGTTTGTTCTAGTGGTTCTCTTGGGAGTTGAGCTCTTTCTAATCTACAATATCTACCTCATCATTTGTTGATGTCCTACAGAGCACTAAGGGTGTCGATACCTCTTCTCTGATTATTCTGCAATCCTTTCATAAAAATTTTGAGGAAGGCATTGAGAATGGTTTTATGAAAAAAGGAAAGCCCCAAATATGGGAAACCAGTCTTATTCTTCTATGAGTCATAGACTTTATGTTTGGTTGAATTTCATAGGTTTCTTTGGTTAAATTCACTTATGGTAATCCCATAATGGATTAATCATCTATTTTTTTGCAACTCTTAAACTATTGGGTTATAGGGAAATGGGAGCTATAGATCATGGACACATCATTATAAAGCTTGGGAGAGAGCAGGATTATGTTAGATTGCTTTGTAGTAAACCTTGGTTTCTTAAAAATGCTCAAATGAAAACACTTAAATGGATCCCCAAACTTTGATCTAGCAACTAAGCCACCCATCATTTTTTATTTGGATTACTTTTCTGAACCTTAGATTGCATTTTTTCAAGAAACAAGTATTATATTCCCTTGGTGCAATATTTGGAAAGTTATGAGGGTGGATTTAGCCACTTACAACTTGAAAAGACGATCAGTTACAAGAGTTATAGTTGAAAGAGATTCCACTTTAGCTACGCCGGAGGATGTATGCATTAATCCTCTTAATAATGGCTATAGGCAAAATTAGGTGCAGGTGGAATTTAAACAAATGTATTATTCCAAATTCAAAAACTTTGAGCATACCATTGAAAATTATTTTGTTACACATCCGACTTTGACAGTAAACAAAGAAAGACAAAAGAACATTTCTAAATTTGAGAATATAGACCATCATCTTGGTAATGAGATTAGAGACCACACAATCAAGCAAATTAGGATTCCACTGCTCAAAGATTGCTCTTGATAGTGACCTTAAAATTATTCCTAAACATACAACCTATGTTAATTTAGAATATCAACAATAACCACTCTCATAGAGGGAGGAGACGAAAGAGGCCTACATTGCTTAATAAGAGGATCTTGTTCATAGTAAAGCTAATTATAGTTAATTAGTCATCTTAAGAACATACCAACATTATTAAGTATCCACAATGCACTTATGGTGTCCTCTATGTTACGAGAGACCTTGGTTAAGGATTTACTCAAGTTAAAGGTTTTTAGACCCTATTTTACTAAAATATACTTATGATCACATTCTCTAAAGAAAGATACTTTACTGGGAAATGCCAATCATAATAGTCATGCATATGTGATAGCATAGTTATGTGGAAGACTTTTGAACCATATACTTATAAATTTGAGGTTTTTTATTAACATCATGAATTTTCATTCACTTGATTTACTTCCTTAAATTTAAGAAGGTCGTGTTATGATAAAATAATTCTCCATGATTTTAATGAGAGGGACTAGAAAAGTTTGGTTCTATTATACTTTCTCCTCAATTTGATGAATTTAAAACTAGCTAAAATTTAGATGCCCTGTAATAATACCTCTTTAAAGAATTTTTGGGATGAATGTGGATACATGAGTATGCGAAGGTACCTTTAAATATCCATTAAGCAAGCTCCCAAGAGAATACAGCCTGATATAGTGCAACATGTATGTAAAAATACCCAAAAGCTTATCAATGCCATATTCATTAGCCTTAAAATGTATTCCACCTTGTTAACAAATATTATAGCATTTTATATGAATAATGGCTAGATAATTGTATGCATAAGCATTCAGGATCATAAGAAGTATCTCTTGAAAATTGATATTCTATCAATCCCACAATTGATGATTAACATTGCTTCATCAAGTATAATATTTTCTTTTATTGATATCCCATCTAGCTACAAACAGATTTAGATGGCCTCAAAAAATGAGCAACCTATAACTTTTTTTACCCCATTAGTGTATTTTGCTTTTACATTATGTCATATTAATTGAAAATTGTTAGGGTAACATATTGTCGGCATATTTTTAGGTTTGTGCTGTATTTTGAAAAAGGGGTCGCATACAGAAGTTGTCGGCGAATTTTAAATATTAAATTTAATTTAAATATATATATATATATAAAATTTAGAAAGTAGCATTTGATTTTGAAAATAATTTTAAGTTTGAAAATTTTAAGATATGAAATCAAACCGATCTCACATCCCAAATAGTTTATATAAACGAGCACCACATCACAAACCGTGTATCTATCTCAAAGGACAAACACACTGTTTGACGATGGGGCTCAATTAAATAAACTAAAAGATTTGTGACATCCATTTGCCCTGCCAACCAATTTTATAAGCCGACAAGTTCCTCTACTTAGTATAAGGGAATTAAGCAGGGTTTATATTACCTGGGTTCTTAAAGTTCCCTATAAGGGCAAGCCCCTATAGTTAATTACATCTTAAATGACGGGAATCATTTAAGAAAACTCTCGATAATGATCAGTGGTTTTGCTCTCAAGAGTTTAAAAGTTTAAGGTTTTCAAAGGATTGAATTTTGGAATTTCAAGAGGGATTAGCTCAAGTTTAGAGTAATTAATTTTAGGAGTCCAAAGGAAGAGACGTAGGAGAAGTTGAGGATCTAAGAAGAATCTTGGCAACTTTCCAAACTATCCTATTGTTTGGCTTTAATTTGGGAGTTCATTTAATGTTGTAATATTGTCAATTTTAATTAATTAGGACTTATACTTGTATGATATGATCATACAAATAGTTTGGAAGATGTGAGGGTTTATGTTGTACCAAACAATTACCTCGAAATCCTAAGACCGGTTAGGACTTAATTTGCATAAATGATTATGCAAGTGCCTAATGAAAAGGTTGAGGATTTATGTTGCACTAGGCAAACTACCTCGAAATCCTATGGCTTGGTTATTTAATTTTAAGAATGGTTTTGCTGAAGTAGACACAAGTTTTGCTGACGACGATGTCCGTGCTGCCCACTATGCTCCAAGCTCCTTGTTGTTGCAGAGGTTTAGTTTTAGAAAGTGAAAATCAGGAGATGAAAGAAGTGTTTTGGTTTAGAAAAGTCTTAAAGTCCAAATGTTTTTAATGTTTTAATTAAAACAAAGCTTAAAGTTGGTTAAACAGAACCGATTAAGATCCCACGGTTCCGTTATCCCGGTACCGTTATTTTCATCGGATTCACTTAGTCCAGATGAATTTGCTAAAACTCAACTGAATGAGTTCCACACTTTCATTTAGACTGTGGGAAATCCCGTTAGCAACACGTGGGTCACATCATCCGAGGTATCTCCGATCATCCAATGAGACGTTTTAATTTAGTTGTAGTTGTAGTTTTGTGTTCTGTTTGTGATTAAATTTTAAGTTGTTTTATATTTTGAAATGTTGTGGCGGTGAATTTTATCTTGTTGTGACTTTTAATTTATTTTTGGGTTTTAGTTTTGTGGCTATCCTAAAGGTTTCAGTTTTCATGCAGGGTGTCAATCTTGTTTAACATGCAAGAAAAGTAAAGTGCAGTACATGTAAGCAAATAAATTACAATAAAAGCGTACCTGGAGAGTCTTCTCGTCATTCTCAAGCTGCACTTAAAACACATGTCGGAGCATTTAAACATTTCAAAGAAAGCACCTAGGTAAGGCTAAGGGAAGGTTCTGGTTGTCTACCAAAATCCTAATCCTACTGCTAGTCAATTCCTATGACGTCTAGTTTATTTTGTTTTGTTAAGGATGATTTTCTTCATCAAAGAACAATTAAGTTCAATTGTTCTTCTAAAACATCTCATCGTATTGAGAAAGTGCTTAGGACGAGTCCTAAACATCTTTCCAATACTTCTGAGATTATTTTGAGTCCAAATGAATTTTATTGTACTGGTGAATTAATCATCCAAAAATTTAGTTCAGTTTGTTTCTTGCTCAGTGAATTAGGATGTTTGATTATCCTATGAGTAAAGTAACATTTCACTTGATGCTTTACTTAAGAGTTATAATAATGAAAGCCTTTAGGGGACAAATCGGTTTGTTAAAGAATTTAACCGCTTTGGTTAAAGTCGAATTGATGATTTAGGATGATTTAGTTTCAAAATTCAAGTTGATTTTCTCTTAAGTATTTTAAATTGTTTGATTTGAAAGAGGTGTTTAGATTATTCAATTTAATTAAACTTTTAATGTTTTAAATTTAATTTGACTTAATTGTAACACTTTAGGTCAATTTTAATTGGTTTGATTTTTTTATGTTTTTAATTATGAATTGTCTCAAGGTTGATTTTTTTTAATGTTTCAAATTCGTTTTAGATTTGTTTTTTTTAAGTGATTTCAAATTAATCTTAATGTTTTAAATTTATTTCAATTTGATTATCAAATAACTTAATGTTTTAAGATTTTAATTTAATTAAAGTTTATTGTCCTTTTAATTATTTAATTATTAATTTTAATTATTATTTTTGAGTTTGATTAAGAGTTGAACATTATTAAAGTGATTCATTTAGGGATTTTAAATTAAAGAATTGATATCTTCTTAAATCACATCCCTAATCTTTAATAATCCAAATTTTAATTTATTCTTCCAAAATTTAAATTGTTTAATTAATTAAAATTTCATTTAAATATTTTCAAGATGATTAATGGGTTTCTACCCCTTTATTCCCTAGGTTTCAATCATCTAATAAAAAAAATTTTAAAATTAGATATTTTACCCTCCCCTTGATTAACCTAAATATTAATTAGGGTTAAAATTATTTAATTACCTTTATGTCCTTTTAAGCACGTTCATTTCATAACTCATCAAATTAAGCTCAAATGAACTTAAAATTTTTATGTCACTTCACTCATATATCAATTAAGACACTAGAGGAGAAAATGTGATTTTTCTGAATTTAATTTAATTTATATATTTATTTTTATGAAAGGTACGAGTTTTTAATAAAAATTCAACAACATGACCAAGGTAAGGTTTCTATCCTTAGGAAAATTATGGGATGTTCTTATTGACTAGAGGACCATTTAGACTAATTTTGGTGATTTTTTGAATTATATTTTATTTATTATAAATATTTTTAGTTTTGGAGTGTTAATTAATTATAAAATAAAATTGAAGTTGAAAAATGGATTTTAAATTTTTCATAAATCTGTCTGACCTCAAGGAGTTTAGAGAAACAAATTTTATATTTTTCTGATTTTTTTTTGATTTATTAGAATTAATTTTGTGAAAATGTATGGAAATTCATTTTTTAATATTAAAAATTGTTTTAATCCTTTAAAATTCAATATCTTAACCTATAGACTTAGGAAAAATATTTGGTTTATTGCTAAGTGATTAGGAAGCAAAATATGACATTTTTATGATTTTTAATATTTTTATGATTTTTATTATTTTTTAATTATTAAAAATTTGAAAATATGGTTAAAAATGAAAATTTTTAGAAAATTTTAATTTTAATTTTCTTAGACTCTTCTAACATTGAAGAATCCCCAAAACCATTTTTGTGAATTTTTGAAATGTATTTTTTGTTTTATGAATTTTTAAAGTTTAAAAGTGACCATGCAAATTAAATGATCCATTTAGTGGGTCAAATCATTTCCAATTAGCTTCAAATTTTTATGTGAGGTTCTCTATACCCTAAGTAATAGTGGAGAATTGATTTCAAGTAATTTTGATGTGTGGTTACTCTTAATTAATTAGGGTTCAGTTTTGAGTGTTTACGCCAATTAGGGTTATCCTTAATGAGTTAACTCAAAATATATTTTTCCTAGAGTCCTCTGGTCCTAAGATACTTCTCCTAATTTTTCTAGGATTTATTGATCAACATGCTAATTATTGGAATTAAAATGCCAAAACAGACACTTAAACTTGAAAAATCAATAACTTGCCATAGAGATGGCCTCTGGCCTTGGAAAATTCAGGGAATGTTCCCAAGAATAGAAGCTACAAAAGCCCTACGGTCTCATGCCATGGTGAATTGTATAAATGCATGGAGAATTAAAATACTGAAATCAGTAACTAATTAATTAAAAAAATACTCATCAAAATAAGTTAATTCTTTTTCCACATTGTTCTCATCTATTCACTGAGCAAGAGGGTATTTTTATTTTATTTTTGTGATTTTTTTATGCAAAGATATGAATTTTCAAAGTTTTGGGTATTTAAATAAATCAAAAATACCCCTAATTTCCTACTTAACCACGCGGCGCTGACTCAACCTCGGCAGTTCCGAAAAGCCACGCGTCGCCTCCCTATTCGACGCCGCGATCTGACTCAGTGCTCTGGGGGCCCGCGGTTCATGTTCCGTTCACTCGTCCGACGCGATCTAGATCGTTCGTTCGATACACGCGCGATCCGACGGTTCCTGGTCATCGTCTCCGTCTGGTTCAACCCGAGAGCCGTTCACCCTAAAATCTTAAGATCTCGCTCGATACTTAACCAATCTTCACGTTCTTATGCTCTATGGACTCGTCTCGACAAGACGAACATATCCATATGGATAACATGTTATGAAATTGACTTAAATGAAATGAAGAATCGCTGGAAGCTCTTGGGAAGGAGGCGATCCATACCTTTGCTCTGAGACGTAAAGCTTCAATCAGAGAGTTGTGGCATCTTTGATTGAACTTAGGGAAGCTCCAGATGAAGTCTCTGGCTCTGGAGAATTGTCTAGGTATAACTTCCACCAAACCCGATTTCAAGCTTTGGTCTCTGGAAGAAATGGCTGGCCTCGTGAGGGGGCTTTTGCTGGAAAACTTCTCCTCTTGGTCTGGTGAAGGTGTTGGGTCAGTCAATTTAAGGATTGACTCACTGTGGTGAAGTTTCCTGGTTTTGGGCTTGAAATTCAACTCTGAAATTGAGCTCACAGAGGAGAAATTAGGGCTGGATTTCAGTGGGGATCAAATGCTTTATGCTAAGAGAAGAGTGTGGAGTGATTTTGGCAGAGTTTTGGTAAGGTTTTGTTCAGCACCTTTTTTGGCCGAGAGGTGGTGGTGTTTAAATAGAGGTGGGTGGAGGGCTTCCCAGGGGGGTTTGATGCCTTGGATTAATTGCTCTGGTGAGGAGAAGAACAGCCATAGTGTCCACTGGCCATGAGACAGCTCAGCAGAGAAGAATTTGAAACTTGGCTCACATGGGTGTTTTCAGCCTGGTGTTTTCCAGCGGCTGTGTTGGCTGGCCGGCCAGGTTCAGGTCACCATCAGACTCAGTGTGGTCAGGGCTTGAATTTGGTGAAGTCAATTGGAGTTGGCCAAGTGTAAAGGGGCAGAATTGAAATGGAATGGGGGAAGGCTTATTTTGGGTTCAATTTGGTCATGTCATGGGTTTGGGTTGAGTGCACCTTTCCAAGTTCTGATTTGGGCTGGGGGAGGTCAGGTGAGTCAGCTAGGAAAGGGTGGTGAGGTCCGCATCCAAGAATATATGGATTAATTTTAGGTTAAGGGGAGTCATGTGAAGGGTTAATGACTTTTAAGGGTTGCTTAAAGGCTCTCCTCCTCTTGCCATAAATGGGTTGATGACAAGTCCAAGATTCCTATGGCTTCCATGTGGCTTGTGCATGGTTCCAAGGCTTGCTCATGGCTTAAGAGTGGCTTGGCTCAATTTCATGTAAATGGATTTTGGGATTTTTGGTATTTTGGTGGAAAATTTTCATGAAGCTTGATTTGGAATGGGTTAATGATGATTTTGAAACTTAGGGGTGATTTTGATTAAAGGGATGCTAAAAAGAAATGTCATGTGGGCTTTGGATTGATTTTGGGCTTTTTGAAATCATTTTGGATGGGCTTTTAAAGTGCTTTAGGAAGTGGGCTTTTAGGTTTTGAAATAAATTGATGGATGAAAATTGGTGAGGGTTTATGTCAAATAAATGTTGGGATTGGTTTAGGAATGTGTCATGAGAATTTTATAAGAGATTTGATGCCATTTGGAGTTGAAATGGGTTCAATTTGAGTTTTTTAAGTAATGGGGTCAAAATGAGCCAAATTGGGCTAACTTAGACTAAGGTTGGGTTAATGTTGGGTTTGATGTAAAATTAATGTTGAAAAATGTTTATGGGGGTGTGACAAAGAGTTATCAACTTTGGTTGGGCTTTGATTTTGGGATTTGGGCTCATTTGGGTTCATGATGGATTTAGGCCAAATTAGAGTTTTTGTTTGGGTTAGGTTTGGGTGGAGTTTGGTTTCAAATTTGGGGCAAATCATGTTAGTGTTTTTTTTTTGGGGATGCTAGTATGGTTTAGGGAAAGATTTGAGGTTAATTGGAATTAAGTTGGGTTGGTTTGGGCTAAGTTTAGGTCATGGGCCAAAATTGGGCTTTAAGCTTCAAATTGAAATTGGATCCACATGTTGATGAAATTGGGTTTGGATTTGGTCTAAATTGATATTGGGGATATTGAATTGAAGCTTAGAATTGAATTGGATAAAAATTGAGGTCAATTGGCTTGGTTTGGTGGGACATTGGGTCCACTTAGGTTAAAAATAGGTCAAATTGGAGGTTTTGGTAAAAGTGGGCTAAATTGATAAAATTGGCTTATAGTGTAGTTGAACAAAATGAAATTGGGAATATTTGGGATTTTTTAGAATTTTCCGGGAATTTTCTAAATTTTTGGAATCTTTGGGTTAAAAGGGTATTTTGGGTATTTGGAGGGTTTTGAGGGGGTATTTTTGGAAAATTTTGGTGTATTTTGCCATGGATGATCAATTTGAGTGGGGGGGAAGTGTTTAGGATTGGTTTTGAGGAATTTTGAGTAATTTAGGCAATTTTGCAAATTTTGGGCAATTTCAAGGGCATTTGGTAGGCTTGGTGGGTTTAGGGTCCCGGGGGTCAAAAATTGAAATTTTGGAAAAGTGAAGATTGATCAATTATGAGTGAAATGAAATCATTTTAGTTGATCCATGAAGCCATATTAAGCTCACAAAAGCCATGAGATGACTCATTTTAGGCACTCTATATGTTGTTCCTAACCCTCTTAGCCAGGGGCATAGGGGTCAAGGTCCATCCATATGAGTTACCTACATGAGTCAGTGAGTCAAATTGGTTAAAGGTAGCTTTAGGGTTTGGAATGTGTGTGTGGGAGTGTGGTGTGTGCAAGCTTACCCTCACTAGACCAGGCCACCCGGGGTAATCCTAAGGCCAAAGAGTCCTATAGGAAACTCATCCTTTAAACCTCCACATTTGATTTTAACCCTCCAAGTGGCTTAGGGGTTTACAATCAAACTTGTAGGGTTTGAAGGGAGCCAAGAAGTGTTTGAATTTCTAAGTGATGGGTCCCATTTCTAGTCCTCTAAGATAGTCAAGGAGAAACCCTATGGCTAGATCCTAAGTACTAAGGAGAGAGAAAAGAAAAGACATCATAAAAAATGAGGTCAACACATATCAACATGATATGATGCACATTTTTTTATGATTTATTACATAGACAGATAGAATGTTATATCAATGATGTGATTGCTAAAGTCATCTTAAATTCATCTAAAAAACTATATCATAGACCTGGTAGTTCTTTTTAAATGTCTCAAGCAACAAGTCCTAAAATTGAATCATCTGAAATGCACATTTAACATGTATTCATAAAAATTTTTAAAGTTTACTATTTGTCATAAGGAGATAGAGGTTAACCTCACAAAGATTAAGGAAATTCTAGAAGTTGAGCATACTATGAGTCTTATATAGTTGCATTCTTGTGTTCCTTAGGAGATTCATCACTAATATTGTTAGGAGATGTCAATCCCTTCATTAGGACAAAACATGCAAGAGTGTATTTGATGATCTCAAATATTATTTATTCACTCTACCCATGTTAGCGGCCCCATTGCCAATAAAACTGCTTAATCCAAGCACTATAGTGTTGGATGATTTAGGATCTGTTTGAGACAACTTTCTGACTGAATTATATTTTAGACAATCACCATAACTCTATTGGGGGAACTGATCTTGCTTTTTTTCTAGAAATTTTTGTCATAAGAGCTACTTTTTTTAACATGACCTTTTAAAGTGTGGTGACCGTCAGAAAGCAGTTGCCTGATTTTCTAAAAATTATATATATTGATGCGTGCTAGAAAATTCGTGGCGGTACAGTGATAGATTATCATCTTAGCATTGCACGATAATTCAGCACACACTCAGGTAGTGGAAAACCCTTGGAAGGGAGAAAAACCACGGGGCCTAGCTAGGTTAAAATAATCCACTATGAATGATGAGTACACATGTTCATTCTTCTCCTAAATCAAGAAAGATGGAGTTACAAAGTTGTGTAACTATAATCTGGTTGTAGTTTTTGGTGACATCAAGTTGCAAGAATCATTGTTGATTGTTGTGGAGGTAGTAGTGTGTCATGAGTGTTATAGATGGTTGCTTCAGAAGCGTTGATTGGTCAGAGAAACCATAGTAAGCAGCAGTGGACCACGTAGGCCGTGGCTGACGAGTATTAATAACTTCTGTAGGCCGCTGATCCCCGATAAATATATGTGCGCCAAAAACTTGGCTCCACACCAAATATATATGTGCTGATGATTTAGATATGAAAATTATGATTTTATAATATGGGATACTACGCAAGTATATATATCGTTTATCAAGAAATTTAAGACTTTCTGATTAAGGTCCGAGATATCGAACCCACAGGGAAAATTTGAAAATCTTTAAAGAAATCAGAAATTTATCTTTTTACTTTCTTTTTATGGCTTTTGAAAGTATGTCTTGATTTTGAAAAGTTTTGAAAGTTGATTTGTCTTTTGAAATTTCCTTAATAAAATGTTAAGCAAGAAATTAAAATTATAATAATTAATAACACTGTATCTAAAACACTATTAACTAGAATATCTTTTTCTTTCCTTTTATGAAGTAGTAATAATTATTAAAGTATTTTTGTGGAAGTATTTAAATTTGTTGTGACAGATAGAAGCAAATGTGTTCTTTACCCTTACTTGGTTCTACAAAGAACATAGGTTAATTTGAAATTTTTCTCATTTTGAACATGGTTAGGCAGGGAAGATACTAGTCTCTCACTCTAGAGTTCCCTCGATTCCCACCAACTGGGGGCTAACTTTTCATAACAAAACTCAAAACTTCAAACCAAATTAGGGGGTTTTAGCCTGTCACTCTAAAATCCTCTAATTTTACTCCCTTCCATAAAAATATCTTCTAATATTACATTCAATTATATTAACTACAATTCTCACCCATATAATTGCATGTGATTCTTACTAACTTTTATGAGACAATACAACATTGGATCTTACATAATCTCAAGAAATTCTACAACTTAACAGGCCAAATTAAGAAGTAAACAAAGTTTTCAAAATCAATCTTCACAACTTCTTCCAACTTTAAACACTTATACTACTCAGAATGCATTGAGAAAATACAAAAACACATTGATTTGAAATTAAAAATCATTAGAAAAACAACAAACAAAAACAAGTATTAATTAAAAAAAACTAAATGTAAGAACAAAAGTAAACACTTATCTGAAAATTCTCTCCACAAGACTCAGGAAGTTCCTCTGAAACTTTAACTCTTCACTAAACTACTCCTCAGAGAGGATCTCCCAACTCTGATGACTCAGAATAAACTTCAGACTTCAATAGAAACTAAACTAAAAGAAAGAAAAGAAGTGGGAAGAAGAAGACTTCACTCCGACCCTTTTCTCCTTTCTACTCTCTACCCCTACTCTTAATAAAAACTCTCGCAAAATAAAATTAAAATACTATAGAAACTTTCTTCAAAATGCAAGTGGAAGAGCCCTTCAAAAGGCAAAGGAAGAGCTCCTCAATCTTTCCTAAGACTCTCTTTAAATAGTAAACCAAAAGGTGCCTTGGTATCTCTTCAAATGTGTCCAGATTCAATGTATCCACCAAAGAATGCACCCCTTCATTCAAACTTGCCGCCCAAAGGAAGTTATGGAAGTCACCACCAAGAGTTGCATCCCATCCCCTTTGAAATTGGCACCAAATTTCTTTAGAATTTGATTTTTAACTGTGGCAGCTAAGCGCCGGCCCAACGGCGCTTAGCCACCAGTGCCCAAATTTTCATTTTTCATCATTTTTTGCTCTAAATTTGATCCAATTTTGCTCCTTTCATCATGACCATCCATTTTCATCATACCCGCAAGAAAAACACAAAATACCTTCCATTAAAGTGCAATATCATTAAAAATAGATATAAAAATGTGCATAAAAATACTATATTTTTTAAGTGTATCAAAATCCCCCAAACTTAAAATGTTACTTGTCCTCAAGTGATAGTTAATCTCATAGAACATTTTAGCATGCAAATTATGTAATGAGTTTCTTAGGAAGATAAAAAAATTTTGTTCTAGAAATGGATTAGTCAATTTAAAAAAAATTTCAGTAATTAAAATCAACTTAAAGTTTAGAAAGTTCTTAAGTAAAGGAAAATGACAATTATAAGTTTCTATCTAATTCAGAAATATTTGTAGATTCTTCAAAATATAGGACTCAAACACTTATTTTTCTCACTTAAAAACCTTTATTTGAAAATAATTTTACTTACTATATTATAACCTTAAGCTTTAAATTTTCTCTGAACTTATATCTTAAACTTTAGGTATGAAACCAATTTTTTATTAGACTCTTAAATCCTCAAGCTTCTCCTCCCTTTTCATATACTATTTTTCACTTTTTCTTTTCTTTTTCTTTTTTTTCTCTCTCTTTTTTTATTTTTGTATAAGGCAATGATTACTATATCTGGATAGGCCTTTAATGATTTTGAATTCCACCCTTCCATTTAAAATAAAGGTCAGATATACATCTTTCACTTAAAAAATCATAATAATAATATTTGAAAATTACTCTTCAATAAAAGAAATTTAAGCTTTGATGAATAAAAGTCAAATGTTCTATTTATCCAAAAATACAAAACTTCTTACTAAAGATAGTTTAACTTTATTTAACACCTCTTCATTAAGAAAATTTTAACTTTAAGTTTTTCATGATCACTATAAATTTTAACTAAATTCTTTTATTCATTTCTATATTCAAAATTTTTGTTCCCCTAATATAACTTCATGTACATAATTGTTCTCAATCAAAAATAAGATTTATTTTAAGTATTCTTGAGAATCAAATAAAATTTTAGGTTTTTGAAAATCTTTGTTTTTAAAATCCCCCCCAAAAGTTTAATTTTTAGTTGAGATAAAACATTTAAGCATAAGAAATGATACATGGGTGAGAAATAAAAACTAACATATCATGCTTGCAGGAATTTTTAATATCCTAATATGAAAGTATAACAATTTAAATAACAGGAGTAAAATGAAATCAAATTTAGTTTTTCAAAACAATTTTTTTATACAAAGAAAAGTAAAAATTTCAAAAAGACTTCTACAGTAGTGGAGGTTTTCAAAGCAAATACACACCAATTAAAATAACACACTGATACAAATAACAGATGATAGTGGAATTTGAAAAATTTTAAACATGTAGTTTTCTAAGTAGAAGTTCCCAATAGTGGTTTATAATCTCCTAACAGTTTTTGAATTAAAGTACACACTACTAAAACTCTGACATCACATACACATTAAAACATTTACTGCCACACACACTACACTGAAAGCAACATATAAATCATCAATACAACAACAACAATACATCTGAATATGCATAACAGATAAATATTACAACTACAATCTGCATTCTATCAGAATTCACATCACAACTCAATCATCAAACAAAATACTAGATAAAGTACACAATAACACAACATAACAACAACACTGCAATGAAAACAAATAACACTAATCTACTCATCATCCTCATCATCATTATCATCCTGCTCGTTCCAATCCCTAGATGGCACATAAGGTATGTAGAATGGATGAGGGGGCATCTCAGCACTCTGATCACCTCTAATCAGTCTATCCAAATATTGCTAATAACTCTCCTCATACTCATCATGTTTCACATTATATCTGTCCACATTATCTACTTTACCTTCAATATCTCTAACATGCTCACGAGTAAAACTCACTTTCTTCAAAAATTTTCTTAATAAACCAGTCTGTGAATCAGTAGATGATGAAGCACGTGAAGTAGTAGCACGAGAAATAGATGCAGCAGAAGCAGAAGCAGTTGAAGCCCTACCAAATCTTCCTCTCCAACCAAACTCTGAATGTACAGTGTAAGCACCAACGTTGACACTGGTAATTGGTCTTAATGGCTGAAGTACCTCTTCCCAGGTTTCAAACTTCACTCCAGATCATTCACATAATGAATGAATCGAGGAAGGAAATCTCATACCTGCAGTAGTGGTTTATCTAGCACAGTTCAAAACATAATCATAAAGTATACCTCCAATGTCAATAGGCTTCCCTTGCTGAATGCAATGGTTAAACATAGCTCTTTCTCTCGTTACTTCACTAGTATGACTCGAAGGTAATAATTTAGATGAGATAAAATAATGCCACGCCTTAGAAATGGCATTCAATTTAGAAGCAGGAAAGTTCACTCTTCTATCATTTGTAATTTTCCATACTCCTCTTCCATCAGTCAGAAATTCCATAATCTCATCTAATTCTCCTTCCGTAGGATGATAGTTAGAATAAAAACAGAACATGTCAGGAGGTAGTCCGTAAAAAGTATTGATTTCCCCAAAAGAAAAGTTGACCTCATGCCTCCTAACCATCACTTGATTTTCTTCTGCAGCGAGGCAAATTTGTATAAAATTCTCGACCACGAAACAACAACAACGACGGAGAAGCAACGATAATTTCCCGAGTTCCTTCTAGCAATCATATTTTCAATCACCTCTCCTGGTTTACTAAACACACGCTCAGGAATCAACTTACGTGACTGCAATGCATCGACGTATCGTTCCTCAGCCCTTATACTAACAAATTTGTCAAAATCAAATCTTATCTATTCTCGTGCACGCTTTGACTTTGGAGCCATCTCTAAAAATTCACGAAAAATTTACTATAAATTCCAAAATCAAACTAAGCTTGATTATCTTCCAAAAGATATTTTCACGAAATCCAAGCAATTTCTCAAGTTTTTCCTCAAATTTTCACCATAAATAGTGATTTTAAGATTTTCCAAAATGCACTCAAAATACATGGTGAAAATAAAAAATTTTTACTTAGGAGTAGTGCTCGTACCTCAAGGAATCCAAATCTTACAATTTTTATTGAGATCAGCTCTTAAATGATCCACAATATGATGCCCTAGGCTCCTCTTTCGCGATAAACCGAAGGTTGAAGCGATGTGGCGGTTTAAAAATGATAATTTTCGGATTTTTAACTACTAGGAACCAATTTTCGCGAACTGGCGCCTAAGCACGAACCCTCGACGCTTAGCCGCGAAATCTAGCGCTTAAACGCCGGCACTCTGGCGCTTAGCCCCATTACCCAAATATTCATAATTAAGGTATATGCACTAAATCACTATGTTAATCACCCTTAATTACTCCAGAATAATTATTTCTCTCACATAAATCTTCCAATATTCCAAATCAAAATTTAATATCCATTGATTCCACAAAAATTTCACACAAAAACAAACTTGTATTAAAACAAACATAACACTTAATACAATTCTAGAATTTCTATCCACACATAAAGGATGAAATTCTCTAAAAACATGAGACTTTAATCTCAAACTGATAAGTATACATCTCTAGGATGTAACCATCACATCATCAGGCTTAGTTAATACTTAAATATAAACACTAAACACAACAAACATAACACACATGAACACTAAACATAACACATAAGAACACTAAACAAATAAGAACAAAACACTTTTAATTCCATTCTCCATTAGGCGGATTATATCCAGGATCATTATTATTCTTATTTGACCCTTATGGAATATAAATTTGATAGAACGGGCGATAATTGTTCATTCTTACATCTTCTTCAATCCATTTGTTCTTCAGAAAAATAGCCTTATCCGCTTCTTCCACGTACCTTGAATGACTGAATTGCATCTTGAATTGCCATCCCATGTGCTCCAACTGTAGGTTACTTTCATTGATCTTTACTTCCATTGAAGTCACTCGGGCTTCAATTTTTACAATCATTTCTGCAATCCCATGAATACTAACAACGAGATATCCATTGAATAACTCTTTAGCACTATCACTAATGAACTTACTTTTGTCAGAATCTTGCTTCTTCTTCATCTCATTCTCCGAGGAAGACATGATGCACCCAAAACTCTCTTCTTAAGACTCAGAAATTAAAATAGGATTTGGGGCAAGTGTTTCTCTTAAATCAGGTCCTTTTTATAGACTTGGGAAGTGCTAAAACTGCCTCAAGACGTTTTAAAATTCCAAAACAACTTCCAAAACCACTCCCCCACGATCTAGGCTTCTAGAACCTCATTTTTCACGTTTTTTATAACTGCGGCGTCTAAGCGCCAACTATTCGGCGCTTAACCGCCAGTGCTTAATTTAGCACAGGTCTGTTAAGTGTCCAAATTTTCATTCTGACTTCTATAAATCATCAATTAAGGTCAAATAAACTCTACTATAGTTTTAAAACTCCAAATTACTACCATTAAAAACATAAAAACAAACCAAACAAAGAAAACAAAGCACACAAAACAAACATAAAACAAAGCACACCGATAATTATGGGTTGCCTCCCACAAAGCGCTTGTTTTAACGTCTTCAGCCTGACATACCCAGAACTCATTCTGAGCGACCCAACATCAAATTATTATCAGATTTAGATTTAATGACTGAAAAATATGGTTTAAGTCTATGTCCATTAACTTTAAATATTTTTCCAGTCTTAGGATCTTGAATATCTACAGCACCATAAGAATAAACTTTTATCAGAATAAATGGAACCATCCACCTGTACTTAAGTTTTCCAGAAAATATTCTCAGTCTAGCATTATACAGTAAAACTTTTTGTCCTGGTACAAGATTTTTAGTAAGAATCTTCTGATCATGCCATAACTTCATCTATTCCTTATAAATTTTAGCATTTTCATAAGATTCATTCCTTATTTCTTCAAGCTCATTCAATTGCAATAATCTCTTTTCAGTAGCATCTTTCAAATTATAATTGAACTCTTTAATAGCCCAATATGCTTTATACTCAAGTTCAAAAGGTAAATGACAAGCTTTTCCAAAAATCATCCTATATGGGGACATTCCTATAAGTGTTCTGTAAGCAGTCCTATAGGCCCACAAAGCATAATCCAGTTTGATTGACCAATCCTTTCTATTTGAATTAACAATTTTTTCCAATATTCTTTTAATTTCACGATTGGATAATTCAACCAAACCACTTGTATGCGGATGATAAGCAGTAGCAATGCGATGATTAATATGATATTTCTTTGCTAACTTCCCAATAATCGCATTTCTAAAATGACTTCCACCATCAGTTCTGATTACTCTTGGTATTCCAAATCTGTAAAATATATTCTTTTCTAAAAACTTTGCAACACTTTGAGCATCACATCGAGGTAAAGCAGTAGCTTCAATCCATTTGGAAACATAATCTACTGCCATCAAAATATAAATATTTCCAAAAGATGGTGTAAATGGTCCCATAAAATCTAGTCCCCAAACATCAAATATTTCGACTTCCGACATATAATTGAGGGGCATCTCATTTCTTCTAGAAATATTGCCTACACTGATCGACATCTATCACAATTTTTAATATAAACATTCACATCCTTAAAAATTGTAGGCCAATAAAACCTGATTGTAATATTCTATATGCAGTTTTATCACTTCCAAAATGTCCCCCATAATCAAAATCATGACATTTTTGAATAATTTCATAAGTCTCTTCCAAAGGTACACATCTTCTAATTATAAGATCCTTTCCTTGTTTAAATAAAAATGGGTCATCCCAAAATAAGTCTTAGCATCGGACGGAAATTTCTTCTTTTCTTGGTATGTCAAACCATAGGGTATAATATTACTAACAATAAAGTTTACTATGTACGCATACCACGTAACACGCCATTCTTTAACGAGTGAACAATTTTTCATCGGGAAAATGTTCATTAATTTCTTCGATATCACGAGAGAGATTTTTTCAATTTCAAGCACTGGACAAATGATCGACAATTTGATTATCGAACCCTTCCTATCTCTTATCTTAAAATCAAATTTTTGCAAAAGAAGAATCCATCTTATCAGTCTCGATTTTGCATCATTTTTTTCATTAAGTATTTAATAGCAGAATGATTAGTATGCACCACAAATTTAGTTCCAATTAAATATGATCGAAATTTATCAAAGGCAAAAACTATAGCTAATAACTCTTTCTCAGTAGTGGTTTCATTAAGAGTTTTACTGGCATAATAAATTACTTTGAAAATTTTATCATATTTCTGACCTAAAACAACACCAATAGCATAATAACTATGCATCACACATTAATTCAAAAAGTTTTTCCCAATTTGGTGAAATTATTACAGGTGCAGTTGATTAATTTTTCTTTTAATGTTTCAAAGGCTTTGAGGCAATCATCATCAAAATAAAAAATTGCATCATTTTCCAGTAAACGACATAAATATTTTGTAATATTCGAAAAGTCTTTTGATGTAACGCCTATAGAATCCAGTATGTCACAAAAACTTCTAATTCCCCTTACATTGGTTGGGCAAGGTAAATTAGATATAACTTGAATTTTTGCAAAACTACATGAGAAGTCCTAATGCAATAAATTTTTTTGGGAAAGCGCATGAAGCGCTAGACGTGGTAGGCGGAAAGCTTCTCTCTCTCTCTCTCTCTCTCTCTCTCTCTCTCTCTCTCTCTCTCTCTCTCAATAGCTCATCTTACTCTTAATTAAAAAATCTAGTTGATTTTGGGGACATAATTTTTTACCAATTGGCATAAATTTTTTGTTTGTCTCTGCAAATTATTCTATCTTGTTGATTAAAGTTTTTGGTTTTAACCAAGACATCTTTAATTTGAGGTAATGTATACAAAATGTATTGATGAATTCATGATTAAATCCACAGAGAAGTAAGAAGAAACTACCCCTTTTTATTTAAAAAATGAAAATTTGTTGATATGGTAATAGAAGCACTTATGGAATTTTTGAAGGATTACATGCTGTTTGAATTATATTGTTTGAGTCAAATATATTATTGCATCATAACTTTTAGAAAAGAAAAAGAAAAAGGAACGATTGTCTTGACCACAACTTGGCAAGAGGAAAATATTAAAATAGTATTGGTCAATAAATTTATAGGAAATTTAAACTTATCGTTTTTTTTTAATTCTACAGCTATACTCTCTCCTCTATAAAGCCAATCAAGCTGCCATTTGGGCCCATCATAGACAACAATAAAACTTGACATGATGAGAAAATTAATGCACCTGAACTGCCTGTAATCCTAGGATCAAGGGCAATTAAATCTCTTCACATGTTGTTTGTATCTTGTGCTTCCTATGAACAGCGAATTCTTGCGTACGGAAGATGCATGCTATATCCGCACGCATCCCTCAATAACTGTGCAATACTCTGGTAATATTTTAAGAATAATTTTAAAATGAAATTCGTACAATAACCTGCAAATAACATAATATTTATTTAATACCTAATAACATGTAAATAACCCTCCAATAACCTCGAATTGAACTTACTGGCGGGTTATTCCGCATGCAGTGCTTCGAGCGTCTTCCATATGGAATAATCCTTCTCAAGGATATAACGGAACACACCAAAATATTGAACCGATATTCGTAACAAATATGAAAACATAATACAGTAAGAAATTCAGGCCCTATTACAAAGATAATTCGTAACAACACCCCTCTCTTCAGATATATAATACATACATGCTTGCATATATATATGGGTGTGTGGGTGTGTGGGTATTCCGTGGCTTGTTGGTAGAGCAGCCTCTTTGAAGGTTGTAAGTTATCTCAGGTCACGGGTTTGAATCCCCATGTGTTTGTGTTGTGGTCTTCGAATATTTGTACACCACTCCACCCCCAAACCTAGTGGGGTTGGCGCGTTAGGGATGGCCGGGGCTCATATAATCGCCTCCGACCATACCTTTTTTAATATATATATATATATATATATATATATATATATATATATATATATATATATTATACGCCGCCAACAAAATTTTTATCATCTAGTATATATATATATATATATATATATATATATATATGATACGCCCCCAACAAAATTTTTATCATCTGGTAAGAATTTCGACGTGTGACACGGATCTCGAGATGATATTTTGAGCAAGAAACGTTCAAATTTTGATAAACAGACATCCAGAGCTTCGATTTCATCAAAACTTATAATCAAACTGACCAGCTTGATAAGAGGGACCTAATGACATCAAAGTTAGATAAATCTGAGTCAAATCAAGCCCTAATCAAGTCATTTTACCAAGATTATCGGACATATTTGGAAGGTCAAATGAATGTCGTATCTGACAGTTCATAGTTGAATCGAGCGCTTGATAAGTCGAATCCAAAGAGCACAAGCTTGCTCAATTTTGACATCGTTAAGGCACTCAAATGTTCATTAAACTTTGTCTGATCAAAGGAAGTTCTCCTGACCGTCCGATCAAAATGTTTCATATTCCTACATTAATTGCACCCAGAACACTATAAATAGAGCCCCACTCCTCACATGAGGAGGGAGACTTGAAGCTTCAGAGAGAACCGGAAACTCTGAGAAGAAGTTGAAGTCCACAACCATTCCGAATGTCATTGACCATCGTCAATCGCCGTCGACCACCGCCGGCTGGCGTCGACACCCACCGATCACCGTCAGCTACTGTCAACCACCACTAACTAGACGATCACCGTCAGCCACTGCCGACCGCCGTCAACACCCACCGGGCTCCTACAACCACCGCTGGCCTCCGTCGACCACTGCCGGCCGTGTCGATGCCCGTTGATCGCCGTCAGTCATTGTCAACCGTTAGTAACCAGACAATCACCATGGCCACTGCTGGCCTCCTTCGACCACCGCCGGTCGTATTGACGCCCGCGATCGCGGCCAGCCACTGTCAACCGTCACCATCAATCATCACCAACTAGCTCCGTCAGTCGACTCTTTAATTTGAAAAATACCGTCACCTTCCTCGTCTGTGGGATAAAAGATCTTTGTATTCATCTACAATAATGAACTTTTACAACTGGGCCAGGCCCCGTGGTTTTCCCTTTACGGGTTTTAACGTAAAAATCTCTAGTATCACTACTAGTTATTTTTCTTTCATCTGAGTGTGTGCTGAATTCTCGTGCAACACTAAGACGATAATCCATTACTCTACCACCACGAATTTTGTAGCACGCATCAATATATATATATATATATATATATTTGCTTTGCTGGGAGGTGGGAAAGGGTAATGTTTAGTTTTGGTTTGATGATTGGCTTAGCAATGATTCTCTGGGGGATTTTTATGGTAGTCGTCAAGATATCAATGTAAAGTTAATGATTTTTGGGTAGATTCTTCTTGGAATTTACTATGCTTTATAGTGTTGTTAATGATACTGATGTTGTTTTCATTTCTAACATTCCTATTATGGTTGATAAGAATGATGTGCCTATGATTAAAGGTAAAATTGGTGAGTCCATTACCAAGACCTTTGCTTCTAGAGATCTTACCGGTCAGGGTATGGATATGTCTTGGAATTAGAACAAATGGGTTAAGCACTCTATTTCTTTCTTTATTTGGCGTACATTTAAAAATTTTGTTCCCACGGATGATATTCTTAAACTTAAAGGATTAAGATTTGCTTCCATGTGTTATCTTTGTCATAAAGAGGAGGAGTCTATTATGCATATCTTTAGCTTTTGTCCTGTTGCCACTGGTATTTGGGAGCTTATTTTTAACCTCTGTGGTAGAAATGAGGTTTTTTATGGCTATAATTCTCTCCGTACTGTTTTTTGATGATTGGAAGAATAGAGGGCATGAATTTTTAATTATTCTTCCTTCTATTGTTATTTAGTTTATTTGGACTTCCAGAAATGCTAGTAAACATAAAGGGGAACCTTGTAATATTCAACATATTTTTTGCCATATTTGCTCTTATGTTACTAAAATTTTATCTTACAATTTTGTTAAGATTAAAGGCTATAATTATATGCTTTCTATTACTACTTCTCTCAGTATTATCTTTAAGAGTCCTCATAGCTTTTGTTTGAAGCTGGGTTAGACTAAACCTTCTGCTCCTTTCTTTAAGATTAATTCACATGGGTGTTGGAAACTGAATTCTGCTAGTATTGGAGGAGTGTGCAGGAATTGAAATGGCAATGTGCTTTACTGGTTTGCTGCTCCTTCTTTACCCATTTCTCCTACTGCTGTTGAGGCCGATGCTGTTGTTTTTGCATTGTTGATTGCTAAGAAGATGAGTTGGATTAATATCATTATGGAAGTGAATTCTCTTATTCTTTGGAATGTTTGCAGGTTTAATAAATTGTGTCATTGGAGTATTCATATGTAGGTTAGAAGAATTAGAAGTCTGGCTACTTGACTCAATATTTTGTGATCTCATACCATGAGAGATGGAAATCAGGTTGCTAATTGGACTGCAAAGTTGGGATCTATGTTACTTGCTCCTTTTATTTCTGACTACTTACCTGTGGATTTATTGAGATTGGTTATTTTAGATTCTTAATTTTTTTTGTTGTGTTTTTTCATGTCTTGGGTGTGTTGAGTTGTATTTTTTAATTTTTTTGGAAAGAGGACCCGTTTTTTATTTTCTTTTCTTGTAGGGTGTGTGGGTGTGACCTCTTTCCCGGGCTTGTATTTTTATTTGTGTGGAATAAAATGAGAGCCTTTGTGCTCTTTTACTATATATATATATATATATATATATATATATATATATATATATATATATATATATTCTCTATAATTGTAGTTTTGGTGCTCTAAATCGTTAACACCCATGTCAAGTGGCCTCTATTTAGAAGTTAGAATTTAAAAATAAGCAACCTCGATGAAAAATAAAAAAAAGGTGTGACCTTCATGTATATATGATGGGGTATAATAGGAGATGGTGCCAAAAGCAATTAGAATGTCAGGTGTGACTTTTCCCTTCCCTCCCTTTCTATGGTTTCAATCTATATTCTAGCTATTCCTCCACTTGATTTTTAAGGGTTATCTCTGGTGCTTGGCCCCCTCATTTGCTCAGCGTTTGTTTCTTTTCCTTGCTTTTTTTGCGATTTTTACAGTTTCATCAGAGTGTTAATGATACATTGGTTTGTTCTAGTGGTTTTCTTTTAGGATTTGAGCTCTTTCTGATCTATTGATAACTACCTCATAATTTGTTGATGTCCTACAGAGCATTAATGGTGTTAATGCTTCTTCTCTGATTATTTTGCAATCCTTTCATAAAAATTTTGAGGAAGTCATTGAGAATGGTTTTATTAAAAAAGGTAAGCCACAAATGTGGGAAACCCGTCTTATTCTTTTATGAATCATAGAATTTATGTATGGTTGAATTTCATAGGTTTCATTGGTTAAATTCATTTATGGTAATTCCATAATGGATTAATCATCTAATTTTTTGAAACTCTGAAACTATTGGGTTATAGGGAAATGGGAGCTATAGATCATGGTACACATCATTATAAAGCTTGGGAGAGAGTAAGATTATGTTAGTTTGCTTTGTAGTAAACCTTGGTTTCTTAAAAATGCTCAAATGAAAGAGCTTAAATGGACCCCCAAAGTTTGATCTAGCAACTAAGCCACCCATCATTTTTATTTGGATTACTTTTCTGAGCCTAAGATTGCATTTTTTTCAATAAACAAGTATTATATTCCCTTGGTGCAATATTTGGAAAGCTATGAGGGTGGATCTAGCCACTTACAGCTTGAACAAACAATCGGTTACAAGAGTTATAGTTGAAAGGGATTCCACTTTAGCTATGCCGGAGGAGGTATGGATTAGTCCTCTTAATAATGGCTATAGGCAAAATTAGATGCAGTGGAATTTAAACAAATGTATTTTTCCAAAGTCAAAAACTTTGAGCATACCATTGAAAATTATTTTGTTACACATCCGATTTTGACAGTAAACAAAGAAAGACAAAAGAACATTTCTAACTTGGAGAATATAGACCATCATCTTGGTAATGTGATTAGAGACCACAACAATCAAGCAAATTAGGATTCCACTGCTCAAGGGATTGCTCTTGATAGTGACTTTAAAATTATTCCTAAACATACAACCCATGTCAATTTAGAATATCAACAATAACCAATCTCATAGAGGGATGACATAAAAGAGGCCCACATTGCTTAATACGAGAGACCTTGGCTAAGGATTTACTCAAGGAAAAAATTCTTTAGACCTTATTTTACTTAAAAAAATAAGCACATCGTATAATATACTTATGATCACATTCTCTAAACAAAGATATTTTATTGGAAATACCAATCATAATAGTCATGCTTATGTTATAGCATAATTATGTGGAAGACTTTTGAACCATATACTTATAAATTTAAGATTTTTTATTAACATCACGACTTTTCATTCACTTGATTTACTTCTTTAAATTTAAGAAGGCCATGTTATGATAAAATAATTCACCATGCTTTTAATGAGAGGGACTAGAAAAGGTTCTATTATACTTCCTCCTCAATTTGATGAATTTAA
Organism: Papilionanthe hookeriana x Papilionanthe teres; assembly: GCA_022702705.1. Classification (NCBI taxonomy): domain Eukaryota; kingdom Viridiplantae; phylum Streptophyta; class Magnoliopsida; order Asparagales; family Orchidaceae; genus Papilionanthe; species Papilionanthe hookeriana x Papilionanthe teres. Next base: position 94,081,880 of record CM040425.1, read on the forward strand.
AACTAAAGCTAAAATTTAGATGCCCTGCAATAATACCTCATTAAAGAATTTTTGGGATGAATCTGGATACATGAGTATGCAAAGGCACCTTTAAATCTCTATTAAGCAAGCTCCCAAGAGAATGCAGTCTGATGTAGTGCAACATGTATGTGAAAATACCCAGAAGCTTATCAATGCAATATTCATTAGCCTTAAAATGTATTCTACCTTGTTAACAAATATTATAGCATTTTATATGAATAATGGATAGATAATTGTACACATAAGTATTCAGGATCATAAGAAGTATCTCCTGAAAAATGATATTCTATCAATCCCAAAATTGATGATTAATGTTGCTTCATCAAATATAATATTTTCTTTTATTGATATCCCATCTAGCTACAATCAGATTTAGATGGCCTCAAAAAATGAGCAACCTATAACATTTTGTACTCCATTGGTGTATTTTGCTTTTACATTATGTCATATTAATTGAAAATTGTTAAGGCGACATATCAACATGATATGATGCACATTTATTTTATGATTTATTACATGGACAGTTAGAATGTTATATCAATGACATGATTGCTAAAGTCATCTTAAATTCATCTAAAAAAACTATATCATAGACCTGATAGTTATTTTTAAATATCTCAAGCAATAAGTCCTAAAAATGAATCATCGGAAATGCACATTTAGCATGTATTCATAAAATTTTTTGGAGTTTACTATTTGACATAAGGACATAGAGGTTAATCTCACAAAGATTAAGGCAATTCTAGAAATTGAGCGTACAATGAGTCTTATGTAGTTGTATTCTTGCTTTCCTTAGGAGATTCATCACTAATATTGTTAGTAGATGTCAATCCCTTCATTAGGACAAAACATGCAAGAGTGTATTTGATGATCTCAAATATTATTTATTCACTCTACCCATGTTAGCGACCCCATTGCTAATAATACTAATTAATTTATGCACTATAGTGCTGGATGATTTAGGATCTGTTTGAGACAGCTTTCTGACTGTATTATATGTTAGACCGTCACCACAACTCTATTGGGGGAGCTGATCTTGCGTTTTTCTAAAAATTTCTGTGATAAGAGCTACTTTTTTTAACATGACTTTTTAAAGTATGGCGACCGTCAGAAAACCGTTGCCTGATTTTTTTTTTAAATATATATATTTATAATTTCCATCGTAGCTTTATAAAAATTTATTTTCTCCACCACAACTTTACAGCTGTCTTTTTGAAAAATGCTATTATTAGCACATGCTAGTAACAAGGTTAAAACTAATGACCAATACCATTTGAGTTGGCCGTTCATCCATGCTGAAATAAAATATTCAATAACTAAAAAAAATATTATTTGACTTCAATATTTGTAATTCAAAATTGAGCTAAATGAGCTACGAAACATGTTTTACATATTTTTATGGCGAGCCGTCAATGGGTTTGCTTTGGCTGATCTAAGCAACTCATCCAATCCCGTCGCTTCTCAAACTTTTAAGAATATTGACCGCGGCTGATGACTCGACTTATAACTAACCTAAATTAAGATAACTAATATTATCATATTTAAAGCATTTAAAATATTTAAAAAACATCACGAATTATTTTTTTTTTCCGGCTTCGATCGGATCACGTTCGCAACTTGCATTCGCGAAAAGTTAGCTTTTAGCATTAATGGAGAGGACACCAACCGTCCATCGGACCATACGCCTTTTCTGCATTACTTTAAGAATTATGAGAAAGGCTCCACCGGCTAAAGTGGATGGTGTCCTTCCTATTAATTGCCTCTGGCTAAGAAAAAAAAAATTATTATTTTTTTGAATGTGGACTTTGAAAGTTGCAGACGAAAATTAAGGGTAGTAAAAATAATAAAAATATAAGAAGGCGGAGCAGAGGATCAATCGGCATCATAGTCAGGCAATTAAATCAAAATGACATGGAAAATGATAGATAGTCACTTGAAATAATTATATGAAAATAACCAACCAACTATTATTTTATTCAGGAATTTACATACATATTACTCAATTTTTATGTATTTATTTATCTCACATCAAAAATTTTATTTTTACAAATACAACACTCAACTTACGAGTTAATGAAATTCACATTTTTATACATAGGTAAGGTATTGTGTTTGTAAAAAGTGAAATTTTATATGAGATACATAAAATGCATGAGAATTGGGAGCTACATATGTAAATTCCCGTATAAAAATTACATTTAAGGGTGCATTTGGGGCAACTTGTGTTTATTTGGATAAGCCGCTTGTCTGGAAATTCAGACCGAGGGATTCGATCTACATTAATGTAAAAAGCCAACTGTGTTTCGGATAAATTGCACAAATGCAGTTTCCAAATGGTGAGACGACATTTTCAAAACGCTACCGCAGCGAATAAACTACCCCAAATACACCCATAACCATTCATCAGCTTAGTTAAAACTGAACTTTTAAGGTCTCATTCGATTACATAGATTTTTTTTTGAAGCAAATTAACGGACAGTGGATGATGTTGTTCCTATTGCAAATAAGGTGGATCTCCATATGATTTTTGTTTATTTAGAAAAAGCTCATTGATAAGGTTCCAAGAGATATACTTTGGAGAGTTCTAGAGAGGAAAGTTGTTGATATGACTTACATTTAAGTCATTAAAGATATGTATATTATAGTTGTCACTTGTGTTCGAACGAAAGGAAGATTAACTAAATATTTTTATATTTCAGTTAAATTACATCAGGGATTGGCTTTAAGCCCATAATTTGTTTCTTTAGTTATGAATGCTCTTACTGGACATTTACAAGAGTATGTACTTGGTGTATGCTTTTCATTGATGACATTCTTCTTGTGGGTAAGACTAGAGAAAGAACACAAGAAAAACATGAATTATGGAGGTCTACTTTGGAGTCTAAAGGTCTTCGTTTGAGTAGAACTAAAACTAAATACATGGAGTGTAATTTTTGTAGCAATAGCTCTAGCGACAGAGTTGCAACTATGAGTAATCAAATTATTAAAAGGTGTGAATGCTTTAGATATCTCGGTCTATTGTGATGGTGATATATAGGGATGGTACTAGTAGAATTTAAGTTGGTTGGTTGAAGTGGAGAAATGCTTTGGGCCTATTGTGTGTGACCTCTAACAAACATTTCAACGCTTAGGTGGATTACACAAGTTCATGGTCAAAGTACTATCGTGCTTTTTTGAGTCCGGATTGTCGATCCCACAAAGAACACAAGGTGAAAAAATTTAGGAAAAAGGTTATAACCTACTTAATTTGTCCTCAGTTTGGAATTTAAAGAGATTTAGGTTGTGCCTACCGTTCCTACAGCAATACAAATAAGTTTAAAGTTTGATTACATAGATTTTTTTTTGAAGCAAATTAACGGACAGTGGATGATGTTGTTCCTATTGCAAATAAGGTGGATCTCCATATGATTTTTGTTTATTTAGAAAAAGTTTATTGATAAGGTTCCAAGAGATATACTTTGGAGAGTTCTAGAGAGGAAAGTTGTTGATATGACTTATATTTAAGTCTTCAAAGATATGTATACTATAGTTGTCACTTGTGTTTGAATGAAAGGAGGATTAACTAAATATTTTCACATTTCAGTTGAATTACATTAGGGATTGGCTTTAAGCCCATATTTTTTTTTGCCTTAGTTATGAATGCTCTTATTGGACATTTACAAGAGGATGTACTTAGTGTATGCGTTTCGTTGATGATATTTTCTTATGGATAAGACTAGAGAAAATACACTAGAAAAACTTGAATTATGAAGGTCTACTTTGGAGTCTAAAGGTCTTCATTTGCGTAGACAAAACTAAATACATGGAGTGTAATTTTAGTAGCAAAAGCTCTAGTGACAGAGTTGTAACTATGAGTAATCAAATTATTAAAAGGTGTGAATGTTTTAGATATCTCGGTCTATTTTGATGTTGATATAGATAGGGATGTTATTAGTAGAATTTAAGTTGGTTGGTTGAAGTGGAGAAATGTTTTGGGCCTATTGTGTGTGACCTCTAACAAATTCTTCAACGCTTAGGTGGATTACGCAAGTGCACGGTCAAAGTACTATCATATTTTATTGAGTGCGGATTATCGATCCCACAAAGAACACGAGGTGAAAATTTTAGGAAAAAGGTTATAACCTACTTAATTTTTCCTCAGTTTGGAATTTAAAGAGATTTAGGTTGTGCCTACCGTTCCTACTGCAATGCAAATAATTTTAAAGTTTCTCCTACAAAAAATTTAATTATCCTCCGTGAATTGGTGATAACTGTTGACCTCATTTTTGATGAGGTCTTTTCTCTTCTCTCTCCTTAGTACTTAGGATCTAGCCATAGGACTTCTCCTTAACTATCTTAGAGGACTAGAAATGGGACCCATCACTTAGAAATTCAAACACCTCTTAAACTCCCTTCAAACCCCACAAGTTTGATTACAAACCCCTAAGCCACTTGGAGGGTTAAGATCAAATGTGGAGGTTTAAAGGATGAGCTCCTATAGGACTTTTTGGCCTTAGGATTACCCTGGATAGTCTGGTCCTGGTGAGGGTAAGCTTGAGCACACCACACTCTCACACAAATTTCAAGCCCTAAAACCACCCTTACCCAACTTGGCTTCCTGACTCATGTAGGAAACTCATATGGATTGACCTTAACCCCTAAGCCCCTGGCTAAGAGGGTTAGGAACAACATAGTGAATGTCTAAAATGAGTCCTCTCATGGCTCTTGTGAGCTTAATATGGCTTCATGACTCAACCAAAATGATTTCATTTCACTCACACTTAATCAATCTTCATTTTCCAAAAAATTTTAATTTTTGACCCTCGGGGCCCTAAACCCACCAAGCCTACCAAATGCCCTTGAAATTGCCCAAAATTTGCAAAATTGCCTAAATTACCCAAAATTTCTCAAAATCAAGCCTAAACATTTCACCCCACTCAAATTGATCATCCTTGTTCAAATACACCAAAGTTTCCAAAAATACCCCTCAATGCCCTCCAAATACCCAAAATACCCTTTTAACCCACAAATTCCAAAAATTCAGAAAATTCCCAAAAAATTCCAGAAAATCCCAAATATTCCCAATTTCATTTTGTTAAACTACACCATAAGCTAATTTTGTCAATTTAGCCCACTTTTACCAAAACCCCCAATTTGATCTATTTTTAACCTAAGTGGACCCAATGTCCCACCAAACCAACCCAATTGACCTCAATTTTGATCCAATTCAATTCTAAAATTCAATTTAATATCCCAAACACTAATTTAGACCAAACACAAACCCAATTTCATCAACATGTGGATCCAATTTCAATTTGAAGCTTAAAACCTAATTTTGGCCCATGACTTAAACTTAGCCCAAACCAACCCAACTCAATTCCAATTAACCCCAAATCTTTTCCCAAACCTTACTAACATCCCCACAAACAAAACACTAAAATGATTTGCCCCAAATTTGAAACCAAACTCCACCCAAACCTAACCCAAACCAAAAATCCCCAATTTGGCCTAAATCCATCATGAACCCAAATGAGCCCAAATCCCAAAATCAAAGCCCAACCAAAGTTGAAAACTCTTTTTCAAACCCTTATAAACATTTTTCAACATTAATTTTACATCAAATCCAATATTAACCCAATATTAACTCAACCTTAGCCCAAGTTAGCCCAATTTGGCCCATTTTGACCCCATTACTAAAAAACCCAAATTGAACCCATTTTAACTCCAAATGGCATCAAATCTCTTCTAAAATTCTCATGACACATTCCTAAACCAATCCCAACATTTATTTGACACAACCCCTCACCAATTTTCATCCATCAATTTATTTCAAAACCTAAAAGTCCACTTCCTTAAACCATTTTAAAAGCCCTTCCAAAATGATTTCAAAAAGCCCAAAATCCATTCCAAAGCCCACATGAAATTTCCCCTCATCATCCCTTTGATTTAAATCATCCCCTAAGTCCAAAACCCATCATTTTTATTAAACCAAAATAGCATCATGACAAAACCAATCCAAAAAATCTAAATTTTTCAAAAATTCCAAATAACATTTTTTATGAAACTGACCAAACCTTTTCCCAAGCCAAATGGAGCCATGCATAAGCCACATACAAGCCATGGAAGCCACTTTCCACCTCACCATACCATTAATGGTAAGAAAGGGGAGCTCTTTTCTAACCTATGATTAAACATTTTAACCTTACCCATGCTTCACCTAAACCCAAAATTAATCTAAATAAGCTTAGATGGTGTCGGCGAATTTTTAATTTAATTTAAATAAATAATTTGAAAAGTAGTATTTGATTTTTTTTTTAAATAATTTTAAATTTGAAAATTTCAAGATATGAAATCAAACTGATCTCACATCCCGAATAGTTTATATAAACGAGCACCGCACCACAAACCGTGTATCTATCCCGAAGAATAGACACACTATTTGACAATGGGGCTCGATTAAATAAACTAGAATGGTTTGTGACATCCGTTTGGTCTGCGAATCAATTTTATAAGCCGACAAGTTCCCCTGCTTAATATGAAAACATTAAACAGGGTTTATATTACCTGGGTTCTTAAAATTCCCTATAAGGGCAAGCCCCTATAGTTAATTACATCTTAAGTGACAGGAATCACCTAAGAAAACTCTCGATAATAATCAGTAGTTCTGCTTTCAAGGATTTCAAAGTTGAAGTTTTCAAGGGATTGAATTTTGGAATTTCAATAGGGAATGGATCAAATTTGGAACATTTTATTTTGGGAATTCGAAGGAAGAAAGGTAGGAGAAATCACAGATTCGAAGCGAACTTCGGTAATTTCCCGACTAACCTATTGTTTGGCTTGAATTTAGGAAGGCCCTAATGTTTATTTAATGTTTTGATCTTGCCAATTTTAATTAGTTAGGACTTATATTCGTATGACAAAATCATACAAATAGCCTCGATGATGTGAGGGTTTATGTCGTATCGGACGACTACCTCGAAGTCCTAAGACCGGCTAGGGCTTAATTTACATGATATGATCATGCAAATGCCTAACGAAGAGTTGAGGATTTATGTTGCACTAGGAAAACTTCCTCGAAGTCCTATGGCTTGGTTTGTTTAATTCTAAGAAAGTTTCTGTGAAGTAGACTCGGGTTTTGCTTGATGACGATGGCCGTGCTTGCCCACCATGCTCCGAGCTCCTTGTCGCGAGAGGTTTAGTTTTAGAAGTCATAAATCGAGGAGATGAGAGAAGTGTTCGGTTTAGAGAAAGTCTTAATTTCCAAGTGTTTTTTTTATGTTTTAATTAAAACAAATCTTAAAGTTGATTATAACAACACGGTTAAGATCCCACGGTTCCATCCTTCCGGTATCGTTATTTTTATCGGATTCACTTAGTCCAGATGAATTTGCTAAACTCAACTGAATGAGTTCCAAACTTTCATTTAGACCGTGGGAAATCCCGTTAGCAACACGTAGGTTACATCATCCGAGGCATTCCCGATCATCCAACAATACGTTTTAATTTAGTTGTAGTTGTAGTTTTGTTGTTACGTTTGTGATTAAATTTTGAGTTGTTTTATATTTTGAAATGTTGTGGCGGTGAATTTTATCTTGTAATGACTTTTAATTTAGTTTTGGTTTCAGTTTTAGGGACTATCCTAAAGGTGTGGGTTTTCATGCAACAGTTGTTTATCATGCAAGAAAAGTAAGTACGATGCGATTAAATAAATTACAATAAGATAAATTGCAATAAAATAAAAGCGTACCTGGAAGGTCTTCCCATCATCCCAAGTCGCACTTAAAACACAATTAGAATATTTAAGCATTTAAAGCAAGTTCCTAGGTAAAGCTAAGGGAAGGGTTATGGTTTTCTACCAAGTTCCTAATCCTATAGCTAGTCACCTCCTATGACGTCTAGGTTCTTGTATTTTGGGTTTGAGGACGATTTTCTTCATCAAAGAACAATTAAGTTCAATTGTTCTTATAAATATCCTATCATATCGAGGAAGTGCTTAAGACGAGTCTTAAACATCTTTTCAATATTTCTAGGATTATTTCAAGTCCTGAGAATTTAATTATACAAATGAATTAATCGTCCGGAGTTCAAGTTTATTATCTTGCTCAGTGAACTAGGACATTTGAATATCTTATGAATGAAGTAACACTTCACTTAACACTCCATTTAGGAGTTATGACAACAAGAGCTTCCAAGGGCAAATGGATGTTCAAATGATTTATGATTTAACTTAATTTCAGTTAATGGGCTTAAGTTTGGAATAGTGTTCAAGTTGTTTTAGATTTATTTTTGAATTCTTTATGTCTTAGGTGATGTTATATTTAATTTAATTTAATTTAATTTAGTTCAATTTAATTTAATTTAATTTAATTTAATTTAATGTGGTTTAATTTAATTTAATTTAATTTAAGTTAATTTAATATAATATGATTTAATTTAATTTAATTTAATTTGATTTAATTTAATTTAATTTAATTTAATTTGATTTAATTTAATTTGATTTAATTTAATTTAATTTAATTTTATTTAATTTAATTCAATTTGATTTAATTTGATTTAATTTAATATGTTTTAATTTAATTTAATTTAATTTTATTTAATTTAAATTTTAATTTAATTTTATTTTTAATTTTAATTTAATATTTTATTTTTTATGTTTTAAAGATGATTTAATTTTAATTGTTAAAGTATTAATTTAATTGAAATTTTAAAAGGATTTAATTTATATAATTTAACTTTAATTTAATTTAATGATTAAGTCTTTTAGCATTTTAAATTTTAAATTTGGATTATCATTTTAATTAGGAATTAAATATTATTGAGATGATTAATTTAGGGATTCTTAAATTAAAGAATAAATCTCTTCCTAATGACATCCCTATTTTAATAATTCCAAATTTATTATTCTTCCAAATTTAATTAATTATTTGATTAATGTTTATTTTAATTATTTTTAAATTGTTTAGTAGGTTTCTACCCTTTAATTATTTAAATTTCAATAATCCAAATTAGATTAAGATCAAATATTTTACTTTTTCATTTTATTAAGCCTAAAGTTTTAATTAAGGGTTAAAATTTTAATTACCATTTTGCCCTTCAAGCTTAATAATTTCATAACTCACTAAATTGAGCTTAAATGAATTTGAAATTTTTATGTGACTTCACTCATATATCAATAAAGACATTAGAGGAGAAAATGTGATTTTTCTATATTTAATTTATTTATGTAATTATTTTTGGTGGAAAATAGGGATTTCCAAGGAAAATTTAATAATATGACCAAGGGAAAGTTTCAGTCCTTAAGAAACTTATGAGACATTCCTAATGACCAGAGGACCACTTATACCAATTTTGGTGATTTTTTGAATTATATTCTTTTTATTATAGTTATTTTGAGTTTTGGAGTATTAATTAATTTAAAAATAAAATAAAGGTTGGAAAATGAATTTTATATTTTTCAAAAATCTCTCTGATATCAAGGAAATCAGAGAACCAATTTTTATAATTTTCTGATTTTTCTTTGATTTATTATAATTGTTTTAGTGGAAATGCTAGAAAATACCTTTTTTTTGTTTTAAAATTACCCTAGGGCTTTAAAATTTAATAACTCATCATAGAGACCTAAGAAAAATATGGGGTTTGTTCCTATGTGATTAAAATTCAAAATGTGACATTTTGGTGAATTTTATTATTTTTGTGATTTTTATTATTTTTTAATTATTAAAAATATTAAAATAATACAAAAAATCAACTTTTTTAGAAAATTGCAGTTTTAATTTTCTTAAATTCCCCTGATATCAGAGAGGCTCCAAAACCAATTTGGTGAATTTTTGAAAAGTATTTTGAAAGTTATGAATTTTTTAAGTTTAATTTTGGCTAAATGGCTTAATCAACCCATTTGATAGGGCTAACCAAGTCCAATTGACTTCAAACTTTTATAGTGGGTTCCTCTGATCCTAAAAGTCAGTGGAGAATTGATTTCAAGTCAATTTGATGTATGATTAGCTCTAATTAATTAAAACTCCATTTTGGGTGTTTAAGCCGATTAGGGTTATTCCAAGTGAGTTAACTCAAAACCTATTTTTCCTAGGGTCCTCTAGTCATAATAAACATCACCAAATTTTTCTAGAATTTATTTCACAATATGCTAATTATTGGAATTAAAATACTCAAACTAGCAACCTAGAGTTGAAAAATCAATAACTCTTCATAGGGATGACCTCTGACTTTGGAAAATTCAGGGAATGTTCCCAAATTCAGAGGCTTCAAAAGCCCCATGGTCTCATGCCATGGTGAATTGTATACATGCATGGAGAATTGAAAATGTGCAGAGAGTAAATAAATTTTTAAAAATCAAATACTCAATGAAATTGAATGATTTTTTTTCCACATTATTCTCCTCTGTTCACTGAGCAAGAGGGTTTTATTTTATTTTTATGATTTTTCTACACAAAGTTATGCATTTTTGAAGTTTAGGGAATTAAATAAATAGAAAAATAACCTATTTTTCTACTTATCCACGCGGCGCCAACTCAACTTAGGCATCTCCGAAACGCCGCGTGTCGTCCTCTGATTCGGCGCCGCCGTCCAACTCAGCGCTCCGGGGGCCCGCTGTATCGTTCCGTCTCCTCATCCGGCGCGTTCCTGGCCGTCCGTCCGCGCGTGTATTAAATGAACGGCATCCGTTCATCGTCCCCAAGCCTCCTAACCCGAGAACCGTCCACACTAAATCCCTAATATCTCACTCAATACTTAACGGATTTTCGTGTTCTTGTGCTCTATGGATTCGTCTTGAAGAGACGAATACATCTATACGGTGATCATGCATTGAAATTAAGGCATTTGAAATGGAGAATCTCCGAAGCTCGGGATAAAGAGTTAGCTCATACCTTTGCTCGGAGAAGTGTGGCTTCAATCCGAGGGTTGTGTCACCTTCGATTGCGTCCAAGCAAGCTCCGGATGAAGTCCCTTGGCCTGGTGAATTGTCTCAGGTATGATTTCGACCAAGCTCGATCACAAAGCTTGGAGTCCGGAACGGATGGGTGGCTCGGAGAGGGGGCTTTTGCTGGTGGACTTCTTCCCTTGGTCCGGTGAAGGTGTAGGATCAATCAATTTGGGGATTGGTCCACTTGTGAAGAAGTGTCCTGGTTTTGTCTTTGAAATTTGAACTCAAAATCGAGCTCGAGTCTGGAGGAATTGGAGCTGGAATCCGGTGGGAATCAAATGCTCTATGTGTAGAGAGTGATCTGGAATGATTTTGGCAGAGTTACCTTAAGGTTGGTTCAGCACCACCTTCATGGCCGAGAGAGGGGGTGTTTAAATAGGAGAGGGTGGAGGGCCTCCCGGGGGGTTTAAGGACTGGGATCAGCTGCTTAGGTCATGGGAAGAACAGCCATGGTGGCCATTGGGCATGGGGCAGCTCGACGAGGGAGAATTGAATTTTTTGGCTCCTCCCAAGGTCTCGGCCATGGTGTTTTCCGGCGGCTCGGTGGCCGGCCGGCTGAGCACCGGTCACCATCTTGTTCGGGTGGGTCGAGGTCGGGGTTTAGTGCGACTAATTGGGCCTTGCCATGTGTAAAGGGAATGGCTTGGAATGGAATGGGGAAGAGGCCATTTTGGCTTGGTTTGGGTCAACCCATGTGTTTGGGCTTGGTGCACCTTCCCATGGTCCGATTTTTGGTCGGGGAATCGGTTAGGTCAGTCGAGAAGGAGTGGTGAAGTCTCCATCCATGGTGAGGTGGCTAAGCATGGTTTAGTGTGTGACATGCTTATGGTTAAAAAGGCTTAATGAAGGATTAGGAAAGGAGGCCCTCCTTTTTCCATTAATGGCTTGGTCACATGTCAAACCTTCCATGGCTTCATATGGCTTGTAAATGGCTTGCTCATGGCTTAGGATGAAGCTTGGTCAATTTCATGGAAATAGAATTTAGGAATTTTGGTATTTTGGTGGAGAATTTTCATGAAGCTTGATTTGGAATGGCTTAATGATGATTTTAAAACTTAGGGGTGATTTTGATTAAATGGATGATGTGGGGAAATGTCATGTGGGCTTTGGATTGAAAACTTGGGCTTTTGAAATGGTCTTGGGTGGGCTTTTAAAGTGGTTTAAGGAAGTGGGCCTTTAGGTTTAAGAATGAGTTCATGGATGGGAATTTTTGTAAAAGGTTGGGCCAAATAATTGTTGGGTTTGCTTTAGGGATATGTCATGAGTAATTTGAAATAGATTTGAGGTGGTTTGGGTTTGAATTGGGTTGTATTTGGGCCTCTTTGGTAAATGGGCCAATGTAGGTCAAATTGGGTTAACTTGGGCCAATGTTGGGCTAGAGTTGAAATTGGTGTAAACTTAATGTTGGGAAATGTTTATGGGAGTGTTTCAAAGAGATTTTGACTTTGGTTAGGTTTTGATTTTGGGATTTTGGCTTATTTGGGTTAGGTTTGGGCTTAGGTCAAAATTGGGCTTTTTAGCTTTGGGTTGAATTTGAGTGGGGTTTGGGTCTAAATTTTGGGCAAATCATGTTAGTTTTTTGTTTATGATGATGTTAGGGAAGGTTTAGAAAAGATTTGGGGTTAATTGGAGTTGAATTGGGTGAGTTTGGGCTAGGTTTGGGTCATGGGTCCAAATTGGGCTTTAAGGTCCAAAGTGAAATTGGATTCAAATGTCAATCAAATTGGGCTTGAATTTGGTCTAGATTGGTGTTGGGGATGTTGAATTGAAGTTTAGAATTGAATTGGGCCAGAATTTGGTCAATTGGGTAGGTTTGGTTTGACATTGGGTTCACTTTGGGTTAAAATGGGTCAAATTGGGGATTTTAACAAAAATGGGGTAAATTGACAAAATTGGCCCATGGTATAGTTGGACAAAATGAAATTGGGAATATTTGGGATTTTCTAGAATTTTCTCGGAATTTTCTGAATTTTTTAATGTTTTGGCTAAGAGGGGCATTTTGGGTATTTGGAGGGTATTGGGAGGTATTTTTGGAATTTTTGGTATTTTTGGCTATGAATGATCAATTTGAGTGATGTGGGAATGTTTGGGATTGGTTTTGAGAAATTTTGGGTGATTTTGGAGGATTTTGAAAAATTTGGGTAATTTCAAGGGTTTTGGGTAGGCTAGGCGGGTGCAGGGTCCCCGGGGTCAAAAATTAAAAATTTGGAAAATTGAAGATTGGGTAAATGTAAGTGAAATGAAATCATTTTGGTTGAGCCATGAATCCATATCAAGCCCACATGAGCCATGAGAGGACTCATTTGAGGCATTCACTATGTTGTTCCTAACCCTCTTAGCCAAGGGCTTAAAGGTTAAGGACCATCCATGTGAATCACCTTCATGAGTCAGGAGGTCAAATTGGGTATGGGTGTGGTTTTAGGAGGTGTGTGAAAGTGTAGTGTATAGGTGTAGTGTGTGTGTAAGTCAGCCCCTTCACCAGACCAGGCCACCCAAGACAGTCCTAAGACCAAAGAGTTCTATAGGAACTCATCCTTTAAACTTCCACATTTGATTTCAACCCTCTAGGTGATTAGGGGTCTACAATCAAGTTAGTGGAGTTTGCAGGGAGTTAAGAAGTGGTTTGAATTTCTAAGTGGTGGGTCCCAATTCTAATCCTCTAGGACAGTCAAAGGAAAAACCTAATGCTAGATCCTAAGTACTAAAGAGAAGAAGAGAAGACCTCATCGAAAATGAGGTCAACAAATGGACCCCCGATAGGTGTGGTGTGCTAACCTAGCACACCGCGCGTATCGGCGTTGACCGAAGCGATCAACAAAACCAACACAGATGTCCAAGTGACAAACTTAGGACGAAGTAGAAGAGTTTCCGCTGGGGAGTGTCAAGTATATCTCTGAGACTGGAGATTCATGAACTCTCGCTAGGGAAAGGAAAAGGAGGTGAATTCCAAATCACATGATCTGGGGGAATTTCGATTTAGATTTCATTTTGTTTCAGTTTAAGTTTTGATGTGTAAGTTCAGATTTTAGCTTGAGTTTTAATTTAGATTGAAGTTTTGTTAAAATTAATTTGGAGGGATTTGAATCTTGAAATGAAAATCGGAATTTCATGGTTTTAGATGTAACATCTTCAACCTCAAAAGAAAATTGAATTGATTGAATTAAATCATTACAATGAGGAAAGAACTCAGAGCAATGCGGTATTGGATGTAAAATCCTTAACCTCAAGAGTTTGATTTTGATGTATTTCATTGCAATAGGAAAGAATCCTAAAGCAATGCAGTCTCGGATGTAAAATCCTCAACCCCAAGAATTTGATTTTAATGTATTTCATTGCGATAGGGAAAGAACCTAAAGCAATGCAGTCTCAGATGTAAAATCCTCAACCCCAAAATTTGATTTTGATGTATTTCATTGCGATTAATAAAGAATCCTAAAGCAATGCAGTCTCGGACGTAAAATCCTCAACCCCAAAGTTTGATTTTGATGTATTTCATTGCGATAAGGAAAGAATCCTAAAGCAATGCAGTCTCGGATGTAAAATCCTCAACCCCAAAGTTTGATTTTGATGTATTTCATTGCGATAGGGAAAGAATCCTAAAGCAATGCAGTCTCGGATGTAAAATCCTCAACCCCAAAAATTTGATTTTGATATATTTCATTGCGATAGGGAAAGAATCCTAAAGCAATGCAGTCTCGGATGTAAAATCCTCAACCCAAAGAATTTGATTTTGATGTATTTCATTGCGATAGGGAAAGAACCTAAAGCAATGCAGTCTCGGATGTAAAATCCTCAACCCCAAAGTTTGATTTTGATGTATTTCATTGCGATTAGGAAAGAATCCTAAAGCAATGCAGTCTCGGATGTAAAATCCTCAACCCCAAAAGTTTGATTTTGATGTATTTCATTGCGATAAGGAAAGAATCCTAAAGCAATGCAGTCTCGGATGTAAAATCCTCAACCCCAAAGTTTGATTTTGATGTATTTCATTGCGATAGGTAAAGAATCCTAAAGCAATGCAGTCTCGGGTGTAAAATCCTCAACCCCAAAAGTTTAATTTTGATGTATTTCATTGCGATAAGGAAAGAACCCTAAAGCAATGCAGTCTCGGATGTAAAATCCTCAACCCCAAAAGTTTGATTTTGATTGGTAATTGATTTTGCAAAGATTTGTAGTGTTGATTTGAAAAGTGTGGAATTTTGGTGTTTCAAGAATTTCATGAAAGTTGTAGAAGATTTTTGTGGAAAGAAACAGATTAGGAGAGAATATGTAGATGCTACATATCCCATTCAAAAGAGTTGATTGAGAGTTTCTGGTTTGGATTGGATACAATTCTTTGCCACTAGATCCGAATCGAAAACCTCGTGGCCCCGTGTCAATAGAATCGACCGCTTCCATCCCAGACAAGGGAAAGAGTAGAACAGATTGGATTTCAGATTTGGAAGGTTGAGTTTGAATTTGATTGAGATTTGATTTGAAATTTGGAAAGTTGAATTTGAATTTTTTATTTAAAAATTTGTGTTCATTTTGTTTATTCTTTAACGATTTATCGTTCATTTAATGTTCATGTGAATTTGGAGTCCATTTTTTTTATTTAGATTTTTAAGGAAAGTTTTCTTTTATTCCTTTTGTTTCTTTTCTGTTCTTTGTTCGAAGTTGATTTAACTTTAATGGCATTTCCCAGTCAACTTGCACAAAAGAGGTGAAGGCCAAAAATGTGACATGGTCACTTTCATTCCAATCATGTTGAAAATACATCATACAACTCGATCTGGAATACATCTCATACAATCCATGTAAATCCAAAACGGACTGTGTAAACTTCTTGTTGATCCATCCAAAAGGCATCTGTCAAAAAATCCATGTCTGAATAGTGAGGTACATGGTCAATAACATCACCTTCCAAGCCATCCTTGGCAAGGATGTCGTATGGATGTATGTTGGAGGTGTGATATTTTCCATGTAACTCACAGCTCGTAAGGCCGGAGGCTTTCTAGCTCCGGGTCTGGCTGGAAGTGGTAAGGTGCTTTCCTGTCATCCATCCTTCTAAAAGTAACTGAGATCCGCTTCATTGGTACTCCCGGTATGCAATGTTTAGCGACATCTGCTCCGTTTCCCTTTAGTATCATGACGGAACCTACCGGTAATGGTATCTTTACTTGGCCCTCGGAACTCACCTGGGCCTGCTATCCGGAGGTCAGATCCGAACATGATATTACACTCGTTCGTAAAAGAAACTGTGCAGAAAGGTCTGACAAAATCGTGGTGATCTATGCGGGGGTATGCGGTCACCCTTCTTGTAAATGTTAATGATGCAACTGCTGGGTATGCAATCCGCTGGCAGTACCCTCCATGCTATCATTCTTTTTACCATCCTTTTGATGACTAATGGCATTGGATCCACTCGGCCATGACGGAGTATCCCGGTGGGTTTCCCTTCCTGTCTTCTGCGAAGTTGTAGCAGCATCCACATTGTATTGTAATTCTCCCTTTCCCTGGCATCCATCTCCGGGGTTCCGAGTAAGTGTTTTCTCTTAGGCGTCCTGCTCGACCCATTCTTTTCAAATCCCGGATGCAGTCCACGATTTGTTGTTGTTCGTATTCTGAGAACACGTCTGTATGTAGCTCGAGGCCTTCTAGTATATTGATCCTCCTTCCTCTGATTCTCTCGAAGTATTCAAAAGTTTTCTTCTCGACTTTCTGCATTCTTTCTAGCTCGTATTCTGGGATAATCTGCAAATGGCGAGGCCTAGTGACATACTGTAGGATATATGGCTCAACCCTTCGCGTTCTCCTGCATACCTCGGCTCCTCGGGGATGGTCTCCGTCGGGACGTCCTCCGGGGTTGCTTCGCAACAAGGTCATGCATTGCGGGTGGCTTTATCCGGTGGCGTGGCAGCCTTCCTTCTTCCGATCTTCTCGAGATTTCCCCGGTCTCTTACGTTATCCTCGGAGGTCGGCCTCCTTTCTTCGAGTTCTGGCGAACCGGTATCCTTGAAGTACATGCACTGGCAGTAGCAACTGCCTCGTCGCGCTGGTCCGCTGCTAGTTTAGTTAACATCTTGCGGATACGGCGATTTTTGTTTCTTCGCTGAGTTGCTGTGAGAGTAGCTCTTCGTACTTCCTGAATTTCTGTGGGCGCGGCGCTGACAAGCCTGCCCTCTGCTGTAGCGACTACAGATTTGATTCTCTTGTCTTCTTTAGTGTTTGTTTTCCTTTTCTTGTTGCTGGATTGGTGGCTTGGGCCACCCACTTTCATTACTGTCTGACTGGGTAGTTCCTCCCGGTCAATTGGGACCCAGTCACCTTCCTCGTATTACAGGCCTGCTGGTGCGAAGTCTGAGTCAATCTCTATTATCGCTCCATATTTCACCCTCTTTTCATCGAGTGCAAGGCTTACACCATTTCTAAAGTTCAGGACCAACCGCCCGTTCGACATTTCCCCGCGAAAAGACAAGGAAAAGGATCGGGGGGCATGTACTAAGAACAAGAACATTAAGAAAATGTTTATTAAAGACGAGTTTTCTTCTTTTTTTTATTATTACTTTTGTACCTTTTTTTTTTCGAATTCAACAGGGATGAAGTGGGAAAATATCAGGAATGAGATTTTGATTTGGAAGAGAAAACAAGAAAAACTTTATTATCATGATTTTATTTATTTTAGCACATTTTTTATTATTTTTTGGGTTCGGACCCAGTCATAAGTAATTACTTCACCCGTGCTTCTAGGGATGAAAAATTCATTCCTTCGAAACATCAGGTAGTGTAATACTTCTTCGAAGTATCGTCCGTTGATCGGAAGCATATGTCGTTCTCCTTGGCAATTCACTAGGCCGGTAGGAGCCTCCGAGTAGGCTGTCTCAACCACAAACGGCCCTTCCCAAGTGGGTTCAAATTTTCCTCTCCATCTTGCGGTGTGCGAGGATAGGTCTCTTGAGAACGAGAACTAAGTCACCAACTTTGAAGGTTCTTGGGCGGACTACGCATCATGGGCTTGAACCATCTTAGCATGGTATAGTTCTAAATCTCGTCGCTGCTGCAAGTCTTTTCCCTTCCAGGCTTTCCAATTCTTATAGTCGTAATTTGGCATTCTCTTCTGTCGTGATTTTGTTTGCAACTGCAATCCTAAGTGAAGGAAGCTGGACCTCTAAAGGTAACACTGCCTCGGACCCATATACCAGAGCGTAAGGTGTAGCTTGAGTAGGAGTTCTGAAGGTTGTCCGGTAGGCCCATAAGGCTTCTAATAACTTCTCGTGCCAATTTCTCTTATTATTGTCCAAGGTTTTCTTTAAGATTTGAACGAGAGTTTTATTAAAAGCCTCGACTGGGCCGTTTGCTCTTGGGTAGTAAATTGTTGAATATCGCCGGTCGATTCCGTGTCTCCCGACAAAATTGTTGATTTGTGTGCTTCGAATGCGACCCATTATACGAGATGATCCTGCGCGACACTCCGAAACGGTAGACAACTTGGTTCTTGAAAAGCCGTAGCACGTGGTGTGCTTTCACTTCTCCGAGTGGAGCCGCCTCTGCCCACTTGGAAAAGTAATCAGTAGCCGCAAGAATGAAATGATGTCCTTTTGAAGATGGTGGTTCTATTGGACCCACTATATACGTGCCCCAACATTCGAATGGCCATGACGCAATTGTCGGATGTAGCACATTTGGAGGTTGGTGTAGAACCACTCCGTGCACTTGGCACTGGTGACAGCTCTTGGCGATTTTCATGCAGTCGGTCATCATCGAGGGCCAGTAGTACCCTAGTCTTTTATTTTTCATTTTCATCTTCGGACCCGACTGGTGAGCGCCACAGAGTCCTGAATGCACCTCTTTAACGATTTCATGAGCCTCGGACCCGCTTAGGCATCTTAGCCACATCTGATCAAAAGACCTTCTGTATAATGTATTGTTTATTAATGCGTAGGACATAGTTCTTTTCTTGATTCGATGAGCTAACGACCTATCGTCCGGTAGTTTTCCCGTTTGCGGGTAGTTCATTAATGGCTGTCGCCAATCTTCTGTGTTTTCTGTCACTGTTGCAACTGATTCTTCTTCTTTTTCTGATTTGTGTATTATGTCTATGTCGAGCTGTTACAAGATCTGACGTAAGTGAACTGACACTTCCACTGATTCATCTTGTAAGCAGGCAAATTCTTTTGCGAGGCGGGCTAACGCATCTGCTAAAGCGTTTTCTTTTCTGGGAATTTTGTAGATCGTCACATTCGAAATTTGTTCCAACAGTTTCATGGCATACTGGAAGTATTGCTCGAGTCTTGGCTTTAAAAATTACTGTACTGTCCGGCGATCTGTTGAATGATTAACTGCGAATCCCCGTAGATGTTGATGTTTGTTATCCCCATTTGAATAGTTAATTCCAGTCCTGTTATGAGAGCTTCGTATTCAGCTTCGTTGTTCGTACATGGCTCTGTTAAGTGGTAGGAATATCTTAACATCCCCCGCTACGGTGTTATAAAGATTAGTCCGATTCCTGCCTTACCGGGCACTATCACTTGCGATTCTTCGTCTTTATGTGCTGAAGATGCTCCGTCGAAATACAATTCCCAACGTCGATCATCGGGGTCTTCTAAGCTCATTATTTGTTCATCCGGCAAGTCGTCATTGAGAGGAGATTCGCCGGCAAAGGGTGTCTTCGCGAGGAAGTCCGCTAGGACTTGTCCCTTTACGACACGAAGAGGCACGAAAGTTATATCGAATTGCAATAATATCATTGACCACACGGCAAGTCCGCCGAAAGCGTCGGACGGGTCATCGGGTATTGCAATGGATTAAATTTCGAAATCGGGTTGACCTTATGAGAAAGCATGTAGTGCTCCGAGCTTTTGAGCGGCGAAGATCGGGGCCAAACAATGCTTTTCGATTGTGGGATACTTTATTTCCGTTGGAAGTAAACGACGGCTTAGATAGTAAAGAGCATTTTCTTTACCCTCATCATTGACACAGGCTAACGGGGCTCCGAGAGAGTCGTCTAAGGCCGCGAGTATAAAGTATCAATAGTCTACTCGAGACTAGGGTTGCTAAGACAGGAGGTGTCATTAAATATTGTTTAATGTCCTCAAAGGCCCTCCGGCATTTCTCTTCCCAAATAAATTTGGCGTCCTTTTTAACTAATGCCGAGAAAGGCCGACACCTACTCGACAAGTTCGAGATAAAGCGTCGAATATATGCCAACTTCCCTTGAAAAGATCGTAGTTGTTTTAAGGTTCTGGGAGGTGGCATCTCTAAGATAGCTTTAATCTTTTCCGGGTCGATTTCAATTCCATGATGTCGGACAACGAATCCTAAGAACTTCCCGGACGTGACGCAGAAGGCGCATTTTAAGGGATTCATCTTAAGGTTAAATTGTCTTAATCGTTCGAAAACAATTCTCAAATCATACAGGTGGTTTTCCTTTACTTTGCTTTTGATGACCACATCATCCACGTAGCACTCGACTTGATTGTGGATGAGATCATCAAAAATTCTTGTCATCGCTCTCTGGTAGGTTGCTCCTGCGTTCTTCAGTCCGAATGACATCACTGGTGTAGCGAGTATACTCCGATCGGTGTTCGAATCGTTGTAAGTTTTTCATCTTCCGGAGCCATTTTTATCCGGTTGTATCCCGAAGATCCATCCATGAATGAGAATATTTCATGTGTTGAAGCGATGTCGATCATTAATTCCGGGATCGGTAGAGGAATTCATCTTTCGAACATGCCTTGTTTAAATCTAC
Source organism: Papilionanthe hookeriana x Papilionanthe teres (assembly GCA_022702705.1). Classification (NCBI taxonomy): domain Eukaryota; kingdom Viridiplantae; phylum Streptophyta; class Magnoliopsida; order Asparagales; family Orchidaceae; genus Papilionanthe; species Papilionanthe hookeriana x Papilionanthe teres. The sequence goes on from CM040425.1 coordinate 94,102,549, forward strand.
GAAATCCACACAAATTCCGATCGACCATTCTTCTTCCTGACTGGTACCACATTGGCTAACCAAGTCGGGTATTGTTCTTCACGGACAAATTTGGCGTCTATTAGCTTTTTAACTTCAGCTATGACTTGCTGTTCGATTTCTAGACGCATTCTTCTGGAACCTTGTCTAACTGGAACAGAAGTAGGATCCACTCCTAGCTTGTGGACTGCGACCTCTGGAGCTAATCCTGGCATCTCATCGTAGCTCCAAGCAAAACAGTCTTTAAATTCCATTAATAACTTGATTATTTCTTCGGAGTCTTCTTTATTGAGTAAGGAGCTAACAAAGGTAGGTCTAGGTTCTTTCGTTAGTACCTAAGTTAACTTCCGTTAACTCATCTATTGTAGATTTGATCTCTTCTTCGAACTCTGGTGGAGCATTTCTAATTTGTAAATCTTCAAGTTCTTCTGTAGCTTCCATACAGTTTTTATTAGACTCGCAAGTGACAACCATGCAAAATTCAGTATCGTCAACTGATCCTACTGTGCCGAATCCGAGACCATGCTTAGAATTGGGTGGACGACCGGAGTTATTCCATAAATTTTTAAAATGTTGTGATTGACCTTTTGTCCATTTTCGAGGTAAGAAACCACGCTGAATTAAATTTTGCACACAGGGAGAGTACCACTCAAAAGGTAATTCCATTAATTCTGATGAAGTAGCATCTTCAAATTGTACATTGTTTTCAGTTTTGGAGGAAGGAGCACCACGGTAGAACTTGATGGGCTTTGTACTTCCGCTACGTACCTCTTTGACCACCATACCCTCGATCTTATTAGAATGGATCGGGGTCAGGGTCATAGTATGTACATAGTGGTTAATCTTCTCGTACATCGATTTATATTCCTCGTTCTTTTCATCTTCGAGAGGGATCTCGAATTGCGGCTTCTTCCGAGCTTATTGTCGCTGCTTCTTGCTTGATTTCTTTTTCTTCTTCGAACTATCTTCCCATTCGACATTGATGGCTGGTTTCCTCCGTCCAACTCGTCCTAACGTCTCTGCCACGACCTCGTCCCCGGCCTCGACCTCGGATGCGAGTTGTGGAGAAACCTTCACCATCTCACCGTAAGGGAGTGGTGAGTGATCGTTGGACTAGAACTTCGAGTTATTCGTCGTCCCAAATTTCCTTTGCTTCATTTGTTATGGTATCTCCGGAGAAGATTGTTTTCTTCGGGGGTGCGTAATAAGCCGCATCTTCATGGATTCCAATTTCATGTACGGAGAATGGTTGTAAGTCACCTTTGATGCACTGTTCCCCTCCATCGTAGTATTTGATGCACTAATGTAGAGATGATGGTACCATCCGGTTTTCATGTATCCACGGTCGGCCCAGTAGAGCGTTGAACGACGTTTCTGAATCAATTATGTGAAATTTCGCGGTTGTCTTTGCTAAGTCATCGGTCTTCATTAGCAGTGTTATTGAGCCGAGGGCTCTTTCTCCTTTCTGGTTGAATCCTCTTAATAACATTTTGTCCGCTTCGAGCTCGCGAGCATCGATTTCCAAGTATGCTAGCGTTCGAAGATTCATTATATTAATTGATGCTCCTGGATCCACCAATACTCTGGAGAGTGTAAACTTCCCAATTGTAACTGAAATGTACAACGGTCGGTTGTGGTCTGATGTCCCATGTAGTAGGTCATTGTCCGTGAAGGTGACACCTCGCTGTTCCTTTAACGAGCAAACCTCATCTAAGGAATCTCCAGTCATTTGAGCTAAGCAAATTTCTGGATCAAGTAAGGCCTTGATCGAGCTTCTCTCATCTCTTTTGATAAGATGAGAGCGTCGTAGATGCTCAATTTGGCTGGTAGTTTCCTAAGATGGGTTAGCACGTTGTAGTCCACTTTATTTTCATGTGCCTCGTTTTCTTCCCGAATGGGTATTTCTTCTGTCGGGGTTGGTTCTTCCTGAACAACCACCTGCTTTTCTTTGTCCTTTGGACCCATTCTCGGAGGTAGAACTCTTCCACTTCTTAAGTTGACTTCTGTGATTTCTTCTGAATCTAGTATTGAGTTTGCTGGTGTCTCCTTCTGAATTGGAATGACAGGTTCTTCAGGATTAGCTTTGGAGTCTGAAGGCTCTAACTCTATTGTGACTGGAGCTCCTCGAAACTCGCAAATAGATTCGTTGCTTGTTGAACTCTTGTAGCCTCCTTGGTGTATGTCTTCTTCGTCATTATGATCGTCGAGCTTGTGTATGATTTGAGAATTGTTATTTGTATCGGAATCGACGTCCGGATTAGGTTGATTGTCGCTAGTTACGTAATCGTTAGAAACGATCGAAAACGTAGCCAACGCCATAACCCTCATCATTATAAGATCCCACCGGAGTGAGCAAATAATCATACGGAGTCGGAGGTTCGAGGGATTTCTCCCCGAATCGAAACAACTATCCTAGGATAAGCGGCCCCTAGTCCCAGCCTCGAGAGCCTCGACCTTCTCTTCTTCATCAATTTTCTTCATTTCTTCAATTGTCGCTTGTTGAGGTGGTTCTTTTATCGCAAGTGATAGTGCCGACTCGACAGGTTTATAACTCTGAATTGAAGCTCGCACCGAAGTGGTTTGGATGCGATCAAAAATCTTCTTCGAAGACTTTGTCCAAGCGGTAGTCCATCCATCATCAGTCGCATATGGATCTATTGGAACAATGAAATCCGTTGAGATAACATTGACGGAACCTCCTTTACGGGGTTCTTTCATGTATTCCTTCGGGATTGTTATGTTCCCTTTTCGAAGATTGTCGTTGAGCCAACTTTTGAAGGTAATACAATCTTCTATCTTGTGTCAAAGCATCCGGTGGTAAGGGCAAAAGTTGGGATCACCTTTCTTGTCGACTTCTTCTGGTCTTTTAGGCTGCGGCGGTTGGAAATCTGGAGTCTTCATCGATCTGCGGAACATTTTCGGCACCTGCCTCATTCTTGAACGGATACTCCACTCGCTCGAAGTTCCCTTAACGTACGTTGTGGACGAGGCGGTTGTTCATACTGTTGAGGTGACTGATAGCTGGGTCGGGGTTGTTGGTAATTCTGTTGAGGTTGCTGCGGCCGTTCTGACGATATCTGTATTGGCTGCTTGCCTTTATCGACTGCTGCGATGATCCCAGACTTCTTTTCAAAAGTTTTCACGGGCTTCGTTTGTCTGTTTTGTCGGTGAAACTTAATTGCTTCGCCTCCTCTTGCAAGCTTCCGGCCTTGCTTAACAACTTCTCGAAAGTCTTAATAGTAAATCCCTTGAGGAGAAGTGCTTATCGGGCCATGAATGCTCTTAAGTAAAATGCCGATCGCATGCTTGTTCTTGTAGTTGTGGCTCACACTTCATACTTAGGTTCCTCCATCGAAGTATGTAGTCTACCAAAGTTTCGTTCGGCTTCGCTTCTCTACCACTAAATCACCTATAGTGATGTGGTGCCGAGCTCCGACAAATCGCTCGATGAAGAGGTTCTCTAATTCGAAAATGTCTTCACCGAACCGTTCGGTAATTCCGCATACCAATCAAGGCGATCCACGACGAGTCGCTGACAAATTGTCGGAAGAGTAAAGCATCACTTCCGCCGGCATTGCAACAAGCGGCACGAAAATGTGCAACATGCTTCGCCGAGGGTTCCGGTTCCATCAAAGGTCTTGAACGAGAGGTGGTACAAAGCCTTTCGGATATTGGACGGCGTCGAATTCTTCGGGGTAAGGTCTACCCGTCCGAATGGATGTCCCGCTCTTTGATTGTGCCAAGGCTTCTCGCCTTTCTTGTTCCACCATGCTCTTGATATCCTTTTCCGGAATCATATTACGGGTAGAATCTTTCTTTGGCGATCGTCTCCGTTAACGGATGTAATCTCTTTTCCTCCGTCCGTAATATGAATAACTTACGGAGGCGTTTCTCTTGGGGGTTGAGCTCGACTGCGAAGAGTGGCTAGGATCTGCAGCCCATCTCTTCCATCCTTTTTGCCGATTGAGAGATTGTATCGTCTTTTTCTCGAATTTGTGCTCTTAATGCTTCTGATTCATCTCTTTCCGCAGCTGCCGGAACACCTTGCGAAGCTGACGATGCTCGTGTTTCAACCATGTTAATTTCCGCATATTCATCATCCACGAATTCGACGAGTCGACTTCATCGCCGAATTTTTCTTCTCTTTCTCTTGCTAATCGCTGAATATCAGTTCTTAGCTTTTCCATAGCGTCTTCCAATGGTCTTTTTCGTGCGGTTTCGCAGTTATCATGCGATGGCTGTCGGGTTTCCTTCTCATGAGTCCCCTTCATTGCGGTAGCGCTTTCTTCGGACTCGAGTCTCCTGACGAGACTTTCCTTCTCAGGTCGCTGTTTCGGTCTTAATTGGCCGTAGTGGGACGCCATACCATCCTTCCAGCAGCGAAGGCCTAGGACCGGATGGTGCCGTCGGTCGAATGCTCTGGAAGGTGGTATCCTCCCCGATCCGTAAACCCGAAACAACAACGAGTGGACTAGCCTTCATCTTCTTATTCGGCTCTTCCGCGGCGATAACGGGTTCTACTCGCGGCCCAAGACGGGACTTGGCCGGTGTCCGTCCTATCCTTCTTAAAATCTCCGATACGGGGCATTTCTCTTTCTTTGCTAACTTCTCGATCACGAGTCGTAGTCGGGCGAATGGTGTAATCCTAGCCCTTTTCCTTTGCTTCGTCGCTATAGTATGCGGGTCGAGGTAATGTAGAAGCAATCCTGCGGACATTTTCCTCGTCAGTTCGCGGCGGAAAGGGGATGGAATCTACTTCCTTCCAAGAGGGGTGTATATTCGGGCAATGGTATGTATTCGGGTAGTGGTGTGTACTCGAGGATTTCTTCTAAGAAAGCGACTTCGGCGGCTACGGCGCTTCACGGCAATCTTCCTACCTCTGTTTCTTCTCCGAGTCCGTGTTAGGGGTGGAACCCTTGAGCTAGACCCAATTTCAAAAACAGAAGGTCTTGCACGTAAATCTGTACCCTCCACGGTAACATGCTCGTTACGAATTTGAACTTCCTTCCCCTTCAGTTTGGCGGAAGCCGGGGTAGGTGCGGAGACTACTAGACCAGTGGGGGTAGAGATAACAGTCCTCCTTTGGACAGTGGCATTCCACTCAGCTGGAACCCTTTGCAGGGGAGGAAACTCTTGAGTTGACTTAAGGTTGAACTCGATCGAAGGTCTCTCGGTTTCGGATACTTTGTTTGTCGGCGCGAAAAGGGTAACGTCGGTGATCTTGACATTTGTGTTCTCGAATCCTTGTCCAAACCGGATGATCCCATTGTCGGGCGGCTCATCCTTGTAAACAGCGAAGTCCAGGTCCATTGGTGAAGGAGAAAATCGGCTTTGGGGCTTCCATTTCGCAGGGTAGATTCGATTGTCGGTCCCGAGTTATACTTCTTCTCATCGGGACGAAAAGAAAGGAATCGAAAGAGTCAGAACACATTCTTGTTCATGTATATTTGTTAAAAGAGTCATTCATTAGAGGGTTTGTTTATTTAGAACGGAATGTTCGAAGGTGTAGAGAAGGTAATGAATCCGATTCAGAGTTGGAAAGGAAAAGAAAGTCTTATGCAAGACTTCTCGACTCGAAGGATCACTCCTAAACTAACACCTATTGGGGTCCACCCCACCTCAGAAATGAGGTAAAAGGATCTCGGAACCTCTCCTGTTTAGGGGTGTTTAAACAGTGGCTCCTAAATCCGAGAGAATATTGGCTATACTCGTTCAAGGTAGAAATGAACATAGTATTCCAACGGAAAGAAGGGTAGTTTGATACATTAGGGACATGGATACACTACCGATTTTTGAAAGCAAAACTATCTGATTAAAAATCGGAGAGAATTGTCGGCTATTTTAGGTTAGTGTCCTTTCGAAACGGAGTCGCCAGAAATTGTCGGCGAATTTTTAATTTAATTTAAATAAATAATTTGAAAAGTAGTATTTGATTTTTTTTTTAAATAATTTTAAATTTGAACATTTCAAGATATGAAATCAAACTGATCTCACATCCCGAATAGTTTATATAAACAAGCACCGCACCACAAACCGTGTTTCTATCCCGAAGAATAGACACTACTGCTTGCATAATGGGGCTCGATTAAATAAACTAGAATGGTTTGTGACATCCGTTTGGTCTGCGAATCAATTTTATAAGCCGACAAGTTCCCCTGCTTAATATGAAAACATTAAACAGGGTTTATATTATCTGGGTTCTTAAAATTCCCTATAAGGGCAAGCCCCTATAGTTAATTACATCTTAAGTGACGGGAATCACCTAAGAAAACTCTCGATAATAATCAGTAGTTTGCTTTCAAGGATTTCAAAGTTGGATTTTTCAAGGGATTGAATTTTGGAATTTCAATAGGGAATGGATCAAATTTGGAACATTTTATTTTGGGAATTCGAAGGAAGAAAGGTAGGAGAAATCACAGATTCGAAGCGAACTTCGGTAATTTTCCGACTATCCTATTGTTTGGCTTGAATTTAGGAAGGCCCTAATGTTTATTTAATGTTTTGATCTTGCCAATTTTAATTAGTTAGGACTTATATTCGTATGACAAAATCATACAAATAGCCTCGATGATGTGAGGGTTTATGTCGTATCGGACGACTACCTCGGAGTCCTAAGACCGGTTAGGGCTTAATTTACATGATATGATCATGCAAATGTCTAACGAAGAGTTGAGGATTTATGTTGCACTAGGCGAACTTCCTCGAAGTCACTATGGCTTGGTTGTTTAATTCTAAGAAAGTTTTGTTGAAGTAGACTCGAGTTTCTGTGATGACGATGGCCGTGCGCCCACTCATGCTCCGAGCTCCTTGTCGCGAGAGGTTTAGTTTTAGAAGTCATAAACCGGAGATGAGAGAAGTGTTCGGTTTAGAGAAAGTCTTAATTTCCAAGTGTTTTTTTATATTTTAATTAAAACAAATCTTAAAGTTGATTATAACAACACCGGTTAAGATCCCACGGTTCCATCCTTCCGACATCTTTATTTTTATCGGATTCACTTAGTCCAGATGAATTTGCTAAACTCAACTGAATGAGTTCCACACTTTCATTTAGACCATGGGAAATCCCGTTAGCAACACGTAGGTTACATCATCCGAGGCATTCCCGATCATCCAACAATACGTTTTAATTTAGTTGTAGTTGTAGTTTTGTTGTTCGTTTGTGATTAAATTTTGAGTTGTTTTATATTTTGAAATGTTGTGGCGGTGAATTTTATCTTGTAATGACTTTTAATTTAGTTTTGGTTTCGGTTTTAGGGACTATCCTAAAGGTGTGGGTTTTCATGCAACAGTTGTTTATCATGCAAGAAAAGTAAGTACGATGCGATTAAATAAATTACAATAAGATAAATTGCAATAAAATAAAAGCGTACCTGGAGGGTCTTCCAGTCATCCCAAGCTGCACTTAAAACACAATTAGAATATTTAAGCATTTAAAGCAAGTTCCTAGGTAAAGCTAAGGGAAGGGTTATGGTTTTCTACCAAGTTCCTAATCCTATAGCTAGTCACCTCCTATGACGTCTAGGTTCTGGTATTTTGGGTTTGAGGACGATTTTCTTCATCAAAGAACAATTAAGTTCAATTGTTCTTATAAATATCCTATCATATCGAGGAAGTGCTTAAGACGAGTCTTAAACATCTTTTCAATATTTCTAGGATTATTTCAAGTCCAAGAGAATTTAATTATACAAATGAATTAATCGTCCGGGAGTTCAAGTTTATTATCTTGCTCAGTGAACTAGGACATTTGAATATCTTATGAATGAAGTAACACTTCACTTAACACTCCATTTAGGAGTTATGACAACAAGAGCTTTCGAGGGCAAATGGATGTTCAAATGATTTATGATTTAACTTAATTTCAATTAATGGGCTTAAGTTTGGAATAGTGTTCAAGTTGTTTTAGATTTATTTTTGAATTCTTTATGTCTTAGGTGATGTTATATTTAATTTAATTTAATTTAATTTTGTTCAATTTAATTTAATTTAATTTAATTTAATTTAATGTGGTTTAATTTAATTTAATTTAATTTAATTTAATATAATATAATATGATTTAATTTAATTTAATTTAATTTGATTTAATTTAATTTAATTTAATTTAATTTGATTTAATTTAATTTGATTTAATTTAATTTAATTTAATTTTATTTAATTTAATTCAATTCAATTTAATTTGAGTTAATTTAATATGTTTTAATTTAATTTTATTTAATTTTATTTAATTTAAATTTTAATTTAATTTTATTTTTAATTTTAATTTAATATTTTATTTTTTATGTTTTAAAGATGATTTAATTTTAATTGTTAAAGTATTAATTTAATTGAAATTTTAAAAGGATTTAATTTAGATAATTTAACTTTAATTTAATTTAATGATTAAGTCTTTTAGCATTTTAAAATTTAAATTTGGATTATCATTTTAATTAGGAATTAAATATTATTGAGATGATTAATTTAGGATTCTTAAATTAAAGAATAAATCTCTTCTTAATGACATCCCAGTTTTTATAATTCCAAATTTATTATTCTTCCAAATTTAATTAATTATTTGATTAAGGTTTATTTTAATTATTTTTAAATTGTTTAGTAGGTTTCTACCCTTTAATTATTTAAATTTCAATCATCCAAATCAGATTAAGATCAAATATTTTACTTTTTCATTTTATTAAGCCTAAAGTTTTAATTAAGGGTTAAAATTTTAATTACCATTTTGCCCTTCAAGCTTAATAATTTCATAACTCACTAAATTGAGCTTAAATAAATTTGAAATTTTTATGTGACTTCACTCATATATCAATAAAGACATTAGAGGAGAAAATGTGATTTTTCTGTATTTAATTTATTTATGTAATTATTTTTTGTGGAAAATAGGGATTTCCAAGGAAAATTTAATAATATGACCAAGGGGAAGTTTCTGTCCTTAAGAAAATTATGAGACATTCCTAATGACCAGAGGACCACTTGGACCAATTTTGGTGATTTTTTGAATTATATTCTTTTTATTATAATTATTTTGAATTTTGGAGTATTAATTAATTTAAAAATAAAATAAAGGTTGAAAAATGAATTTTATATTTTTCAAAAATCTCTCTGATATCAAGGAAATCAAAGAACCAATTTTTATAATTTTCTGATTTTTCTTTGATTTATTATAATTGTTTTAGTGGAAATGCTAGAAAATACATTTTTTTTATTTTAAAATTACCCTAGGGCTTTAAAATTTAATAACTCATCATAGAGACCTAAGAAAAATATGGGGTTTGTTCCTATGTGATTAAAATTCAAAATGTGACATTTTAGTGAATTTTATTATTTTTGTGATTTTTATTATTTTTTAATTATTAAAAATATTAAAATAATGCAAAAAATCAATTTTTTTAGAAAATTGTAATTTTAATTTTCTTAAATTCCCCTGATATCAGAGAGGCTCCAAAACCAATTTGGTGAATTTTTGAAAATTATTTTGAAAGTTATGAATTTTTTAAGTTTAATTTTGGCTAAATGGCTTAATCAACCCATTTGATAGGGCTAACCAAGTCCAATTGACTTTAAACTTTTATAGTGGGTTCCTCTGATCCTAAAGGTCAGTGGAGAATTGATTTCAAGTCAATTTGATGTATGATTAGCTCTAATTAATTAAAGCTCCATTTTGGTGTTTAAGCTAATTAGGGTTATTCCAAGTGAGTTAACTCAAAACCTATTTTTCCTAGGGTCCTCTAGTCATAATAAACATCACCAAATTTTTCTAGAATTTATTTCACAATATGCTAATTATTGGAATTAAAATACTCGAACTAGCAACCTAGAGTTGAAAAATCAATAACTCTTCATAGGGATGGCCTCGACTTTGAAAAATTCGGGGAATGTTCCCAAATTCGGAGGCTTCAAAGCCCTATGGTCTCATGCCATGGTGAATTGTATACATGCATGGAGAATTGAAAATGTGCAGAGAGTAAATAAATTTTTAAAAATCAAATACTCAATGAAATTGAATGATTTCTTTTCCACATTATTCTCCTCTGTTCACTGAGCAAGAGGGTATTTTTGTTTTACTTTTCTGATTTTTCTACACAAAGTTATGAATTTTTGAAGTTTAGGGAATTAAATAAATAGAAAAATAACCTATTTTTCTACTTATCCACGCGGTGCCAACTCAACCTAGGCATCTCCGAAACGCCGCGTGTCGTCCTTTGATTCGGCGCCGCCGTCCAACTCAGCGCTCTGGGGGCCTGCTGTATCGTTCCGTCTCCTCATCCGGCGAGATCCTGGCCGTCCGTCCGCGTGTGTATTAAATGAACGGCATCCGTTCATCGTCCCCAAGCCTCCTAACCCGAGAACCGTCCACACTAAATCCCTAATATCTCACTCAATACTTAACGGATTTTCGTGTTCTTGTGCTCTATGGATTCGTCTTGAAGAGACGAATACATCTATACGGTGATCATGCATTGAAATTAAGGCATTTGAAATGGAGAATCTCCAGAAGATCGGGATAAAGAGTTAGCTCATACCTTTGCTCAGAGAAGTGTGGCTTCGATACGAGGGTTGTGTCACCTTCGATTGCGTCCAAGCAAGCTCCGGATGAAGTCCCTTGGCCTGGTGAATTGTCCAGGTATGATTTCGACCAAGCCCGATCACAAAGCTTGGAGTCCGGAACGGATGGGTAGCTCGGAGAGGGGGCTTTGCTTGGTGGACTTCTTCCTCGGTCCGGTGAAGGTGTAGGATCAATCAATTTGGGGATTGGTCCACTCGTGAAGAAGTGTCCCGGTTTTGTCTTGAAGTTTGAACTCAAAATTGAGCTCGACTGGAGGAATTGGGCTGGAATCCAGTGGGAATCAAATGCTCTATGTGTAGAGAGTGGTCTGGAATGATTTTGGCAGAGTTTCCTTAAGGTTGGTTCAGCACCACTTTCATGGCCGAGAGGGGGGTGTTTAAATAGGAGAGGGTGGAGGGCCTCCCGGGGGGTTTGAGGACTAGGATCGACTCGCTTAGGTCGAGGAAGAACAACCATGGTGGCCATTGGGCATGGGGCGGCTCGGCGAGGAGAATTGAATTTTTTGGCTCCTCCCGAGGTCTCCGCCATGGTGTTTTCCGGCGGCTCGGTGGTGGCCGACCGAGCACTCGGTCACCATCTTGTTCGGGTGGGTCGAGGCTGGGGTTTAGTGCGACGATTGGGCCTTGCCATGTGTAAAGGGAATGGCTTGGAATGGAATGGGGAAGAGGCCATTTTGGCTTGGTTTGGGTCAACCCATGTGTTTGGGCTTGGGGCACCTTCCCATGGTCTGATTTTTGGTCAGGGGAATCAGTTGGGTCAGTTGAGAAGGAGTGGTGAAGTCTCCATCCATGGTGAGGTGGCTAAGCATGGTTTAGTGTGTGACATGCTTATGGTTAAAAAGGCTTAATGAAGGATTAGGAAAGGAGGCCCTCCTTTTACCATTAATGGCTTGGTCACATGTCAAACCTTCCATGGCTTCATATGGCTTGTAAATGGCTTGCTCATGGCTTAGGATGAAGCTTGGTCAATTTCATGGAAATAGAATTTAGGAATATTGGTATTTTGGTAGAGAATTTTCATGAAGCTTGATTTGGAATGGATTAATGATGATTTTAAAACTTAGGGGTGATTTTGATTAAATGGATGATGTGGGGAAATGTCATGTGGGCTTTGGATTGAAAACTTGGGCTTTTGAAATGGTCTTAGGTGGGCTTTTAAAGTGGTTTAAGGAAGTGGGCCTTTAGGTTTAAGAATGAGTTCATGGATGGGAATTTTTGTAAAAGGTTGGGCCAAATAATTGTTGGGTTTGCTTTAGGGATATGTCATGAGTAATTTGAAATAGATTTGAGGTGGTTTGGGTTTGAATTGGGTTGTATTTGGGCCTCTTTCGTAAATGGGCCAGTGTAGGTCAAATTGGGCTAACTTGGGCCAATGTTGGGCTAGAGTTGAAATTGGTGTAAACTTAATGTTGGGAAATGTTTATGGGAGTGTTTCAAAGAGATTTTGACTTTGGTTGGGTTTTGATTTTGGGATTTGGGCTTATTTGGGTTAGGTTTGGGCTTAGGTCAAAATTGGGCTTTTTAGCTTTGGGTTGAATTTGAGTGGGGTTTGGGTCTAAATTTTGGGCAAATCATGTTAGTGTTTTGTTTGTGAGGATGTTAGGGAAGGTTTAGAAAAGATTTGGGGTTAATTGGAGTTGAATTGGGTGAGTTTGGGCTAAGTTTGGGTCATGGGTCCAAATTGGGCTTTAAGGTCCAAAGTGAAATTGGATTCAAATGTCAATCAAATTGGGCTTGAATTTGGTCTAGATTGGTGTTGGGGATGTTGAATTGAAGTTTAGAATTGAATTGGGCCAGAATTTGGTCAATTGGGTAGGTTTGGTTTGACATTGGGTTCACTTTGGGTTAAAATGGGTCAAATTGGGGATTTTAACAAAAATGGGGTAAATTGACAAAATTGGCCCATGGTGTAGTTGGACAAAATGAAAATGGGAATATTTGGGATTTTCTGGAATTTTCTGGGAATTTTCTAAATTTTTTAATTTTTTGGCTAAGAGGGGCATTTTGAGTATTTGGAGGGTATTGGGAGGTATTTTTGGAATTTTTGGTATTTTTGGCTATGAATGATCAATTTGAGTGATGTGGGAATGTTTGGGATTGGTTTTGAGAAATTTTGGGTGATTTTGGAGGATTTTGAAAAATTTAAGTAATTTCAAGGGTTTTGGGTAGGCTAGGCGGGTGTAGGGTCTCCGGGGTCAAAAATTAAAAATTTGGAAAATTGAAGATTGGGTAAATGTAAGTGAAATGAAATCATTTTGGTTGAGCCATGAAGCCATATCAAGCCCACATGAGCCATGAGAGGACTCATTTGAGGCATTCACTATGTTGTTCCTAACCCTCTTAGCCAAGGGCTTAGGGGTTAAGGATCATCCATGTGAATCACCTTCATGAGTCGGGAGGTCAAGTGGGTATGGGTGTGGTTTTAGGAGGTGTGTGAAAGTGTAGTGTATAGGTGTAGTGTGTGTGTAAGTCAGCCCCTTCACTGGACCGAGCCACCTGGGGCGGTCCTAAGGCCGAAGAGTCCTATAGGAACTCATCCTTTAAACTTCCACATTTGATTTCAACCCTCTAGGTGATTAGGGGTCTACAATCGAAGTTAGTGGAGTTTGCGGGGAGTTAAGAAGTGGTTTGAATTTCTAAGTGGTGAGTCCCAATTCTAATCCTCTAGGACAGTCAAAGGAAAAGCCTAAGGCTAGATCCTAAGTACTAAAGAGAAGAAGAGAAGACCTCATCAAAAATGAGGTCAACAGATGGGGACTCCTCCACTCAAAACCAACTGACTCACCTGACCCCCATAGCACCCAAAGTCCCCCATGGAGGGTGAACCAAGCCCAAAAACATGACTTGACCCATTTAAACCCAAAAGAGCCACTTCCCCCATTCCATTTGATTGAAGCCCTTTACACATGGTCAAAGCCAATTGTTTGCACCAAACCCCAACCCTGACTCCCCTGACCATGAGAGTGACCCATGCCTGGTCGGCCAGCCACCACAGCCGCCGAAAAACACCAGGCCGAGAGCACATATTTGATTTAAAAATTCAAATTGAATTGGTTGAGCTGTCCCATGACCAATGGTCACTGTAGCTATTCTTCCTTTACCCTGAGTAGCTGATCCCAGCCTCCAATTGCCCCTAGGAAGCCCTCCAGCCACCTCTATTTAAACACCACCACCTCTCGGCCAAAAGAGGTGTTGAACCAAACCTTACCAAAACTCTGCCAAAATCACTCAACACTCTTGTCCTAGCATAAAGCACTTGATCCCCACTGAAATCCAGCCCTAATTCCCTCTGGCCGAGCTCAATTTCCCAGCTCAAAATCCACCCAAAAAACAGGACACTTCACCACAGTGAGCCAATCCTCAAATTTATTGACCCTACACCTTCACCAGATCAAGAGAAGAAGTTCCCCAGCAAAAGCTCCCTCTCCAGGCCAGCCATTTCTCCTATCGGCCAAGCTTTGAAATCGAGCTTGGTGGAAGTCTGGTCTAGACAATTCACTAGGGCCAGAGGCTTCATCCTTGGGCTCCTCTAGCTCCAACGAACGTGCCAAGCCCCTCTGATTGAAGCTTCACTTCTCAGAGCCAAGGTATGGAACTCCTCCTTCCCGAGAGCTTCTTTCGATTCTTCATTATGTTTGAGTCAATTTCAATGCATGTTAGTCGTATGGATTTATAGCTCTCGTTTAGACAAACACATAGGATCAAATTTCATGTAAATTGGTTAAGAAATGAGGGAGATATTAGGATTTTAGTGTGGACGACTCTCAACACACACCAGTCGTAGACGATGACCAAGAACCGTTGGATCGCGCGTGTATCGAATGGATGATCCAGATCGAGCCAGATGAGGAGATGGAGCGAGACCGCGGGTCGCGTGGCATCCTAGTCAGATGGCGGAGTCAAATAGGAGCGCGCCGCGTGGGCCTTCGAAGCTGCCGAGGTTGACGCGACGCTGACTGGGTTAAGTAGGAAATTATGTATTTTTTGATTTATTTAAATACCCAGAACTTTAAAAATCCATATCTTTGTGTAACAAAATCACAAAAATAAAATAAAAATACCCTCTTGTTCAGTGAACAGAGGAGAATAATGAGGAAAAAGAATTAAGTTAATTTGATAAGTATTTTATTTTTAATTAATTATTTACTGATTTCAGTGTTTTAATTCTCCACTCACACACACAATTTACCATGGCATGAGACCATAGGGCTTTTGTAGCCTCTATTCTTGGGAACATTCCCTGAATTTTCCAAGGTTAGAGGCCATCTCTACTGCAAGTTATTGATTTTTCAAGTTTAAGTGTCTGTTTTGGCATTTTAATTCCAATAACTAGCATATTGCTTAGAAAATTCTAGAAAAATTTAGGGAGGTATCTTATGACTAGAGGACCTTAAAAAAATTTTGGTTTGGTTCGATTCCTCAAGAATAGCCCTAATTGGCCTAAACATTCAAAATTGAATTTTAATTAATTAGGATTAACCACACATCAAAACCACTTGAAAAAAACTCTCCACTAACCTTTGGAGTTAGAGGAGTCCTACATAAAAATTTGAAATCAATTGGATATGATTTAACACACTAAATGGATTAGTTAAGTGACATAACCAAAATTAAACTTAAAAAATTTACAACTCCTAAAATACATCTAAAAAATTCACTAAATTGGTTTTGGGATTTTTCTGATATCAGAAGAGTCTAAGAAAATTAAAATTGGAATTTTCTAAAAATCTTCATTTTTCTCCATATTTTTAATATTTTAATAATTTAAAAATAATAAAAATCATAAAAATATTAAAATCATAAAAATGTCACATTTTGCCTCCTAATCACTTAGGAAGAAACCCAATATTTTTCTCAATTCTATAGGTTGAGATATTGAATTTTAAAGGCTTAAAACAATTTTTAATATTAAAAAATGAATTTCCCTACATTTTCACTAAATTAATTCTAATAAATCAAAGAAAAAATTAGAAAAATATAAAATTTATTTTTTTGAACTCCTTGAGCTCAGAGAGATTTATGAAAAATATAAAATCCATTTTTCAACCTTAAATTTATTTTATAATTAATTAAAACTCCAAAACTCAAAATCATTATAATAAATAAAATATAATTCAAAAAATCACCAAAATTAGTCCAAATGGTCCTCTGATCAGTAGGAACATCCCATAATTTTCTTAAGGACAGAAACCTTACCTTGGTCATGTTGTTGAATTTTTATTGAAAACCCATATTTTTCACAAAAATAAATATATAAATTAAATTAAATTCAGAAAAACCACATTTTCTCCTCTGGTGTTTTAATTGACATGTGAGTGAAGTGACATAAAAATTTTAAGTTCATTTGAGCTTAATTTGATGAGTTATTAATTAATATTTAGGTTTAATGAAGGGGAGGGTAAAATATCTGATTTTAAAAATTTTCGTTAGATGATTGAAACCTAGGGAATTAAGGGGTAGAAACCCATTAATCATCTTGAAAATATTTAAAGTAAATTTTAATTAATTAAACAATTTGAATTTTTGAAGAATAAATTAAAATTTGGATTATTAAGATTAGGGGTATAATTTAAGAAGATATCAATTCTTTAATTTAAAATCCCCAAATGAATCTCTTTAATAATTTTCAACTTTTAATCAAACTCAAAAATGATAATTGAAATTAATAATTAAATAATTAAAAGGAAAATAAACCTTAATTAAATTAAAAGCTTAAAACATTAAGTGATTTGATAATCAAATTGAAATAAATTTAAAACATTAAAATTAATTTGAAATTACTTAAAAAACAAATCTAAAACAAATTTGAAACATTAAGGAAGATCAACATTAAGACAATTCATAATTAAAAACATAAAAAAATCAAACCAATTAAAATTGACCTAAAGTGTTACAATTAAGTCAAATTAAATTTAAATCATTAAAAGTGTAATTAAATTGAATAATCTAAACACCTCTTTCAAATCAAACAATTTAAAACACTTAAGAGAAAATCAACTTGAGTTTTGAAATTAAATTAAATCATCCCAAATCATCAATTCAACTTTAATCAAAGCGGTTAAATTCTTTAACAAAATGATTTGCCCCCCCTAAAGGCTTTCATTATTATAACTCTTAAATGAAGCATTAAATGAAATGTAACTTTACTCATCGGATAATCAAATGTCTAAGTTCACTGAGCAAGAGACAAAACTCAACTAAACTTTGGATGATTAATTCACTAGTACAATAAAATTCATTTGGACTCAAAATAATCTCAAAAGTATTGAAAAGATGTTTAGGACTCGTCCTAAGAATTTTCTCAATACGATGAGATGTTATAGAAGAACAATTAAACTTAGTTGTTCTTTGATGAAGAAAATCATCCTTAACAAAACATAAGAACCTAGACGTCATAGGAATTGACTAGTTATAGGATTAAGACTTTGGTAGATAACCAAAACCTTCCCTTAGCTAGGTGTTTTCTTGAAAATATTTAAATGCTCTAACATGTGTTTTAAGTGTACCTTGGAATGACGGGAAGACCCTCAAGGTACGCTTTTATTTTATTTCAATTTACTTACCTGTACTGTACTTTACTTTTCTTGCATGTTAAACAAGATTGACACCCTGCATGAAAAGTGAAACCTTTATAATAGCCACGAAACTGAAACTCAAAACTAAATTAAAAGTCACAACAAGATAAAATTCACCGCCACAACATTCAAAATATAAAACAACTCAAAATTTAATCACAAACATAACACAAAACTACAATTACAACTAAATTAAAACGTCTCGTTGGATGATCGGCAATACCTCGGATGATGTAACCTATGTGTTGCTAACGGGATTTCCCACGGTCTAAATGAAAGTGTGGAACTCATTCAGTTGAGTTTAGCAAATTCATTTGGACTAAGTGAATCCGATAAAAATAACGGTGCCGGAATGATGGAACCGTTGGATCTTAACCGGTGTTGTTATAATCAACTTTAAGATTTGTTTCAATTAAAGCATTAAAACTATTTGGACTTTAAAACTTTTCTAAACCAAAACACTTCTCTCATCTCCTGATTGTCACCTTCTAAAACCAAACCTCTGCAACGACAAGAAGCTTGGAGCATAGTGGGCAGCTCGGCCATCGTCATTAGCAAAACTGGAATCTGAATCAGCAAAACCCTTCTTTAGCATTAAATAACCAAGCTATAGGATTTCAAGGTAGTTTGCATAGTGCAACATAAATCCTCAACTTTTCGTTAGGCATTTGCATAATCAAATTTTATTTTTACAAATACAACACTCAACTTACGAGTTAATGAAATTCACATTTTTATACATAGGTAAGGTAATGTGTTTGTAAGAATAAAAATTTTATGTGAGATACGTAAAAGGCATGAGAATTGGGAGCTACATATGTAAATTTCCGTATTTTATTTGAACTTGTTGCTTCCTTGAGCGCCTATGTTGGGTCACGATGTTTTTTTGACACACATTTCATTTAAGGTGCATTTGGGGCTGCTTGTGTTTATTCGGATAAACTGCTTGTCTGGAAACGCGGACCGAGAGATTAGATATGTGTTTCATGCTTATTGTAAAAAGCCAACTGCGTTTCGGATAAACTGCACAAATGCAGTTTCCAAATGGTGAGACGATATTTTCAAACTGCTACCGTAGCAGATAAGCTACCCCAAATGCACCCTTAATCATTCATCAGCTTAGTTAAAGCTGAACTTTTAAGGTCTCGTTCGATTACATAGATTTTTTTTTGAAGCAAATTAACGGACAGTGGATGATGTTGTTCCTATTGCAAATAAGGAGGATCTCCATATGATTTTTGTTTATTTAGAAAAAGCTTATTGATAACGTTCCAAGAGATATACTTTGGAGACTTCTAGAGAGGAAAGTTGTTGATATGACTTATATTTAAGTCATTAAAGATATGTATACTATTGTTCTCACTGTGTTTGAACGAAAGGAGGATTAACTAAATATTTCAGTTGAATTACAACAGGGATCGGCTTTAAGCCCATATTTTTTTTGCTTTAGTTATGAATGCTCTTACTGGACATTTACAAGAGGATGTACTTGGTTTATGCTTTTCGTTGATGATATCCTTCTTGTGATAAGACTAGAGAAAGAACACAAGAAAAACTTGAATTATGGAGGTCTACTTTGGAGTCTAAAGGTCTTCGTTTGAGTATAACTAAAACTAAATACATGGAGTGTAACTTTAGTAGCAATAGCTCTAGTGACAAAGTTGTAACTATGAGTAATCAAATTATTAAAAGGTGTGAATGTTTTAGATATCTCGGTCTATTGTGATGGTGATATAAATATGGTGTTATTAGTAGAATTTAAGTTGGTTGGTTGAAGTGGAGAAATGCTTTGGGCCTATTGTGTGTGACCTCTAACAAATGCTTCATCGCTTAAGTGGATTACACAAGTGCATGGTCAAAGTACTATCATACTTTATTGAGTACAGATTGTCGATCCCATAAAGAACACGAGGTGAAAAAAATTAGGAAAAAGGTTATAACCTACTTAATTTGTCCTCAGTTTGGAATTTAAAGAGATTTAGGTTGTGCCTACCGTTCCTACTGCAATGTAAATAAGTTTAAAGTGTTTCCTACAAAAAATTTAATTATCCTCGATGAATTGGTGATAACCAGGTGTTAAATTTACATTTCCTTGTAGTGATATTAGTGGAGTGTAGAAAATTAGAAAATGCAAATTGAAATGTGGATAGTGACAAATAGAAGCATTTATCTTATTTACCCTCTTTCGATTGCATAAAGAAATTTGGTTAATGTGGCATTAATTCCTTAAGTCCCACTTTGAACCCAACAACAATTATCTCCCTATTTATTTGCATCTCCCTATAGAATACTTTTGCTTCACACCCTATAGTTAAAAGTGATTTTGCTAGTTTCTCATGTCATAGCTCTCATGAATAATTATGGGTTCACAACAAATTTTAACAAATTATTTGGCCAGAATGATAAGTAATAAAAAGTAGGAAAAAAAATCATCACAATAAAAGGTTAAATACAATTTAAAATCATTTCCATATTTCTACACATCCTACTACATCACCACAAGGAAAAGGTAGAATAGATTACTCAAAAAATATAGATAAAGCACCACAAGATTTCATTGAAACAAAGAGAATCCACATTCCAAAGTATTTACAGAAATGTTTAATACTTAAACACAATAATACTTATCTCTCTCCCTCAATACAGCCTTGAGAATGTTCCACACAAGACCTTGTTGCTTCCATATAGACTCTCCTCACATAACACTCAGATCCTCACCAATTCTCTACTCTAGACTTGCCCTCTCTATCCTAGAGTAAGCCTTCCACACTACAGATATATCTCTCACGATTAGTGGAACTTTCTATCCTTCTCCCCTTAAAGCTCTCTTCTAATGTCTCCAAGTCATTCTTAAATAAATCCTAATATCCTTTGTTCAAATTGCCTCTAGTCTGCCCATACGACGCTTCAGAAAGGTGGATCAAATTGCTACAACTGCTCAAAATTTGGTTCTGGCACCTAGGCGCCCAAATTTTCTGGCGCTAAGGCCCTGGCCTTTCCATCTGAGGCCTTGGCACATAGTGGTTGGTCTAGGCGCACCAGCCTCTCAGGTTGAAAATATTAAGGTTGGCGCCTAGGCACCCAACTTTCCTGGCGCCAGCCTTTGCTTTCACATCTGAGGCCCTGACGCCCAGTGGTTGGCGCATAGGCCACAACCCACTATTTTGACTCCAATTCTTCTTCTTTTCGCTCCATGTTTTTTCCAGTTTGTTCCACTCCTAATACATGTTATACCTGTAAGAAAAACATAAAAATATTTTTCTTTAATGTGCAATTTCATCCAAAAAGATGTGCAAAACATAAAGGAATTCATGCTATCTTTTCACACATCAAAATCCCCCAAATATAAATGTCACTTGCCCTGAAATAACACTAGAATATTAATATGAAATTAATTTAATTTGAGGTGGTGGATTTCATTAAAAATATTAACAACTTTGCCTTAGGAAACTCATAGTTATCTTTATGTTAATTCTAATAAATAAGCATAATCCTAATGTATAAGAAACCTTTCACTCAACCATGGAAACATGAATTCTTATTTATATTAAAAAAGCAATTAGTACTTGCTAGTTTTGGTACCTTAGATGATAGAAAAACATAATTTAAATTCTCTATTTAAAAGGGTTTACTAGTACATCATAAATACAAGCAATTTTAGGCATGCAATAAAGCTTTGACTCTAAAAAGGGTCTAATAAAACCAATTTTTATAAGGCATTACTTCAAGCTTCTCTTTCTTTAATATTTCTGTCATATTTCTTTCCTTTTCTTTTTCTTTTTCATTTGCTTTAGGATGTATATTTTAAACCTTAGCATAACTTTAAAAGGGTTACTGTATTTGGATAACCTTTTAATAATTTTAAATTCCACTATCACCTTCTCAAAGTGAAACCTACCGCACCCCTTTACCTTTTAAGCTTGTGAAAAACTAAAAATTGCTAGTTAAAAAGAAAGATTTGATAGAGAATCAACCATTAGTAATTATAAACCTAAGAGTACCTAATTTTCACAAATACAATTCTATTCAAAAGTAAATAACTAATTCGTTTTTTTCTACTTATTGAAGTGCAAGTTATCTTAACTCTAGTCTAGTTTCATTTACATGGAATTTAAAATAAAGAAACCATGTCTTCTCATTTCTCAATAATTGCAGTAATTTTAAATTAACTCCACATTCCTCAAATTTAAAAATATAACAAATCAAATACATGTTATTGAGGATAAATAAATTTAATTTTTTAAATTGACTCCCACATCCCCCCCCCCCCACCAAAAAAAACTTAATTTTTATCATACAAAACAATTTGAAACATGAATAAGTAGGGAAAAATTTCACAGAATACTTTTTACAACATCCGTCTGTCACAGAATTAATAGTTTAAGCTCAATACATAGATATGTCGTAACAACTATATTAAAGGTAATAGGGGTGAAATAAAACTACAACAAAGAAAGTATAACTATCTTAATAGATAACAGGAATGAGTTCACAACAACAAAACATAAGCTGAATATGAGAGTACAACAAAACTAGTAGCAAATAATAAAAAAATGAAGTCCATTACATCCATATACAATAACACAATAAAAATAAATAAAATCAACCCTCCTCCTCCTCCTCCTCATCATCATCATCCTCATCATCATCACCATTTGAATCTTCCTCATCCTCGGATTCCTCTTCCTCTGAATCCTCCTTCATAGGCTGGCATTGCTCATATAGCTAATCTTGAGAACAATTTGGGAGCTCCGCTGAGCTGTCCCTGACAATCCATTGGTTCCTCTTGTACATCTCTAACTGGGCAGCATAGGCACTAGCGTAGAAATTAGATTGGCATTTATTTTTCATGTCAATTTGCTCCATGTGATCAACCAGATAAAAAACGGTAGTCTGGATGGTGGAATTATCCTCCTCTATGATCTTCATTCTGGCGGACATAGAAGCCATACTAGTGGAGGGCCGAGTCTGAGAATAGGAAGTAGAGAGTTGAGAGGTAGAAGGCTGAGAAGAACTGGCTCTAGGCCCAAAAATAGTGTGTTTATCATATAAAAGCACATTAGCATTAGATATGAGCTTCAAAGGATGAAACAACTCCTCCCAATCCTCAAATTTGATACCATTTTGCTGACAAAGGGCAAAAAGAGTGGAAGGTTGTCCTAACCCTACAGTGGATCCTCCCGTAGGATCCAAGTTAAGAATTTTAAAGGGATCAAGTTTAAAAGTTCTAACGTACAATACACTAATAATGTGTTATGGAAAGACTTAAGAAAACAAATCAGCAAACACTGTGTGGATGGTTTACCCTCAAGCTTTAGAATTAGTGATTGTTGGAATGCATTAAATTCAATTAAGAGTAGAATAAAATCTAAGAGAATTGAAATGGATTGGATATGCTTGGTTTGAAATGAAATTTAAGGAAGGTTAAGTTTGGAGGTTTGAATTGGGAAGATTGGTTTGAAAGATTCAGTTTGAAATATTTGAAGTTGGTAAATTTCCTAAACTAAGAGTATAGAAATGTGTAGGAAAGATTTTTAGATGAAGGTTAAGTCCTAACCCTAAGTTAAATCTATACTGTTTAAAGAGACTAAAAGGAGGGCTAACCTAAATGGGAATAACATTCCTAATCATGATGCCCACACATTTTAATCATCTCGGGTTCATTGGTAGCCTAAACTATTAATCAGCCATATAACTAGTGATCTTTGATTAATGCAGTTACAATGGAAAGTGTAAAGCTTCGTAATTATAGATAGTTAGATGTGTATTTGTCACTAAACATGGGTTTTGATGAAGTTACTTTTAAATGGTTAAGTGTTTAATAAGAAATATTGTTATAATTTTTATTTTTAAGGTATTTTGACTATTTAAAAGTAGATTTTTACAAAAGATTAACTTTGAAAATGTTAATTTTTAAATGGAAGTTTGAATATAGTATAAAATAATTAAATTTTTTTAACTTGTAGAATTAGTTGTCATAACAAAATTTAAGGATTTGTATTAAAAATAACATATCATTCTAAAAAGGTTAAATGAGTTTTAATATTTATATATTTTTATAAAAGATAATTTTAAACATTTAGAGCAAATTTAATTAGATAAACACTTACACTCACTTTAAAATTTGCTCTAAATTTGCTTTGAAAATTTTTTAAGTGATTACAAATGTTTTTTTAATCACATAAACTCATGAGAAAAGTCTGCACATGCATTTATAATCATATAAGCACATAAAAAGAGCCTAAATATGCATTTTTAATCATATAAGTACATAATAAAAGCCAACACTTACATTTATAATCATATAAGCACGTGAGGAAAGCCTACACATCCATTTTTTAATCACAAAAGCACATGAGGTTAACCTATTCCAAAACACATAAGCATATAAAACATGGTGACTATGTTCAACACATGGTTAACACATACCTAAAAAAAATAAAAATAGGATGGATATTTTAAGCATTCAAAGCATACCCAATTTCCTAAACTAAAGGCATATATATGAAAGAAAAGAATTCACTCAACACATCAAACACATAAAAGCATAGAAACCTACATTTAATCATTTACTTAAATCTATTTCCCTAAGGAATAATGTATTGATCATTTTGATCAAGGCAAGAAAAGAGAAGAAGAAGGATCAAATGGAGAATTCATTTAAGAAAGAAAAAAAAAAGAGGAGAAGAAATTTTTTACTATAAGGTAGAAGAAGAAAAAAAGGATTGAACAAGAGAGAGTTTAGGAGAATAATTAGAGAAGCAAGTAAGTAGATAAGAAGAAAAGGAGAAGAAGAAAGAAGAAGAAAGAAGTAAAAGAAGATGGAAGAGGAATGAAAGAGAGTAGAGAAGAAGAAGCGGAGAAGAATAAAGAAGAAGAAGAAGAAGGAAGTAAAAGAGCATGAATGAAAAATGAAGAAGATTATAGAAGAAAAAAGAGGAAAGAACAAAGAAGAAGGAAGTAGAATAAGATGGAGAAGAATGAAGAAGATCTGAAAAATTACAATAAGGGAGGGCCGAAGATCACCAGAGGGGAAGCAGACTATACGAATGAGAGCACCAGAGTGAAGAATAAAGGCCAATTAAGAAAGGGACGGAGTTTTTATGTGGGAGAGGAAGAGCACTATCATTTTTTACTGAGGCCTCCCTTTTAATGGCGGGAGCTATAACAATAAGAGAGCAGGAAAGGTTGGATGTTTAATTTGGAGCAGGAGAGGCTGGAGCGATTCATCAATTGAGAGGCACCTAGGGGGTTGGTAGGATCCACTAGAATGTTAAACAATGTAGTTTCTGGTTTTCTATGGAAACTTTAGAATAGAAGGAGGTACTGGTGATATATAATGTATGTGATACACTAACGGGGATTGAAAAGAGATTTGCCTTAATATTTTGGAGCAAGTTAATACAATGTTATTAGTGGCTCTAAGTTTAGAATGTTCATGATAATGTTCATTCTTAGCAAGTTGTGCATAGAAACTATTTTGAAAATTACACTCTTTCCTTAGGGATCTATAATACTCCAAAAGTTTCTCCTTCTCTTTCGCCGGAATCATATATCCTACCAATTTTAGTTTTGTTTGAAAAGGTTTTAGTTTCAGTTAGAAAAGTATTTATGTTTTTAATTTATTATTATTATTTACAAAAAAATTAAGTTGGGCTTGAGAAGGTCTTAGTTTTGTTTTGAAAATGTTTATTTTATATTGGTTTAAGCTTTTTAATTTCTTTTGAAAAAGCTTTTAAGTTTAAAAAAAAACCTTTGTTTTATTTTTGTAAAAGGTTTACAATTTTAAGTAAAAGGGTTTTATGTTTTAATTTCTTAAAATGGATGTATTTTTAAAGTTTTATTTGAAATTATCTTCAAACATTCTTTAAAAGAGGCTCTCTTGTGCTTGAACCTTCATTATATTTTAAAACTAAATATTTTAGACCATATTTAACTTAAGTAGAAAAAGAACCCTTTATGTTTGATATATATATATATATATATTTAAATGATGGATCTTAAAGTGTGTTTGCGACCCACCCGTGTGTTGTCCAAGGAGAGCCTCTACCCTAGTGAGTATTACACACACACACACACACAGATATATATATATATATATATATATATATATATATATATATATATATATATATATATATTAAATTATATCTTTTCCTAAGATCAATCATAGATCCTAAGTTCCCCTAAGGTCATAGAAGAAATTATAATTTTCATATGAAATCATCCAACTTTATTTTCTGAGTATGAAACAAAAGCTCATGCAACTTGCTTGTATGCAAATTAATGCTTGTCCAATTTGAATATGTGAAGATAATGCTCATTGAGACTACATATAAATCATGAAATCCTAACTTGCTTTTGAATATGAATTAAGCTACCTAGTGGTATTTCATTGATTTGTCTCTCATTCCTTTAACATAAACTGACATGGATTTTTTGTTAACATAAAACGTAAGCGAACATGATTTTCTTTTTATTTTGGTTTTTCTAACATGAAACCTAAGTTTACACATGGATTTTACATACAAGAAACATAGACTAAACATGGAGCATGAACTAACATGGGCTAACATTACACATAAACTAAACATCACATGAGCTAGCATAAAGCATAGGTAAACATTACATGGGCAAGCATAAAGCATAGGTGAACATAATATCACTTGCATGATGTTAATACATAGCACCTAGATCTATATACATGAACTAATGCCCATATGTTAACATGGAATTGACACATAGTACCTAAATTTGCATTTAGTTAACACATAACACATGGGACTAATTACTTTAACATGTACACATATACACACTCACATTCACATGCATACTCATACACGTTATCCACATATTACACATACAAAATTAACATTAACTAACCACAAAATTACACACCCACATCAACATAAATGTTGACCTCATTTTTGATGAGGTCTTCTCTTCTTCTCTTTAGTACTTAGGATCTAGCCTTAGGCTTTTCTTTTGACTATCCTAGAGGATTAGAATTGGGACCCACCACTTAGAAATTCAAACCACTTCTTAACTCCCTGCAAACTCCACAAACTTGATTGTAGACCCCTAATCACCTAGAGGGTTGAAATCAGATGTGGAAGTTTAAAGGATGAGTTCCTATAGGACTCTTTGGCCTTAGGACTGCCCTCGGGTAGCCTGGTCTGGTGAAGGGTCGACTTACACACATACTACACCTATACACTACATTTTCACACACACCTCCTAAAACCACACCTATACCCAACTTGACCTCCCGATTCATGCAGGTGATTCACATGGATGGTCTTTAACCCCTAAGCCCTCGGCTAAGAGGGTTAGGAACAACATAGTGGGTGCCTCAAATGAGTCCCTTCATGGCTCATGTGGGCTTGATATGGCTTCATGGTTCAACCAAAATGATTTCATTCCACTTACATTCACCCAAGCTTCAATTTTCCAAATTTTCAATTTTTGACCCCGGGACCCTACACCCGCTAACTCTACCCAAAACCTTTGAAACCACCCAAAATTTGCAAAATCACCTAAATTACCCAAAATTACTCAAAATCAATCCCAAACATTCCCACATTACTCAAATTGATCATCCATACCCAAAAATACCAAAAATTCCAAAAATACCTCTCAATACCCTCCAAATACCCAAAATACCCCTCTTAACCAAAAAAAATCCAAAAATTCAGAAAATTCCCAGAAAATTCCAGAAAATCCCAAATATTCCCAATTTCATTTTGTTCAACTACACCATGGGCCAATTTTGTCAATTTACCCCACTTTTATCAAAACCCCCAATTCGACCCATTTTAACCCAAAGTGAACCCAATGTCAAACCAAACCTACCCAATTGACTCAAATTATGGTCCAATTCAATTCTAGACTTCAATTCAACATCCCCAACACCAATCTAGGCCAAATCCAAGTCCAATTTGATTGACATTTGGATCCAATTTCACTTTTGGCCTTAAAGCCCAATTTGGACCCATGATCCAAGCATGACCCAAACTAACCCAATTCAACTCCAATTAACCCCAAATCTTTTCTAAACCTTCCCTAACATCCCCAAAAACAAAAAACTAACATGATTTGCCCAAAATTTAGACCCAAACCCCACTCAAATTCAACCCAAAGCTAAAAGGCCCAATTTTGACCTAAACCCAAACCTAACCCAAATAAGCCCAAACCCCAAAATCAAAACCCAAACAAAGCCAAAACCTCTTTGAAACACTCCCATAAACATTTCCTAACATTTATTTTACATCAATTTCAACCCTAGCCCAAAATTGGCCCAAGTTAGCCCAATTTGACCTATATTGGCCCATTCACCAAAGAGGCCCAAATCCAACCCCATTCAAACCTAAATCACTCTAAACTCATTTCAAATCACTCATGACATATCCCTAAACAAAACCCAACAATTATTTGGCCCAAACTTCTACAAAGTTCTCATCCATGAATCCATTCTTAAACCTAAAGGCCCATCCCCTTAGCCTTCCTAAAAGCCCATCAAAAATAATTTCAAAAGGGCCCAAAGCCCACATGACAATTCCCTATCATCATCCATTTGATAAGACCATCTTCTAAGTTCTAAATCAATGATAAAATAAATCCAAATCAAGCCATATGCCAAATTCCCATCAAAATGCCAAAATTTCCTTAAACCCATTTCCATGAAATTGACTTGGCTTTTCCCCAAGCCAAAGGTGAGCCATGAAACCATGCATGAGCCCCATAGGAGCCATGAGAGCCATGGAATCCACTTTCCACCTCACCAAACCACTAATGGCAAGAGAAGGGATCTCTTTATTAAACCTTTCTTAAGCCCTTTTTACCTTAAACATGATACACTCTAAACCACACTTTGCCACCTAATCTTTGATGTGGACTTCACTACCTTTGGTAGGTTGACTCACATGATCCTCCCAGCCCAAAATCAGAACTTGGAAGGGTGCACCAAGCCCAAAATGGTAGGTTGACCCATTTGAACTCAAAGTGACCTTATCTCCATTCCATTTTAATCCAAGCCCTTTACACATGGCTAATGCCAATCGATCGCACTAAGCCCCGCCCGACCTCCCCGATGACAACAAGGACTCGACCCCGGCCGGCCAGCCACCACGGCCGCCGGAAACCACCAGGCCGAGAGCTCACATGTGAGCCCAAACTTGGAATTCTCACCTGCCGAGCCGCCCCATGCCCAATGGCCACCATGGCCGTTCTTCTCTTGCCAAGAGCAGTCGATCCCAAGCCCTAACTCCCCCAGGAGGCCCTCCACCCTCTCCTATTTAAACACCACCCCTTCTCGGCCATGGGAGGTGCCGAACCAAACCTTAAGGAAACTCGCCAAAATCATTCCGCATCACTCTCCACACATAGAGCACTTGATCCCCACCGAATTCCGGCCCAATTCCCTCCAACTGAGCTCAATTTCGAGCTCAAACTTCACAGACAAAACCAGGACACTTCTCCACAGTGGATCAATCCCCAAATCGATCGGTCCTACACCTTCACCGGACCAAGAGGAGAAGTTTCCCACTCGAAAGCCCCATCTCCGAGCCACCCAATTGTCCTAGCCTCCAAGCTTTGTGATCGGCCGTGGTCACTTTCATAGCTAGACAATTCACTGGGCCAAGGGACTTCATCCGGAGCTTGCTTGGACCCAATCGAAGGTGACACAACTCTCGGATCGAAGCTTCACTTCTCCGAGCAAAGGTATGGACTCACTCTTCTTCCCGAGCTTACGGATATTCTCCATTTAATTCGAGTCAATTTAAATACATGTTTACCGTATGGATGTGTTCGTCTCCTCAAGACGAATCCATGGAGCATAAGAACACGAAAATTCGTCGAGAATCGAGCGAGAAATTAGGGTTAGAAGGTCGACGGTCACGGGTGCACACCGGCCGTAGACGATGACCATGAGCCGTCTGGATCGAGCGTGTATCGAGTGGACGGTCCGGATCGAGTCCGGACGGCGTGTTGGTACGTGACCCGCGGGGCCCCGGATCGCCGAGTCGGATGGCGGCGCCGAATCGAAGACGCCGCGTGGAGCTTCGGAGTTGCCTAGGTTGACGCGGCGCCGCGTGGATAAGTAGAAAATTAGGGTATTTTCTTATTTATTTAATTCCCTAAACTTCAAAAATGCATAACTTTGTGTAGAAAAATCAGAAAAATAAAATAAAAAATACCCTCTTGCTCGGTGAACAGAGGAGAATAATGTGGAAAAAAAAATCATTTAATTTCATCAAGTATTTTATTTTTAATGATTTATTTACTGTCTGCATTGTTTTAATTCTCCATGCATATAGGAAATTCACCATGGCATGAGACCATAGGGCTTTTGAAGCCTCCGAATTTGGGAACATTTCCTGAATTTTCCAAAGTCAGAGGCCATCCCTATGAGAAGTTATTGATTTTTTCAAATTCATGTTACTGATTTGAGTATTTTAAATCCAATAATTAGCATGTTGTGAAATAAATTCTAGGAAAATTTGGTGATGTTTCTTATGACCAGAGGACCCTAAGAAAAATAGGTTTTGAATTAATCCACTTGAAATAACCCTAATTGGCTTAAACACCCAAAATAGCTCTTTAATTAATTAGAGCTAATCATACATCAAATTGACTTGAAATCAATTCTCCACTGACCTTTAGGATCAGAGGAACCCACCATAAAAGTTTGAAGTCAATTGGACTTGGTTAGCCCTACTAAATGGGTTGATTAGGCCATTTAGCCAATTTAAACTTTAAAAATTCATAACTTTCAAAATACTTTTCAAAAATTCACCAAATTGGTTTTGGAGTCTCTCTGATATCAGGGAAATTTAAGAAAATTACAATTTCAATTTTCTAAAAAGTTGATTTTTTGTATTATTTTAATATTTTAATAATTAAAAAATAATAAAAATCACAAGAATAATAAAATTCACCAAAATGTCACATTTTGAATTTTAATCACTTAGGAACAAACCCCATATTTTTCTTAGGTCTCTATGATGAGTTATTAAATTTTAAAGCCCTAGGGTAATTTTAAAATAAAAAAAATGTATTTTCTAGCATTTCCATTAAAATAATTCTAATAAATCAAAGAAAAATCATAAAATTACAAAAATTGATTCTCTGATTTCTTTGATACCAGAGAGACTTTTGAAAAATATAAAATTCATTTTTCAACCTTTATTTTATTTTTAAATTAATTAATACTCCAAAACTCAAAATAATTATAATAAAAATAATATAATTCAAAAAATCACCAAAATTAGTCTAAGTGGTCCTCTGGTCATTAGGAATGTCCCATAATTTTCTTAAGGATAGAAACTTTTCCTTGGTCATATTATTAAATTTTCCTTGGAAATCCTTATTTTCCACCAAAAATAATTACATAAATAAATTAAATACAGAAAAATCACATTTTCTCCTCTAATGTCTTTATTGACATATGAGTGAAGTCACATAAAAATTTCAAATTTATTTGAGCTCAATTTAGTGAGTTATGAAATTATTAAGCTTGAAGGGCAAAATGGTAATTAAAATTTTAACCCTTAATTAAAACTTTAGGCTTAATAAAATGAAAGAGTAAAATATTTGATCTTAATCTGATTTGGATGATTGAAATTTAAATAATTAAAGGGTAGGAACCTATTAAACAATTCAAAAATAATTGAAATGAACTTTAATTAAAATAATTAATTAAATTTGGAAGAATAATAAATTTGGAATTATTAAAATAGGGATGTCATTAGGAAGAGATTTATTCTTTAATTTAAGAATCCCTAAATTAATCATCTCAATAATATTTAATTCCTAATTAAAATGATAATTCAAACTTAAGATTTAAAATGCTAAAAGACTTAATCATTAAATTAAATTAAAGTTAAATTATTTAAATCAAACCCTTTTAAAATAAAATATTAAATTAAAATTAAAAAATTAAATTAAATTAAATTAAAGTAAAATTAAATTAAATTAAATTAAATTAAATTAAATTAAATTAAATTAAATTAAATTAAATTAAATCAAATTAAATTAAATTAAATTAAATTAAATCATATTATATTAAATTAACTTAAATTAAATTAAATTAAACCACATTAAATTAAATTACATCAAATTAAATTAAATTAAGTATAACATCACCTAAGACATAAAGAATTCAAAAATAAATCTAAAACAACTTGAACACTATTCCAAACTTAAATCCATTAACTGAAAGTAAATCATGAACCACTTGAACATCCATTTGCCCTCGAAAGCTTTTGTTGTCATAACTCCTAAACAGAGCATTAAGTGAAGTGTTACTTCACTTATAGGATATTCAAATGTCCTAGTTCACTGAGCGAGATAACAAACTTAAACTCCCGGACGATTAATTCATTTGTATAATTAAATTCTCTTGGACTTAAAATAATCCTAAAAATGTTGAAAAGATGTTTAAGACTCGTCTTAAGCACTTCCTCGATATGATAGGATATTTATAAGAACAATTGAACTTAATTGTTCTTTGATGAAGAAAATCGTCCTCAAACCAAAATACAAGAACCTAGACGTCATAGGAGATGACTAGCTATAGGATTAGGAACTTGGTAGAAAACCATAACCCTTTCCTTAGCTTTACCTAGGAATCTGTTTTAAATGCTTAAATATTCTAATTGCGCCTTAAGTGCAGCTTGGGATGACGGGAAGACCCTCCAGGTACGCTTTTATTTTATTGCAATTTACCTTATTGTAATTTATTTAATCGCATCGCACTTACTTTTCTTGCATGATAAACAATCGTTGCATGAAAACCCACACCTTTAGGATAGTCCCTAAAACTGAAACCAAAACTAAAGTAAAAGTAATTGCAAGATAAAATTCACCGCCACAACATTTCAAAATATAAAACAACTCAAAATTTAATCACAAACAGAACAACAAAACTACAACTACAACTAAATTAAAACGTCTTGTTGGATGATCGGGAATACCTCGGATGATGTAACCTACGTGTTGCTAACGGGATTTCCCACGGTCTAAATGAAAGTGTGGAACTCATTCAGTTGAGTTTATCAAATTCAACTGGACTAAGTGAATCCGATAAAAATAACAATGCCGGAAGGATGGAACCGTGGGATCTTAACCGGTGTTGTTATAATCAACTTTAAGATTTGTTTTAATCAAAACATAAAAAAAAACACTTGGAAATTAAGACTTTATCTAAACCAGAACACTCCTCTCATCTCCTGATTTATGATTTCTAAAACCAAACCTCTGCAACAACAGGGAGCTCGGAGCATGGTGGGCAGCACGGCCATCGTCATCAGCAAAACCTGAGTCTACTTCAAAGAAAACTTTCCTTAGAATTAAATAACCGGTCTTAGGACTTCGAGGTAGTTTGCTCTAGTGCAACATAAATCCTCGACTCTTCGTTAGGCATTTGCATGATCATGTCATGTAAATTAAGCCCTAACCTAGGTCTTAGGACTCCGAGGTGATCGTTCGGTACGACATAAACCCTCACATCTTCGAGGCTATTTGTATGATTTTATCATTCAAATATAAGTCCTAATTAATTAAAATTGGCAAGATCAAAACATTAAATAAACATTAGGACTTTCCTAAATTCAAGCCAAACAATAGGATAGTCGGGAAATTACCGAAGTTCGCTTTGAATCTGTGATTTCTCCTACCTTTCTTCCTTTGAATTCCCAAAACAAAATGTTCCAAATTTGATCCATTCCCTATTGAAATTCCAATATTCAATCCTCGAAAACTAAAACTTTGAAATTCTTGAGAGCAGAACTACCGATTATTATCGAGAGTTTTCTTAGGTGATTCCCATCACTTAAGATGTAATTAACTATAGGGGCTTGCCCTTATAGGAATTTTAAGAACCTGAGTAATATAAACCTTGTTTAATGTCTTTCATATTAAGCAGGGGAATTTGTCGGCTTATAAAATTGGTTCGCAGACCAAACGGACGTCACAAACTTTTCTAGTTTATTTAATCGAGCCTCATTATCAAGCAGTGTGTCCATTCTTCAGGATAGATACACGGTTTGTGGTGTGGTGCTCGTTTATATAAATTATTTGAGATGTGAGATCAGTTTGACTTCATATCTTAATTTTTTTAAAAATTATTTTCAAAATCAAAATACTACTTTCCAAATTATATATATATGTAAATTAAATTTAAAATTCGCCGACAATTTCTGTAGGCGACCCCCTTTTCAAAATGAAACACACAACCTAAAAATTCGCCGACAATAAATTAAACACGAATTACAATCTCTCTCATTCTTTCTTTTCTCTCTTCTTTTTATTAAGTTTCGGGTGAGTGAATTAGGGTTAGTTTTTGCTCGGTACAAGTGTGAATGAAGGTTGGATAGGCTTGGTTTAGATGTTTTAGGCTATTGTAGGGCTCAAGTTAAGTGGTTTAGTTCTCAGGTTGAGTAGAATATTGTGGTTTAGGTCATATATTGGGTTATTTAATGTAATATAGCTCTTAGTTGGGTAGTTCAAGTGGGTAAGGGTTCAGTTAGGGTTAACTTAGGCCAACATGTGTTTGGGTTAGGGAAGGTCTAGGTTAAGTGTGGTTCAATTTGGCTAATGGGTTAATGGATTTATTGTTAGGATTAGTTTTTGGATTAAGTGGTTGGGTTTTAAGGCAGGCTAGGTTAGAGGTGGAGGATGCATTATGTTGGTTTGTAATGTGCGTGTTAATGTATGAATTAGTGTATAAAAATGTGTGATTGGAAGTAAGGATAGGCTAGGGTTTGGTTGTCCTTTTAGGTTGAGTAGGGTGTGTTTAGTATGTTAGGTATTTAGGTTGGGTGACTAATATGCTAATAGGATTCGGGTATGATGAGGAATGATATGTATTTTTTCAATTTAGGGTGAGAAAAGGGATTTAGGTTGTGTGGAAGTTAGAGATAAGTGAGTGTGTGACTTGCGTTGGTGGTGAAATGAGAGGAAAAATGGAGGAAAGGGCCCGTCTTAGTGAGGGGATTGGTAGGTTTCATGTATGTGTGGTTTTAATAAGAGGAGAAGAGAAAAAGTGGTTCAATCTTAACAAAAAGGAACAGAAAAATAACACATACAAACAAATATACAATAATCCTAAGGTCAACATCATGAAAGAAATAAATTGGAAAGGAAGAGATTATAAGTGTGTGAAATTACCTTCCTAGGTTGTTGTTCTTCTTTGCATTGATTATTTTTCCTTCCGTGGATGGGAGAACATCCTTAATATTCTCAGTTTTATAAGAAAATGGGATGTGAGCTTTCAGTTTTGTTGGTGGAATGAAGAGAAGGGGGAGGGAAGAAAGGAAAAAAAATCGAGAGTGGAAGATAAGGAGGAGAGGACTTCAGTTGGAATGAGAGGGAAGTGGAATGGAGTTGGAGAAATAATGGGAGAGGAGAGAATCATAGAATTTTGGTTGGGAGAGAGGATTTAAGTGAGGATTTTTTGTGTGGTCGGAGAGGGGGGGAGTAATTAGGAGGGATTGGAGGGAAATTTGAATGAGGGAACATGAGAGGGTATTTTGGTAAAGGGGAGGGTAATTAAGTCATTTTGCAAGATAGTTAGGTAGTTATGACAAAAAAATAAGTATATGTCATTTTGAAAAGGATGAAATAAGGAATCTAACAATTTAAATCATTTTAAAATGGGGGTTGTCAAGCTCAAGTTATGACCACTTGAAGTTCTAAGGTGGTACAAGGTGGTTATGGTAGCTATGACCAAAAAGTTTGACTAAGGCTCATTTGATAGAGAAAAAAATGAGGAATTTAGTGGTCCAATTAGTTTTGTTTAAAACAGGCTCCATCTTAAGATATTTCAAGTCAAAGAGGGTCCCAACCCATAAAGAGAGATAGTTAGTGGATTTTGAATGAAAGCTTCATTGGGTGATTTTAATGAATTAAATTGTGCATTTTTTAAATTTAATCAACTTTAGCTGAAGTTTGATTTCATTTTGAATTCATTTTGGTTTTATTATCAAAATTATCATTTTTTATCTCTTGATTATTGTTGATATGAATCAATTTTATGTGATTTTACCTGCATGTTATCATTTATTTTTACTTGTTATTTCACCTCATTTTCAGAATTTAATGCTTGAGGAAGGCTCTTTGTGTTATTTTGCAGGTTATGGGTGTCAAACACATAAAATATAGTTAAAACACATAAAATATTATTGTTTGGCATAGTCACACTTGATCTAAGCATGACCACACCTGATCGCATGATCACACCAGAATTGGTGTAACCACGCTAGTTTTGAGCGTGACTAAGCCGATTTAAGGCGTTGTCACACCGTGAATCGCCAAAGCCCATTTTGGAAGGTATTTTCATGTTGATTTTTGTTGGATCCTTAAAAGTTAAAGCTAAAGCAAGAATAAAAGCTCTCTTTTAGGGGACGAGAGCTCTGGAGATGGCTGGAGAGCAAAAAGAGAGGGTTCTTGGAAAGTTCTTCTATAGAATTCTCTTCCTATATTGGG
The DNA here is from genome assembly GCA_022702705.1 of Papilionanthe hookeriana x Papilionanthe teres. Taxonomy (NCBI): domain Eukaryota; kingdom Viridiplantae; phylum Streptophyta; class Magnoliopsida; order Asparagales; family Orchidaceae; genus Papilionanthe; species Papilionanthe hookeriana x Papilionanthe teres. Next base: position 94,138,182 of record CM040425.1, read on the forward strand.
TTTAGATGCCCATAGTGTTTTCAATCTTTTACTTTGTGCTTTCTTATATATTTTGAGAGGTTTATTGTATGAGAGAGGAGTTGGCTTCTACAGAAGAGGGACTGAATTGTTTTTTAAGTCTTTACTTTTCAATTTTACTTGCAATGATGATTTCAATGGAATGTTTTTTCTGCATTCATTCTAATACTCATACCTAAATTTCCTTTCACACTCTGTGATTCTTTATATGTGGCTTTTATGGTTTTTTTGACTGATTTCTTTCTCTGTATTATTTTCCAGAGGAATTAGTGTTTTTTTTTGTTGTTGAGTTAACCATAGAGTTTCATTTACTCTTGATTTGGCCAATTAGAATGTTAACATATTTTGTGATCTGTGAATCTTTCCCATTGCACAAAGGAACGGAATGGTTAACCATAAAAATCGAAGTAATAATAGGCATATTTTATCTGCGTTTTACAACCTAGAAAGGGGATCAAAACAAATATGTGGGATGCCATTGAGATTGAGGAAGCTTCAACTTCATAGATTCTAGCCTTCTTTTGACCTAGGCATAAGCATAAGGAGGACATTTTATTCCTGTTGACACCTATCACCTAAGAAAATCATGAACCACCACATCACTGAAATCAAAGGGGAGTGAGAGTCACATACCTTGAATAACAGTAAAATTTATCTGCTGCCATTTTTTGTCATTTCCAAACTCATTATCTTTAGTTTTTTTTTTTAAAGTAAGAGTTCAGATAAACCACATCCTGTTTGTGATCATGCTATAATAAGTTTAGAAGTGTAGTAAACTGGAGATTCACCGTCCAGAGTAATTCTTAACACTTTCCTCTTGGGATCGATATGTAACACTCTTTTATTGCATTATTATTTGACACATACTGGCATGATCCGACCTACTTGCTTCACCGTAAATTTTTGAGCCATCAATTGTTAACAAGCCTCCAAAAAGATTCATATTTTAGCACAAAGGGAATCATTTGGTAGATTTAAATGATAAGGATGCAATGGAAAAGTTCTTTTTTGTGAAAAATAATCTCTCGTTGAAAATCTTATGTAGGACATCTTTTAGGCATGAGAACCCAAAGTATGCAATTTTACGTAAAAACAGTGTCTAATGATCACCAAACTAATTTGCATGCTCCTCATATGTGATTATAAAGATTATGTAACTTATAAAATATAATTTGGATCATTAGATTGGCTTGTAGAGAAAAAAATAATTATAGGGTTAGTGAGGAAGTACTATTCATGCATGGAAATTTGAATTAAATTATTTTACATAAAAATTATTTCAAACGATTGTTGAACTTATTTGCATGGTCTTTGTATTTGACAATAAACATCATGCAAGTTTCAGAATGAAGTTAAGAATCCTACAATGATCTCGGGAGAGAAAACGATGATTGCATGGTTTTGTTGATTAAAACAGATATTAAGTCATTTTCTCAGAATTTTGTTAAAATGGGTTATATCTCGACTTTGTTTTCGTCAATTTTATATTTTATTGAGTTAAATTCATATTTTCTTTAATTCATGTTTAGCACAAGATTCATCTCAAGTGAGATTCAGTTCAATGCAAGCTAAAATAAGAAAAATAATCTCAAGGAATAAAAAAGATAACTGCTTTTAGTATTTCATTGAACTTAATTATATTTGATTTCAATTTTATGTGCTTTATTTCAAGTTTGTTTTAAAAATTTTAAGTGAATGAAAAGTTGAGCAAAAGTGAGGTCAACATGCAATTGATTAGATAAATTGCACTGAATAAAACTTCGACCTAAAAGTGTAAAGTAAATGTGCTTAGAGAATTCATGTTCATGTAATTTCCCTAAGATGTCATTGTTTGTTTTCAGAGTTATCATTTTGGATGAATTCTAAAGATAACTGTTCTATTGGATAATACCATTAATAATGAAAAATTAATGAAGAATTTGGCGTAATACTTGCCGACACCATTAGAGCAAAATCCTTCAATATTTCTGTTGATCCAATTTTTCACTATTTTGACAAATTAGATGAATTTTTTGTGGTGTCAGATTTATGTAGCTTGTGTCATAGCGGAAAAAGATTGGAGTGAACATTAGTTAATGAATATTGAATTATATAATTGTTAGTAGATGTAATTAGGGAATGACCCCAGATGTCTAAGTGTACGAGTTCAAATAGTTGATATGAATGATTACTTAATTTAATAACCGAAGCCGATCACTCGTTGTGAAGTCACATAGATTAAAATGAACCTTCTTATGGTTAAAACATAGGTTTTGATGTTTAAAAAGAAAAGAAAGTATTGTTGAAAATGGATGACCTAAATATTGTTGCCATAGAGTGATGACTGTGGTTTTTTATAGAAAAGCAGGATGCTATGTTGAATGAAAAGTACCTTTGTAAAGACCTGTAAGATAGCTACATGAGAGGATGATTTGCTTGGGCATCTAATCCTTATTTCTAAAATTAGATTCATCAAATAGAATGGAGTAGTTATTATCATTAGTTTATTGAGAGATGAAAGCAAGACTGTGAGAAATATTTAGAACATGTAAGATGTTAGAGACGTGATGCTTAATATTTGGGGTTAATAGAATGCCTTTACCATAGTGGGAAATAAACATGGAGTTACCATTTACAATAAGCACTTGATCACTTCCTTGATATCATATGTGATTGTTTACTTTGATGGGATCTCGCGTAAGATGTATTGCTACTTCAATGTCAAGATTCCAATTTAAAAAGGTGGTATTTGGTGTTGTAGTATATGTCTTGATTGTGCTAGTTTGGTAGTATGTATTGGAGTAGCACTGATGCTAGCTGGTTAGAATTTTGTGAATGAATTTATTGCATATTTGGCAAGCAGTTCGTATGAAATTAGAATATCCACCCTTGGAGACTCAAGTTAGTGCGTTTCATCTGTTGGTAGATAAAGAAGAATGCCTATATCCTCAGTACATGTCATAATTATGACTGATAGTGGTAGTAAGTAGTGTAGGATAAATGCAAATGATTGATAGGAATTTTTCTTATTCGGACATGATGTTGATTTCCTTACTACAAAGCAAAGAGTAGAAATCATTGAGGCTATTATGATCCAACCTTGTGTGAATTGATGTTTAGAAAACTTGATGGAAGGCTTGTGATAAATATAAAATATACAAAATTTTGTTTTCATGTACAATTATATAGCTAACTACCACATTATTGTCAACTAAAGTTTTGATCTTAGTAAGTTACTAGGCCATGGGCCTATATTTTAAGCCTAGGCGATGCTCAATTATTTGCCAAATTTTTACTCTTGTGTTGAAGTTGAGAAGTTAAGGAAGAACTGTGGCAGAGAGTGTAGGAGAGAGTTCAACGTCAAAATTTATATATTTTAGTTGTCATGTATAGTCATGTGGATTCAGAGTGGCTTAGTCTGCAATATACTTAGACTATTTTGAGGGATTTGGAGAGGTTCCATCAATGAAGAATTTGAACCCATTAGCTTTAAATAACTTGGGGACTTGAGAATGCTAAATGTTGTAATTATCTATAGTGGTAGGAGAACTAGATATTAGTTTGATTATGGTCATGAGGAGTTTGCGAGATAAATGGATGATCTTCTCTGCCATTATAGATAAGGAAGGGTTCTCAATTCAACTGCAGTTAGGGGTGAAGAATCAGATATGGTCAAGGAAAAAGAAAACATGTAAGACTGTTTTTTGGTAAAGAAAACAAGAAGATTGTTGTGAAGCTACTGGTGCTTTGATATCATGAAGACAATATTGAATAGAAGAACTGAGTAGCAACATGATGGGAAGGAGAAATTCCCTTCTATATATCTTACATATTAATTTTTTACACGCATGTATATAATCATCTATAATTATTTCTAGAGATTTCCATGTAACAAACATGAATGCATAGACGACTTGTTATTAGAATGTTGTTAGGAAGGAGTAGGTTTTTTTGGAGTATTATAAGCTATCAACTATCACACAATTCTAATATTCATCAAAATATTTAATACATAAAAATGATTATAATCCTAAAAAATCTATATAAACAATTGAATAGTGTTCAAAAAATCATGTTAACATTTTTAAAATATTATTAAAGAAATAAAAATAATCTCCTCATTCTTCACCATAAAATTTGAAAGATCTTATTAGTCATAAAAAAAACTTTTAGATCACTATCCAACCCATCTCGATCAATCTACTAATAGCATCCAATTACAATCATCGGCTACTATGACCAAAAATAGTTGCTTGAATCTTGTTGCCCAATTATAATTATCTAATTAGAACCATATGACCATTGTCTCCTTGTAGTCATTGTTGGGACAATTGTCTCCTATTCACTATTGTTTACATAAAAAATTAATATCCATTGATTTACTATTGTCTTTTCATTAGTCTCAAAAGGCCAAAAACATCCTTCAATAATATTTTTAAAATGTTTGATTATTTCATCAAATTTAGTCAATGAGATTTCTTTGAAGTTTTGGTGAAAACAAATATGATGTCTTTAAAATTTCTCTCATATGTGTATATAAAATTTGACATAATTTCCTATATTTGAAAAACAAAGACTTTTGGAAGCAACTCTGAACCACTTGCCTAAGAGCCACTATCTGCCCCCGTTTTAGGATAGCCACAAAATTAAATTTAAAAAGTCGATGTACCAAACTGCCAAAATCCGCCGATTACAATCCCTGTAAATAAACCCATACTCCCACACCACAACTCCGCCGTCCCCAATGACTCGCCCCCCGAAGCGCCACCGCCTCAACTCCGTCGCCATTGATGCTTCAGACGCCGGAAAATCTGATTACAAAGATTCCCAACCTCTTCTTCCCGGCCTCCCTGACCACCTTGCACAGCTTTGCCTCTCCCGCGTCCTCCCCTCGCTTCTCTATTCTGTCTGCCGATCATGGCGCAGTCTCATCTACTCCCCATCCTTCCCCCCATTCCTCTCCCTCTACGCCATCCTAGCACAAAGGAATCCCTTTCCCGATTCATCCAACTCTAACCACCACCACCACGACAACAAAGATGATCCAATCGGGCTTTATTCCTTCGACCCGATCTCTGGCCTCTGGTCCCAGCTACCGCCACCGCCCCCAAATTCCCCTCTCCGACGTCTCCGAATTGACCACCCCTCTTTCCTTTCTAGATCCCTCCCAATCCAATCGGTGGCCACTGGTGGCCACCTCGTCCTCGTCGCCGCATCCAACGTCCATCTTCTACCTGCTCTCCCCCGTCCCCTAGCTTTCCACCCACTCTCACGCCGTTGGATCCTCGGCCCCCGTCTCCGCCATCCCCGCCGTTGGTGTGCTGCCGGATCTGCCTCCGGTGCCGTTTACATCGTTAGCGGCGTCGGCTCCTCTTACCGATCTGATGTCGCTCGATCTGCAGAGCGTTGGGAACCCTCCTGCTGCTCTGCGTCTAGCAGCTGGGAGCCGATTACGTCCCTCCGAGACGGACGGTTCAGCCGTGAGGCCATCAATGCTGTAGCCGCAGGCGGAAAGCTCTGCATGGTGAATGTGCAAGGAAGGGGGGCGAAACAGGGGTTAGTATATGATATTGCAAAAGATGTGTGGGAAGAGATGCCATTAGGGATGCTCACCGGTTGGACAGGTCCGGTGGCATCACCACCGCTGGCTGAGGATGGGGAAATGTACGTGGTGGACGAGTTGAGCGGGGAGGTGAAGGTTTATAACTGGGGGGAGGACCGCTGGATGGTTGTTGCTGAAGCTTCGGAGGCCCGGCAAGGAGCAGTGGTTGCTGCTGTAGGAAGAGGGAAGATGTGCGTTGCGGTGGCCGGCGGAGGATCAGTGGAGGTGGTTGATGTAGGCCGACCGGGAAACGGGAAGACGTGGTCCGTTGAGTTACCGAAGGGGAGAAGAGTTATCGCCCTCCACGTGCTCCCGCGTATGCGAGATGAAAAATCATGACCGTTGGATTTTTTGATGGGCTGCTTTTTTAAATTAATTAATTTATTTTTATTTTATTTTTTGCCTTTTGTGTTATGATGATAGCGTGTAGCGGGAGACAGTTCTGGACATTGAATGCGGCGCGCATGAGGAGAGGTCTGATGCGGAAAACGACAAAAATGTTCTTTCCGGTTTGTTATTGATTTATTTATATATTCATTTATATATAATATATCAATTGATGGTTAGTTGGAATAATTAAGAAATGCGCTTTGTTTATCCTGTAAAAGTACGCCTGCAAAGTGGAATGGAGTGGTGGATCCTATTTTCTTAATGAATAAGGGAGAGTGGAGTCCACGTTCAAAAGTATTCATTATTTTTTTTAGAAACCTCTATTTTAATAAGTATATTTTGTTTTGACCATGATCCTAATTGATTTAGGATGCGTTTGAGGCAGCTTCGGCCCATCCAAATAAACCGTTTATTGGAAACACAGATAAAGTTCGACCTACGTTTAATGTAAAACATTGATTGTATTTTCGGATAAGTTGCGCAAACGAAGGTTCCAAACAGTGAGGCCGCTGCAGCGGATAAGTTGTCCCAAATGCACCCTTAGTTCTATAATTATTTTGGTAAGTATTGTTAGTTTGTTAAGGCGAGATATGATAACATTTAAAATGTGTTTTGATAAGTAGTCTTTTGGAAGAAGAAAAGTCCAATTTGTTACATCAGCTCCTTGTGTGTTTATAAATTAAATTAGGATAAAAGATTTCAAATTATTTTATTATGAAGTATTTAAATACATAATTATTTTACAATGTTGAAATTCAAATGTATCTGATAATCATGTCCAAAAAAATAAAATGTAAATGAGTAAAGAGAGAGGAAAAGATGTAGAAATAAACAATAATTAATCTTGTCATTCATAAAATTTATCATCTATTTATAGATGAAAGGGTATAACTAAGTATATTACATTTTTCTCATGTTTAAAGGAGGTCCATATTAGGATATTTCTGATATTTTACATGTATAAGCTTATAGTCCAGCTGTTTTCTGGCTTGATCGGCTAAGTTTAGTTGGCTATGGCTCGACTGGATAAGTTAAGCCGATGGGCTTGGTTGGCACAAATCGATTGACTGATATAGCTTGTTTATCAATCTTTAATCTCTAGTGGGGGCATTTTTGGAATAGTTAGAGGTATTGTGGAATTAAATTTTCACTTGAATCAGCTCTAATGGAAAATAGGCTATAATGTCGGGTCAACTCAATTGTTTCCATCTTATGGCACGGTCGATATTGGCTTCGTTGGCTTGGCTCATATGGCTTCGCTCAGTCAGTCAAGTGAGCCCCATGATCTCGTAATAGTGGGCCATGTAACCCACAACTATATGCAATGTATTTTGGTCTTACTGTTTCAAGGAATTCCTCAGTGATCAATCCACCCTCTCGACCATTTCTGAATGGTTGACAGGTGTCAGTTGATGGACTTGTAGAGCTCACACTTTCAAGCATCACTCCTCTTGGATTTGGAGGGTCAATTGGTCAAGGCAGAAGCAAAGGTAAAGCCATGGAGGCATGACCTAAGAAGGTTGAAGAGCAACCTGTAGCAGCTGAGAAGCATTTGGAGGGAGCCAAGGCTGAGGACCTCAATCTTTTGGAGTTGTTGTCAGTTGCTCAAGTAGAAAATCAAGCTTTGACTGAATAAATGGCTATGATGAAGATAGAAAAAGAGATCTTTCTTCAGCTTCCCTCCCACCTCTTCGGGTCTGTTTAGGGGCATTGCAGACTTATCCGAACTTATCCAGGATAAGTTCTCGATAAGTAGTCGATCCGGATAACTGTCTGTACTGTTTGGTTTGCACGTTTGTAAAACAACTGATTCTGGATAAATGACCATCTTGTCCCTGTTTTGAATAAGTTGTTTTGCTGTTTGTTCTGTGTATTTTGAATACAGCTGATTTAGAATTTTTTTCAAAAAATGGAAGAGCTGTTTGTCTAAGATCAAGTATTCACGAGCAAATTTGTCGTACGAATCTTTGTTGTTAATACTTGAATCTCTTCGGGTATGAATTCTTATGAATACTTGATATTAGACACCTCAATGCAATACATATTACAAAGGTAAGTAATGTCTCTTTCATGCTATTCAAAAATATAACAAAAAAATAGCTTACACCTATACTTCTGTAGATAAATAACTGGCAAAGAGTAGTCCTATCATCTTTTCATCCACACAAGAAGAAGAAAGCAGACAAAAATAGCTTACACCTAAGACAACTCGTCTCAAATTGCTATGGCTCTGGTAAAACAGAACAGACGAAAATGATAGATTTCTCTCTAGGCACTGCGGGAGTCCGAAATCGGCAAGGCCAATCAGCAGGCGAAGTCAACGAAGTAATGCCTCTCGAAAGGTATTTTCACTATAACAGCAGCAACAGTAGCAGCGCGAGAGGCTTTGAGCTATGGCATCATCACCAACAACAAATACACCAACGACAGCAACAACAACCGCTCTACTCTGCTTCATCAAGTGCTCTTCTCGCCTTCGGTGGTGCAGACGAACCCATCGGGGCGGACCCTACTCGGAGCAGCACGAGAGGTAGCAGCGGGGGGATGAGTTGCCAAGACTGCGGAAACCAAGCTAAAAAGGATTGTGCGCACAGGCGGTGTCGCACTTGCTGTAAGACCCGCGGTTTCCAGTGCCTAACGCACGTCAAGAGCACCTGGGTATCCGCCAACAAGCGCCGCTGCGGGCAAGGTGCTGCGATCGGGAGGGAAGGTGCTGCGACCCTAGTTGTTCCAGTGAGCGCTGCGGGCAAGAGAGGGAGGGAAGGTGCTGCTATCGGGCAAGAGAGGGAGGGAGGCGAATAACAGGGGCACAGAAGGGAAGAATCGATCGCCCGTGATCGAAACAGCGACCCGCGGGTCGCGTGTAATACAAAATGAAACCTCCGTTTTTAAATCCACACTTGATAAGTGCGATACAAACAGTGCGGGAGCATTTTTAAAAACTCCCCCGCACTTAAAAGCTGCCCCAAACGGGCACTTCAAGTGGTGGCCTCCACTAAGTAGCTCAGGCTTGAGACCACTTTGGCGACTAACTAATTTGTAAAGGCAAAGCTTGTCGATTCCATGTGGTCCAATCTGAAGGAATTTGCTACCTTGCTCTCGGGTCAAAGGAAGAGACGAACGAGAAAGAGGAAGAGGAAGAAGACGAAGAAAAGGTTGAAAGCATTGAAGGCATGGAGGGTATTCAAACGTTTGACTCAATCTCGACTTCATTTGCATAATGATGTTTTTGTAAAGAAATTTTTGAATGAACAAAATTTTTTGTTTTTTGTTCACCTTTATCTCTTATGTGTTTACCATTATTATGTTTTTTACTTGTGATGGATGATGCTTTGGCTATCTGAGAATGCTTTTGGTCGATTTTACAGGATTATCACCCGGCTCAAGTATTACACTTCCTATGTCTTGGTCGCTTGATTAGATCGTCGCCCTAGATGAGCCTCACCTTACGTCAAACATAATAAACGGATCTTATCGCAGATTTCACAAGGATAACCATCAAGGCTTGTAGTTTGAGAGATTCATACGCACCCATTGCATATCTTGTAGTTAATAGGTAGGAAACCACTACCAAAGCGTTTCAAATTAGAAGACATCGATTTTTATATTGATGCTTGGGCATTGTGGGTTGGTTCTAGTTTAATTTTTTTATTTGATGTTAATTGTTATTTTCAATCAAATTTAGAGGATTTTTGCCAAACTTACATTTGTTCATCACTATAAGTTTTAGACAATCTCTTATTAATCGGATGCCATACATCACTGTTGGTTTTACTGATTGAATGAAACCACTATAAGCAAAACAGTTTGAGTTTCCTGACTGTCGGTCAAAATTTGGTGATCAATTACGTGAACTTATCGAGTTCCTCGAGTATTGGTTGGACTTAGGGTCGTATGCGACATCTTATTTAATAATTTTATCACATAACAAAGTATAATGATTTTGCAACAATAACTTTTGAGATAGAAAATATTTTTTTAAAGAACTAACTTCTTCAGGTCGTCTCCGCTCTTCATATGAGGGACACATTTTTTTTTGTAGGTCTTTAACGTGTATTTCATAGGGACAATTAGTTTGTTGATGATGAAAAACTTGGTCTACGTTTGGTTGAGCTTTCCCACAACTTGTCCTCGTGTGACTGGATTAACTTTCTTCAACACGAGGTCCCTGGTGGTGAAGTTCTTCTCTCAACATGTTTGTTGTAATATCAAGTCATCTGCCTCTTTAATTCTTGTTGTTGAAGGGCTGAATTAGTTTGTTTTTCTTCAGCCGGGTCGCGCACGAGCATTATTCTTTTTTTGTTTTTGTTTTATCACTCGATCAATTCTGATTCATTGAACTTTAAGGTGGTTACCATCCTCTTGCTATGATTCTAGTACTTAACTGGCAACATCAATTCTAATCCCATGTGATATCATCAAATATATATGTTTGATCGCCCTCGAAATTGTAGTTTGAACCACTAAAAAAACGAACAGGAGAATCCATGCCTAATTCCCTGTGGCTCCTTCCATTTTCTTCCTCAGTAGATTTAGAATGATTTTATTGGCTACCTCGGCTTGCCCATCTGTCCCAAAATGATGCACTAATATAAATTTCAAACTAATTCCCTATCTTTGGTAGAAATTTTATACTCATTGATCGGCAAACTGTGTCCCATTACAGTGATGATGGTAATCCATCATGATAGATTAGGTCCATCCAGTTGAAATTTTAGTCAACCTTTTATGTGATCTGAGCAAGCACCTTGATCACTGTTGTCTTAAAGTAATATTTCAAAAGTATTTTTAGTTCAATCACAATTATATAATCAGTTTAATAAGAAAGCAACCAATATATACACAAGTATACGTATCACTCAAGTAATACAAGACTCTAGTGGAGTCCTGGTTATTTATCTCACAGGGAGGAAGCAAACCTAAGCGTAGCACATAAATCCAATATTCAAATTACAATGCACTTACAGACAATACCATAGTTGCTAAAGTTATAAGATGCTAGGTATTTTAAGACCATTAAAGTACTTTCTAAACTTCAAATTAAAATTAACTACTACTACACTAAGTTTTGTATTGAAATGTTAAAATTTGGAGAAAGTGTCCTCTCCCATACAATGATGTTATGGTGAGTGAATGATAAAGATTAGTGAAAATCTTATATTGTGCCAAAGAGGAGCATACTTATTCTTTACCCATTTTCGAGTGTTATAAAGAACATTGGCTAATCCTAGGTGTCGGCATATTTTAGGTTATGTGTTTTATTTTGAAAAGGGAGTCGCCTACAGAAATTGTCGGCGAATTTTAATTTAATTTAAATAAATAATTTGAAAAGTAGTATTTGATTTTGAAAATAATTTTAAATTTGAAAATTTTAAGATATGAAATCAAACTGATCTCACATCCCGAATAGTTTATATAAACGAGCGCCGCACCACAAACCGTGTATCTATCCCGAAGAATAGACACACTCGCTTGATAATGGGGCTCGATTAAATAAACTAGAAAGGTTTGTGACATCCGTTTGGTCCGCGAACCAATTTTATAAGCCGACAAATTCCCTGCTTAATATGAAACTATTAAACAGGGTTTATATTACACGGTCCTTAAAGTTCCCTATAAGGGCAAGCCCCTATAGTTAATTACATCTTAAGTGACGGGAATCACCTAAGAAAACTCTCGATAATAATCAATAATTTCGCTCTCAAGAATTTCAAAGTTTAAGTTTTCAAAGGATTGAATTTTGGAAATTTCAATAGGGAATGGATCAAATTTAGAACATTTTTATTTTGGGAATTCAAAGGAAGAAAAGTAGGAGAAATCACGGATTCGAAGCGGACTTCGGTAATCTCCCGACTATCCTATTGTTTGGCTTGGATTTAGGAAAGTCCTAATGTTTACTTAATGTTTTAATCTTGCCAATTTAGTTAATTAGGGCTTATATTTATATGATAGAATCATACAAATTGCCTAGAAGATATGAGGGTTTATGTCGTATCGGACGACTACCTCGGAATCCTAAGACCGGTTAGGGCTTAATTTGCAATGCGGATGCCTAACGAAGAGTTGAGGAGTTATGTTGCACTCAGGCAAACTACCTCGAAGTCCTATGGCTTTGTTGTTTAATTCTAGGAAAGTTTTGTTGATGTAGGTTCAAGTTTTGCCGACGACGATGGCCGTGCCGCCCACCATGCCCCGAGCTCCTTGTTGTTGCGAGAGGTTTAGTTTTAGAAATCATAAATCAAGAGATGAGAGAAGTGTTCGGTTTAGAGAAGTTTTAATTTCCAAGTGTTTTTTGTGTTTTAATTAAAACAAATCTTAAAGTTGATTATAACGACACCGGTTAAGATCCCACGGTTCCATCCTTCCGCATCATTATTTTTATCGGATTCACTTAGTCCGGATGAATTTGCTAAACTCAATTGAATGAGTTCCACACTTTCATTTAGACCGCGTGAAATCCCGTTAGCAACACGTAGGTTACATCATCCGAGGTATTCCCGATCATCCAACAAGACGTTTTAATTTAGTTGTAATTGTAGTTTTGTGTTCGTTTGTGATTAAATTTTGAGTTGTCTTATATTTTGAAATGTTGTGGAGGTGAATTTTATCTTGTAGTGTCTTTTAATTTAGTTATGGGTTTCGAGTTTTGGTTTCGTCCTAAAGGTGTAGGTTTTCATGCAATCGTTGTTTATCATGCAAGAAAAATAAAGTGCTTTGCGATAAAATAAACTCGCAATAAAATAAAATCGTACCTGGAGGGTCTTCCCGTCATCCCAAGCTGCACTTAAAACACGGTTAGAATATTTAAGCAGGTTCCTAGGTAAAGCTAAGGGAAGGGTTTATGGTTTTCTACCAAGTTCCTAATCCTATAGCTAGTCATTTCCTATGACGTCTAGGTTCTTTGTGTTTTTAGTTTGAAGACGATTTTCTTCATCAAAGAACAATTAAGTTCAATTGTTCTTATAAATATCCTAACATATTGAGGAAGTGCTTAAGAAGAATCTTAAACATCTTTTCAATATTTCTAGGATTGTTTTAAGTCCAAATGAATTTAATTGTGTAAATGAATCGATCGTTCGGGGTTTTCAAGTTTTGTTAACTTGCTCAGTGAACTAGGACATTTGAATGTCCTATAAGTGAAGTAACATTTCATTTTAATGTTCTATTTAGGAGTTATGATAACTAAAGCTCCTAGGGGCAAAATGATATTTAATGATTTGTGATTCAAATTCAAGTTCAAATTAATGATTTAAGTTTGGAATAGTGTTCAAGTTATTTTAGATTTATTTTTGAGTTCTTTATGTCTTAGGTGATGTTATTTAATTCAACTTAATTTAATTTAATTTAATTTAATTTAATTTAATTCAATTCAATTTAGTTTGATTTGATTTAATTTAATTCAATTTAGTTTATTTGATTTAATTTCTTAATTTAATTTTAATTTAATTTTAACTTAATTTAATTTATTTAATTTAATTTAATTTATTTATTTAATTTTAATTAATTTATTTAATTTTATTTAATTTAATTTAATTTAATTTTATTTATTTAATTTAATGTATTTAATTCATTTAATTTAATTTAATTTGTTTATTTAATTTAATTTAATTTTAATTTAATTTAATTTAATTGAAATTTTTTTTTTGAAAGAGTTTAATGATTTAATTTTAGTTTAATGATTAAGTCTTTTAATATTTTAAATTTGAGTTATCATTTTAATTAAGAGTTGAATATTAATGAGATGATTAATTTAGGGATTTTTAAATTAAAGAATAAATCTCTTCCTAATAATATCCCTATTTTAATAATTCCAATTTTATTATTCTTCCAAATTCAATTAATTATTTAATTAAAGTTTAATCATTTTAAATTGCTTAATGGGTTTCTACCCTTTAATTATTAAATTTCAATCATCCAAATCAGATTAGGATCAAATATTTTACTTGTTAAAAATTTTTATTAAACCTAAAGTTTTAATTAAGGGTTAAAATTTTAATTACCATTTTGCCCTTTAAGCCTAATAATTTCATAACTCACTAAATTGAATTCAAATGAACTTGAAATTTTTATGTGACTTCACTTATGTGTCAATAAAGACATGAGAGGAGAAAATGTGATTTTTCTGTATTTAATTTATTTATATAATTATTTTTTGTAGAAAATAGAAATTTCCAAGGAAAATTCAATAATATGACCAAGGGAAAGTTTCTGTCCTTAAGAAAATTAGGGGACATTCCTAATGACCAGAGGACCACTTGGACCAAATTTTGTAATTTTTTGAATTATATTTTATTTATTAGAATTATTCTAAGTTCTGGAGTATTAATTAATTTAAAAATAAAATAAATGTTGAAAAATAAATTTTATAATTTTTAAAATTCTCTCTGATATCAAGGATTCCAGAGAACCAAACTTTACAATTTTCTGATTTTTCTTTGATTTATTATAATTATTTTGGTGAAAATGCTAGAAAATACATTTTTTTAATTTTAAAATTACCCTAGAGCTTTAAAAATTAATATCTCACTAAATAGACCTAGGAAAAATATGGGACTTGTTCCTAAGTGATTGAAATTCAGAATATGACATTTTGGTGAATTTTATTATTTTTGTGATTTTTATTATTTTTTAATTATTAAAAATATTAAAATAATATTAAAAATCAACTTTTTTAGAAAATTGAAATTTTAATTTTCTTAAACTCCCTGATATCAGAGAGACTCTAAAACCAATTTGGTGAATTTTTGAAAGATATTTTGAAAGTTATGAATTTTTAAAATTTAAAATGACTAAGTGGCTTAATTAACCCAATTAGTGGGGCTAACCAAATCCAATTGACCTCAAATTTTTATGGTGGGTTCCTCTGATCCTAAAGGTCAGTGGAGAATTGATTTCAAGTCAATTTGATTTATGGTTAACTCTAATTAATTAGAGACCTATTTTGGGTGTTTAAGCCAATTAGGGTTAATCTAAGTGAATTAACTCAAATCCTATTTTTCCTAGGGTTCTCTGGTCATAAGGAACATCACCAAATTTTCCTAGAATTTATTTCACAACATGCTAATTTTTGAAATTAAAATACTTGAAACAGCAACATGCATTTGAAAAATCAATAACTTTTCACAGAGATGGCCTCTGACCTTGGAAAATTCAGGGAATGTCCCTAAGTTCGGAGGCTTCAAAAGCTCCATAGTCTCATGCCATGGTGAATTGTATACATGCATGGAGAATTAAAACAATGCAGGGAGTAAATAATTAATTAAAAATAAAATACTAGACAAAATTAATTAATTTCTTTTCCACATTATTCTCTTCGTTCACTCGAGCAAGAGGGTAATTTTATTTTATTTTTGTGATTTTTCTACACAAAGTTATGAATTTTTAAAGTTACGGGAATTAAATAAATAGAAAATACCCCTATTTATCTACTTAAGTGACGCGACGCCGCGTCAACCTTAACGTCTCCGAAGGCACACGCGTCACGATTCCATTCGACGCCGCCATCCGCGTCGGCGCTCCGGGACCCGCCGTATCGCTCCGTCTTCTCATCCGGCGCGATCCCGGCCGTCCGTGCGCGCGTGTATTAAATGGACGGCATCCGTTCATCGTCCATGACCGGTGTGATCCCGTTACCGTCCACACTCTAACCCTAAGAACTCACTCGATTCTCAATGGATTTTCGTGTTCTTATGCTTCTATGGATTCGTCTTGAAGAGACGAACACATCCATACTGGTAAACATGCATCGAAATTAAGGCATTTGAAATGGAGAATCTCCGAAGCTCGGGATGAAGAATTAGCTCATACCTTTGCTCGGAGAAGTGTGGCTTCGATCCGAGAGTTGCCGCACCTTCGATTGGGTCCTAAGCAAGCTCCGGATGAAGTCTCTTGGTCCAGTGAATTGTCTAGGTTGGACTTCGACCACGGCCGATCACAAAGCTTGGAGGCCGGAGCAACCGGGTGACCCGGAGATGGGGCTTTTATCGGTGGACACCTTCCCTCGGTCCAGTGAAGGTGTAGAGACAATCGATTTGGGGATTGGCTCACCGTGGAGGAGTGTCCTGGTTTTGGGCTTGGATTTCAACTCCGAAATCGAGCTTACAGAGAAGAAATGGCAGGGGGATCTCACCTGGGGATCAAGTGCTCGTGTATGAGGAGGGGTCCGGAACAATTTTGGCGAGTTTTGGCAAGGTTTTTGCAACTCTCCTCCCATGGCCGCGAGGGGGTGGTGTTTAAATAGGCATGGCTGGAGGCTCTCCTGTGGGGTTTAATGGTTGGGATCGACTGCTAGGTCGAGGGAAGAACGGCCATGCTATCCATTCGGGTTGGGACAAGTCGGCAATGGAAAATTCCAATGTTGGCTCATATGTGAGCTTTCGGCCATGGTGTTTTCCGGCGATCGGGGTGGCTGGCCGGCAGGCATGGGTCACCCTCGGGGTCGAGTGGGTCGGGGCTTGATGTTTGTGAAGGCAATCGGTGGTCGCCATGTGTAAAGTGGTTGAATCAAAATGGAATGGGGAAGGGGTCATTTTGGCTTCAATTTGGTCAACCCATTGGTTTGGGTTGGGTGCACCTCCCCATGGCCTCGATTTTGGGCTGAGAGGATCGGTTAGGTCAGCTCGCCATGGAGTGGTGAAGTCTCCATCCATGGTGAGGTGGCTAAGCATGGTTTAGTGTGTGACATGCTTAAGGTAAAAAAAGGTTAAAGGAGGTTTAAGAAAGAACCCCTCCTCTTGCCATAAATGGACTAATGACAAGTCAAAGCCCTCATGGCTTCATGTGGCTTCGAGAATGGCTTGTTCATGGCTCCATTTGGCTTGGGAAAAGGTCGGGTCAATTTCATAAAAATGGGTTTTAAGAATTTTGGATATTTTGGTGTGAATTTGTATGGGGCTTGATTTGGAATTGTTTGATGATGGAATTATAACTTAGGGAATGGCTTTGATTAAATGGATGACAAATGGAAATGTCATGTGGGCTTTAGGGCCAAATTTGGGCTTTTATGTTTGGTGGAAATGGGCTTTTAGGGAGGTTTAGGGAAGTAGGCTTTTAAATTTAAAATGGATTTTGGGATGAGATTTTGGTAAAGGCTTGGGCCAAATAATTGTTGAGTTTGGTTTAGGGATGCTTCATGAGTGGTTTGAAACAAGTTTGAGGTGATTTGGGTTTGAATTGGTTTGAATTTGGGTTTAATTGGTAAGTGAGCCTATGTAGGTCAAATTGGGCTAACTTGGGCCAATGTTGGGCTAGGGTTGAAATTGATGTAAAATAAATGTTGAGAAATATTTATGGGAGTGTTTCAAAGAGGTTTTGGCTTTGGTTAGGTTTTGATTTTAGGATTTGGGCTCATTCTGGGCTAGGTTTAGGTTTAGGTCAAAATTGGGCTTTTTGATTTTGGGTTGAATTTGAGTGGGGTTTGGGTCTAAATTTTGGGCAAATCATGTTAGTGTTTTGTTTATGGGGATGTCAAGGAAGGTTTAGAAAAGATTTGGGGTTAATTGGAGTTGAATTGGGTGAGTTTGGGTTAGGTTTGGGTCATAGGTCCAAATCGGGCTTTAAGGCCAAAAGTGAAATTGGATCCCAATGCCAATCAAATTGGGCTTGTATTTGGTCTAGATTGGTGTTGGGGATGTTGAATTGAAGTTTAGAATTGAATTGGACCAAAATTGGGGTCAATTGGGTAGATTTGGTTTGACATTGGGTTTACTTTGGGTTAAAATGGGTCAAATTGGGGGTTTTGATAAAGGTGGGGTAAATTGACAAAATTGGCCTATGGTGTAGTTGAACAAAATGAAATTGGGAATATTTGGGATTTTCTGGAATTTTCTGGGAATTTTCTGAATTTTTGGATTTTTGGGTCAAAAGGGGTATTTTGGGTATTTGGAAGGTATTGGGGGGTATTTTTGGAATTTTTGGCATTTTTGGGCATGGATGACCAATTTGAGTGATGTGGAAACGTTTAAGAATGGTTTTGAGGAATTTTGGGTAATTTGGAAATTTTGGAGGATTTTGGGTAGTTTGAGGGCATTTGGTAGGGTTGGTGGGTGTAGGGTCCCTGGGGTCAAAAATTGAAAATTTGGAAAATGGAAGATTGGGTGGATGTAAGTGAAATGAAATCATTTTTGTTGAGCCATGAAGCCATATCAAGTCCACATGAGCCATGAAGGGACTCATTTTGAGGCATTCACCATGTTGTTCCTAACCCTCTTAGCCAAGGGCTTAGGGGTTAAGGACCATCCATGTGAATCACCTACATGAGTCAGGAGGTCAAGTCAGGTATGGGTGTGTTTTTAGGAGGTGTGTGAAAGTGTAGTGTGTGTGCAAGTCAGCCCTTCACTGGACCGAGCTACCCGTGGCGGTCCTAAGGCCAAAGAGTCCTATAGGAACTCATCCTTTAAACTTCCACATTTCGATTTCAACCCTCTAGGTGATTAGGGGTCTACGATCAAGTTTGTGGAGTTTGCAGGGAGTTAAGAAGTGGTTTAAAATTCTAGATGGTGGATCCCAATTCTAGTCCTCTAAGATAGTCAAAGGAAAAGCCTAAGGCTAGATCCTAAGTACTAAAGAGAAGAAGAGAAGACCTCATCAAAAATGAGGTCAACAAATGGACCTCAATAGGTGTGGTGAGTCGACGGAGCACACCGCGCGTATTGGTGTTGACCGAAGCGATCAACGGAACCAACACGGATGTCCAAGTAACAAACCTAGGACGAAGTAGAAGAATTTCCGCCGGGGAGTGTCAAGTATATCTCCGGAACCGGAGATTCTTGAACTCTCGGCTGGGAAAGGAAAAGGAGGTGAATCCCAAATCACATGATCTGGGAGAATTTCGATTTAGATTTTATTTTGTTTCATGTTCAAGTCATGATATGTGAGTTTAGATTTCAATTTGGAGTTTCAATTTAGATTGAAGTTTGTCAAGATTAATTTGAAGGAATTTGATTTGAAATGAAAATTGGAATTTTGAAGTTTTAGATGTAACATCTTCAACCCCAAAAGGAGATCGAATCGATTGGATTGGCTCATTACAATGAGGAAACATCTCAGAGTAATGCGGTATTGGATGTAAAATCCTTAACCTCAAGAGTTTGATTTGATGTATTTCAGTGCAATAGGGGAAGAATCCTAAAGCGAGTGCGGTCTCGGATGTAAAATCCTCGACCTCGGGAGTTTGAATTTGATGTATTTCGGTGCAGTAGGAAGAGAATCCTAAAGCGATGCGAGTCTTGGATGTAAAATCCTCGACCCAAGAGTTTGAATTTGATGTATTTCGGTGCGGTAGGAAGAAAATCCTAAAGCGAGTGCGGTCTTGGATGTAAAATCCTCGACCCAAAAGTTTGAATTTGATGTATTTCGGTGCGGTAGGAAGAGAATCCTAAAGCGAGTGCGATCTTGGATGTAAAATCCTCGACCCAAAGGTTTGAATTGATGTATTTCGGTGCAATAGGAAGAAAATCCTAAGCGAAGTGCAGTCTTGGATGTAAAATCCTCGACCCAAAAGTTTGAATTTGATGTATTTCGGTGCGATAGGAAGAGAATCCTAAGCGATGCAGGTCTTGGATGTAAAATCCTCGACCCAAAGGTTTGAATTGATGTATTTCGAGTGCGGTAGGAAGAAAATCCTAAAGCGATGCGATCTTGGATGTAAAATCCTCGACCCAAAAGGTTTGAATTGATGTATTTCGAGTGCGGTAGGAAGAAAATCCTAAAGCAAGTGCGGTCTTGGATGTAAAATCCTCGACCCAAAAGTTTGGATTGATGTATTTCAGTGCAACAGGAAGAGAATCCTAAAGCAGTGCAGTCTTGGATGTAAAATCCTCGACCCAAAGGTTTGAATTGATGTATTTCAGTGCAGTAGGAAGAAAATCCTAAAGCAGAGTGCGAGTCTTGGATGTAAAATCCTCGACCCAAAAGTTTGGATTGATGTATTTCAGTGCAATAGGAAGAGAATCCTAAGCAAGTGCGATCTTGGATGTAAAATCCTCGACCCAAAGGTTTGAATTGATGTATTTCAGTGCAGTAGGAAGAAAATCCTAAAGCAATGCAGTCTTGGATGTAAAATCCTCTACCCAAAAGTTTGGATTGATGTATTTCAGTGCAGTAGGAAAAGAATCCTAAAGCAGTGCAGTCTTGGATGTAAAATCCTCGACCCAAGAGTTTGAATTTGATGTGATGTTTGATGTGAGATCTGGAAAGATCGAATTTGAGATTTGATAGAGATTTGGAATCTGGAAAGATTGAATTTGAATTTTGATAGAGATTTGGAATCTGGAAAGATTGAATTTGAATTTTGATAGAGATTTGGAATCTGGAAAGATTGAATTTGAGATTTGATAGAGATTTGGAATCTGGAAAGATTGAATTTGAATTTTGATAGAGATTTGGAATCTGGAAAGATTGAATTTGAATTTGATAGAGATTTGGAATCTGGAAAGATTGAATTTGAATTTTGATAGAGATTTGGAATCTGGAAAGATTGAATTTGAATTCGGAAAGATTGAATTTGAACTTTGATCGAGATTGGATTCGAAATTTGATTGAGAATTTGATTTAACATTCTTGTTGATTTTGTTTATCCTTTAATGATTCAAATTTTATTTTGTTGTTTATTTAATGTTCATGTGAATTTGGTGTTTGTCATTTTTTTTAGATCCTCTTTTTTTTTTTAACGAAAGTTTTCTTCTGTTCTTTTTTTCTTTTCTGTTCTTTGTTCGAAGTTCATTTAACTTTAACGGCGTTTCCCAACCAATTTGCACAAAAGAGGTGAAGGCCAAAAATGTGACATGGTCACTTTTATTCCACTCATACTGAAGATACATCGTACAACTTGATCTGGAATATATTTCATACAATCCATGTAGACTCAAAACGGACTGTGTATGATCTTTGTCGATCCATCTAAAGAAGCCTCTGTCAAAAAATCTATGTCTGAATAGTGAGATACATGGTCAATAACATCACCTTCCAAGCCATCCTTGGCAAGGATGCCGTATGGATGTACATTGGAGGTGTGATATTTTCCATGTAACTCACAGCTCGTAAGGTCGGAGGCTTTCTAGCTCCGGGTCCGGCCGGAAATGGTAAGGTGTTTTTCCGTCGTCCATCCTCCCGAACGTAACCGAGATCCGCTTCATCGGTACTCCCGGTATGCAATGCTCGGCGATATCCGCTCCGTTACCCTTCGGCATCATGACGGAACCTACCGGTAGTGGTATCTTTACTCGGCCCTCGGAACTCACTCCGGGCCTCGCTATCCGGAGGTCGGATCCGAACATGATGTTGCACTCGCTCGGGAAAGAGATCGTGCGAAAGGCTCGACAAAGTCATGGTGATCGATGTGTGGGGGTATACGATCACCCTGCTCGTAGATGTTGATGATGCGGCTATTGGGTATGCGGTCTGTCGCGATACCCTCCATGTTATCAATCTCTTTACCATTCTCTTGATGACTAATGGCATCGGGTCCACTTGCCCATGACGGAGTATTCCTGGCGGGTTTCCTTCCCGTCCTCGGCAAAGTTGTAACAAGCATCCACATTGTATCGTGATTCTTCCTTTCCCCGGCATCCATCTCCGGGGCTCGAGTATGTGTTTTCCCTTAGCGGCTCGCTCGGCCCAGGTCTTTTCAAATCCCGGATGCAATCCACGATTTGCTGCTTGCTCATACTCCGAGAATACGTCCGTATGTAATTCGAGGCCCTCCAAGTATATTGATTCTTACGCCTCTAATCCTTTCAAAGTATTCAAAGGTTTTCTTTTCAACATTCCGCATTCTCTCCAAGCTCGTATTCGGAATGATCCGCGGATGGCGAGGCCTTGTGACATATTGTGGGATGTATGGTTCAATCCCTTCACGTTCTCCCGCATACCTCGGCTCCTCGGGGATGATGTCCGTCGGGACATCCCCGGGGTTGCTTCGCAACAAGGTCATGCATCACCTGGTGGTTCTATCCGGTGGCGTGGTAGCCTTCCTTCTTCCGGTCTTTGTGAGATTTCTCCGGTTCTTTCCGTCATCCTAGGAGCCGGCCTCCTTTCTTCGGTTCCCGGTGAACCGGTGTCCTTGAAGTGTATGCACCGACATTAGCAAGCTCGCCTCGTCGTGCTCGATCCGCGAGCTAGTTTTGTCAACATCTTACGGATACGGTGATTCTTATTTCTTCGTTGCGTTCGTCGTGAGAGTAGCTCTCCGAACTTCTTGAATCTCCGCGGGCGCGGCGCCGACAAGCTCGCCCTCTGCCGTAGCGACTACGTACTTCATTTTCTTATCTTCTTCAATATTTGTCTTTCTTTTCTTGTTGTTCGGATTGGTGGCTTGGGCCACCCACTTTCATCACCGTATGTCCGGCGAGTTCTTCTCGGTCAACCGGGACCCGACCACTTTCCTCGTCTCGTAGGCCCGCCGGTGCGAAATCCGAGTCAATCTCGATTATCGCTCCATCTTTCACCCTCTTTTCATCGAGTGCAAGGCTTACGCCATTCTTAAAGTTCAAGACCAACCGCCCGCTCGACATTTCCTGCGAAAAGACAAGGAAAAGGATCGAGGGCCGTACTAAGAACAAGAACATCAAGAAAATGTTTATTAAAGACATCTTGTTTTATTATTATTTTTATATTTTCAAACTTAACAGGAATAAAGTGGGATAAGATCAGGTAAGAGATTTTGATTTGGAAGAGAAAACAAGGAAAATTTTATTGTCAGGATTTTATTTATTTTGGAACATTTTTTATTTTTCTGGGTTCGGACCCAATCATAATTAATCACTTCACCCGTGCTTCTAGGGATGGAAAGTTCATTCCTTCGAAACATCAGGTAGCGTAATACTTTTTCAAGTATCGTCCATTGATCGGAAGCATATGTCGTTCTCCCTGGCAATTCACTAGCTGGTAGGAGCCTCCTGAGTAGACTGCCTCAACTACAAATGGTCCTTCCCAAGTGGGTTCAAATTTCCCTCCTATCTTGCGGTGTTCAAGAATAGGTCTCTTGAGAACGAGAACTAAGTCACCAACTTTGAAGGTTCTTGGGCGGACCAGTTTATCATGAGCCTGAATCATCTTAGCTTGGTATAGTTCTAAATTCTCGTTGCGCTGCAAGTCTTTTCCCTTCCGGGCTCTCTAATTCTTCGAGTCGTAATTTGGCGTTCTCTTCTGTTGTGATTTTATTTGCAAGCTCGCAATTCCGAGTGAAGGGAGCCGAACCTCTAAAGGTAACACTCGCCTCGGACCCATACACCGGAGCGTAAGGTGTAGCTTGCGTAGGAGTTCGAAGGTTGTCCGGTAGGCCCATAAGGCTTCTAACAACTTCTCGTGCCAATTTCTCTTATTGTCGTCCAAAGTTTTCTTTAAAATTTGAACGAGAGTTTTATTAAAAGCCTCGGCTAGCCGTTTGCTCTTGGGTAGTAAATTGTTGAATATCGCCAGTCGATTCCGTGTCTCCCGACAAAATTGTTGATTTGTGTGCTTCGAATGCCGACCCATTATCCGAGATGATCCTCGCGCGGCACCCGAAACGGTAAACAACTTGGTTCTTGAAAAATTGTAGCACGTGATGTGCTTTCACTTCTCTAAGTGGAACTGCCTCTGCCCACTTGGAAAAGTAATCTGTGGCCGCAAGAATGAAGCGATGTCCTTTTGAAGATGGTGGTTCTATTGGACCCACTATATCTGTGCCCCAACATTCAAATGGCCACGATGCAATTGTCGGATGTAGCACATTTGGAGGTTGGTGTAGAACCACTCCGTGCACTCGGCACCGGTGACGGCTCTCTGGCGATTTTCATGCGGTCGGTCATCATCGAGGGCCGGTAGTACCCTAGTCTTTTAATTTTCATTTTCATCTTTGGACCCGATCGAGTGAGCGCCACAGAGTCCCGAATGTACCTCTTTAACAATTTCACGGGCCTCGGACCCGCTTAGGCACCTTAGCCACATTTGATCAAAAGACCTTCTCGTATAATGTGTTGTTTATTAATGCGTAGGACGAGTTCTTTTCTTGATCCGATGGGCTAGCGACCTATCGTCCGGTAGCTTTCCCGTCTGCAGGTAATCTATTAATGGTTGTCGCCAATCTTCCGTGTTTTTCGTCACCGCTCGCAATCGATCCTTTTTCCTTTTCGATTTGTGTATCGTGTCCATGTCAAGCCGTGATAGGACCCGGCGTCCGTGAACCGACACTTCTACCGATTCATCTTGCAAACAGACAAATTCTTTTGCGAGACGAGCTAGCGCATCCGCTGGAGCGTTTTCTTTCCGGAATTTTGTAGATCGTCACATTCGGAATCCGTTCCAATAGTTGTATGGCATACCTAGAAGTATTGCTCGAGTTTTGGTTTTAAAATTCTGTATTGTCCGGCGATCTGTTGAATGATTAACTGTGAATCCCCGTAGATGTTGATGTCCGTTATCCCCATTTGAATGGTTAATTCCAGTCCCGTTATGAGGGCTTCGTATTCCGCTTCGTTGTTTGTACACGGCTCGTCAAGTGGTAGGAGTATCTTAACATCCCCCGCTCCGGCGTTATAAAGATTAGCCCGATTCCTGCCTTACCGGCACTATCACTTGCGATTCTTCGTCTTTGTGCGCCGAAGATGCTCCGTCGAAATATAATTCCCAACGTCGATCATCAAGGTCTTCTAGATTCATTATTTGTTCATCCGGCGGATCGTCATCGAGAGGAGATTCTGCCGCGAAGGGTGTGCTCTGCAAGGAAGTTCTGCTAAGGCTTGTCCCTTTACGGCACGAAGAGGCACGAAAGTTATATCGAATTGCAATAATATCATCGACCATCCGGCAAGTCCGCCGGAAAGCGTTGGACGAGTCATCAAGTATTGCAATGGATTAAACTTCGAGATCGAGTTGACCTTATGAGAAAGCATGTAGTGCCCGAGCTTTTGAGCGGCGAAGATCGGGGCCAAACAATGCTTTTCAATTGCGGGATACCTTATTTCCGTCGGCGATAAACGACGGCTTAAGTAATAAAGAGCATTTTCTTTACCCTCATCATCGACTCAGGCTAACGAGGCTCCGAGAGAGTCGTCTAAAGCCGCGGTATAAAGTATTAGCGGTCTACTCCGAGACTCGGGGTCGCTAAGACAGGAGGTGTCATTAAATATTGTTTAATGTCCTCGAAGGCCTTCCGGCATTTCTCTTCCCAAATAAATTTGGCGTCCTTTTTAACTAGTGCCGAGAAAGGCCGACACCTACTCGACAGGTTTGAGATAAAGCGTCGAAGATATGCCAACTTTCCTTGAAAAGATCGTAGTTGTTTTAAGGTTTTGGGAGGCGGCATTTCTAAGATGGCTTTAATCTTTTCCGAGTCGATTTCAATTCCACGATGTCGGACAACGAATCCTAAGAATTTCCCGGAGGTGACGCCGAAGGCGCATTTTAAGGGATTCATCTTAAGGTTAAATTGCCTTAATCGTTCGAAAACAATTCTCAAATCATACAAGTGGTTGTCCTTTACTTTGCTTTTGATGACCACATCGTCCACGTAGCATTCGACTTGATTGTGGATGAGATCATCAAAAATTCTTGTCATTGTTCTCTGGTAGGTTGCTCCTGCGTTCTTCGATCCGAATGGCATCACTGTATAGCAATATACTCCGATCGGCGTTCTGAATGCTGTAAGTTTTTCATCTTCTGGAGCCATTTTTATTTGGTTGTATCCTGAAGATCCATCCATGAATGAGAATATTTCGTGCGTTGAAGCGATGTCGATCATTAATTCGGGATCGGTAGAGGAAATTCATCTTTTGGACATGCCTTGTTTAAATCTCCGAAGTCCACACAAATTCGATCCGACCATTCTTCTTCCCGACCGGTACCACGTTGGCTAACCAAGTCGGGTATTGTTCTTCACGGACAAATTTAGCGTCTATTAACTTTTTAACTTCAGCTATGACTTGTTGTTCGATTTCTAGACGCATTCTTCCGGGACCTCGTTCGACCGGAACGAGTAGGGTCCACTCCTAGTTTATGGATCGCGACCTCCGGAGCTAAACACGGCATCTCATCGTAGCTCCAAGCAAAACGGTCTTTGAATTCCATTAATAACTTGATTATTTCTTTGGAGTCTTCTTTATTGAGTAAAGAGCTAACAAAGGTAGGTCTGAGCTCTTCGCTAGTACCTAAGTTAACTTCTATTAACTCATCTATTGTAGATTTGATTTACGCTTTGAATTACAGTGGAGCGTCTCCGATTTGTAAATCTTCGAGTTCGTCCGTAGTTTCCATGCGGTTTTCATTAGACCCGCGAGTGACAACCAAGCAAAATTCAGTATCGTCAACTGATCCTATTGTGCCGAATCCGAGACCATGTTTTGAGTTGGGTAAACGACCGGAGTTATTCCATAAATTTTCAAAACGTTGTGATTGACCTTTTGTCCACTGTCGAGGTAAGAAACCACGTTGAATTAAATTTTGAACACAGGGAGAGTACCACTCAAAAGGCAATTCCATTAATTCTGATGAAGTAGCATCTTCAAATTGTACATTATTTTCGGCTTTGGAGGAAGAAGCACCACGGTAGAATTTGATTGGTTTTGCACCACCGCTACGTACCTCTTTGACCTCCATACCCTCGATCTTATTAGAATGGATCGGGGTCAGGGTCATAGTATGTACGTAGTGGTTAATCTTCTCGTACATCGATTTATATTCTTCGTTTCTTTCATCTTCGAAAGGGATCCTGAATTGCGGCTTCTTCTGACTTATTGTCGCTGCTTCTTGTTTGATTTCTCTTTCTTCTTCAGAACTATCTTCCCAATCGACATTGATGGTTGGTTTCCTCTGTCCAATCGTCCTAATGTCTCTACCACGACCTCGTCCCCGGCCTCGACCTCGGATGCGAGTTGTGGAGAAACCTTCACCATCTCGCCGTAAGGGAGTGGTGAGTGACTCGTTGGACTAGAACTTCGGGTTCTTCGTTGTCCCGAACTTTCTTTGCTTCATTTGTTATGGTATCTCCGGAGAAGATCGTTTTCTTCGGTGGTGCATAATAAGTCGCATCCTCGTGGATTCCAATTTCATGTACGGAGAATGGTTGTAAGTCACCTTTGATGCACTCGTTCCCCTCCATCGTAGTACTTGATGCACCGATGTAGAGATGATGGTACCATCCTATTTTCATGTATCCATGGTCGGCCCAGGTAGAGCGTTGAACGATGTTTCGAATCGATTATGTGAAATTTCGCGGTTGTCTTTGCTAAGTCACCGGTCTTCATCGGTAGCGTTATTGAGCCGAGGGCTCTTTCTCCTTTACGATTGAATCCTCTTAATAACATTTTGTACGCCTCGAGCTCGCGAGCATCAATTTCCAAGTATGCTTAGCGTTCGAAGATTCATTATATTGATTGATGCTCCCGGATCCACCAATACTCCGGAGAGTGTAAATTTTCCGATTATGACCGAAATGTACAACGGTCGGTTGTGATCCGCTGTTCCAAGTAGTAGGTCGTCGTCTCGTGAAGG
The DNA here is from genome assembly GCA_022702705.1 of Papilionanthe hookeriana x Papilionanthe teres. Lineage (NCBI taxonomy): Eukaryota > Viridiplantae > Streptophyta > Magnoliopsida > Asparagales > Orchidaceae > Papilionanthe > Papilionanthe hookeriana x Papilionanthe teres. The sequence goes on from CM040425.1 coordinate 94,165,639, forward strand.
TAACACCTCGTTGTTCCTTTAACGAGCAAACCTCATCTAAGGACTCTCCGGCCATTTGAGCTAAGCAAATTTCCGGATCGAAGTAAGGCCTCGATCGAGCTTCTCTCATCTCCTTTGATAAGATGAGAGCGTCGTAGATGCTCGGCTTGTCTGGTAGTTTCCTAAGATGGGCTAGCACGTTGTAGTCCACTTTGTTTTCATGTGTCTCTCGCTTCTTCTCGAATGGGTATTTCTTCTGCCGGGGTTGGTTCTTCCTGAACAACCACCTGCTTCCCTTTGTCTTTCGGACCCATTCTCGG